>UFQX01000868.1:282476-316386 GCA_900497675.1 Arapaima gigas | reverse complement strand
CCCCCCCCCCCCCCCCCCAAGAAAAGACCTGGAGCAACAACATATAAAGGTAAAGGTTAAAAAACTCTTCTGTTATCATTAAGTAGACTGTAGTTTATGATCCATAAAGCACCCTCACCCACTGCAGGGAATTAAAGATGACAATCTGTGGACCTAAACATTAGCCACAAATTTCTACAAACATCACATGTTCTTGCACAACTTCACTGGAGCCACTATCTGCTGCTGTAGGCTGTAAAAGAGCAGGACGCAGACACTCACCTTGGACCTGCGGGAACCTCCCCAATTTTCATCCACAGACCTCCAGGATAGCACCGGGATAGTGCTGTGGGTGAGAAACAGAGAGACAGCCATTGGTGCACAGCTGCCTTTTAACCAGCAAGAAACCGTGTCGGGGACAGCCGGCCACCACCGCCACAGTAAACACATAAATTAAAAACTACCTCGGCTACCCAAGTGTGACGCAAGTACCCAAAGTTGCAGCACCGCAGCATATACGAGGGAGCCCCGGTACTTCAGCAATACTCTCTTGGCTGCAAACTGCATATCATAAGAGGGACAATATGGTTCAAACTGCTCTTGTTGGGGTGAGTTCATCAACAGCATGGAAAAAATGTCTTCAAAAATGGAAAAGGTTAAATGGATTTTATAGGGCCCTTAATTTCTCCAGTTTGCAAAGGCCACAGGTGTTAAACAAGATAATAAAACATAACCATGCAGCTGCAAAAACGTTATGCTCTACAAATGCACAGCGGTTATAAATAGCACCGGTCAAAGCAGTGTATTTAATGGTCCTGTTTTCAAGGCTACTTACAGCACACACTTATTTGTGATGAATAGTGCACCTCAGACTGAACCTCACATGAAACTCAGCATCCAGAAATACATAAAAAGGCCCAGAGGTCGATGTTTGACGTCAAGGATCGCTTTCGGTATTAGGCAACATTCATCAGATTTGCACACATGCTATTTCCTCACTTTTACAGATTCTAAACTGCTGAAAAAATATTCTGTAATGAGGCATTCGAACAATTTTGTAAACATTAGAAATGGAACGTTATGAGATGCACGTTTATATCTTTACAAGCAATGAGTAAAACACAGATCACAGTTAGGTCGGTTAGTAGTTAGAGCTGAAACCTCTCAGACAGAGGGACTTGGGTTCAAATCCAATTGCTTAACAGACCTCATTTTGGAGAAAAGTGCCAGCTAAATTATTATTATTATTATAGAGAGACATGATAACTTATTATTAATAAATTATATGTACATTTACAACTTTTGCTAAAACAGGCAAATTGTTTTCTTTAAAATTGACCTTGCAGTTATACCTTCAAACTTGAGAACTTCCATTAAGCCTCAACAGCCCTTTGAAAATGTAACGGGGAAATTGGGAAGGACAGTGAGATAAACGTAATGGTTATAATTGTGTGTTCAGTGGGACCGAACAGGCTTCCAGTACAGTGCTGCCGATATGGCAAATTACAGCATGTATTCAAAGTGCTGTCAGCCAACTTCCAGGGAGCTGTGGCTAATTGAGAACAGGCAAGCATCTTTGGTGTGTCCCTGCCTTGGGCTCATTGCCACCCATTTCTTGTAAACGTCGTCTTGACTGCCAGCCCACCTCGTTTTAAACAATATTTTCTTCACAGTTTATGTGAGTGCTGCTTTAATGGGACTTCAAGAAAACAAACTAACAAGGCTCACTCGTGAGATTTACAGCAGCTGACCTCACGCACGGTACGATTTCAGCCACAACCTGACTGTAAAGACAAAAGAAAAGCATCTAATACAGTGGTAAGCATGATGTTCTTTGCTCACAAAAAGTCAGTGTATGCACAGTATCTACGATTTGGGAACAGAAAAAAAGCTGTTTTACAGAAAGTAAAGGCTCAACCGAGTAGCATACTTTGATATGGAGAATTACAGACAGATAACAAAGGAGAACCGTCTAATTCCTGCAGAACTATGAATACTTGCTTATCATTAAGCAGTGAGACATAAGGAAGGAGTCGTAGGGCAGTGATGAAAGATTTCTAAGGTCAGCAGCTACCCACACACTGAAACGTGCAAATCAGACCTTCATCTCTGCATAGAAACTGACAGACTCTTACTCCTTTCCCCACGGTGCTGAGGCTTGTGTGTATAAAAATGAATTTTGTCAGCCCCTGTCAAAAGAGCACGGAGAAATGCTGCAATCCGTGATCGAATGTGGAGGATCATGGGTAAGAAAATGCTTTGCTGACCTCACTGTGGGGGCAAATTCATCTTATGCCGGGCAGAGCAGGACTGAACATACCATCCCACGTTCCAGGTTCATGACAAATGCCAGGGCAGTACATTAGCAATATAGAATGATTTTTCTTGTTTGAACTACACTTCAATAAAATAATTGACTTATTAGCCATACGTGCAAACACACAAGGCCAAAAAAGGCTTCATAACAGGTTAAAATATAAGAATCATGAAATTGTGACAGTGTTTGCACCTTTTCATACCTTGAGCTGCTCCAAGGGTATGTGACTTTCAAATGATCTTTCCAGGAAGGTAAAATTAAAATGGAAGAATAAACATCTCAACCTATTACCGGCAAACAATACAGAACATGCTTGAGGGCATATTCTTACACTTTGTAGAACCTCTACTTCACAGCAGAGAGGAAAAGCAATTAAAAATCAAATGAGCTGCCCCGGCCCCCCACTGCCCCCCACCCCCACACAGAAGCCCTGGAAAGCTATGCATTACTAATTACACATTGCAGATTTTCCTCCGAGTGAATAAAAGCACTAGGTAAAAATGAACTGTTCAATACATTGTGTTATGGATTGTAATAAAACAAAGGGCCAGTGGTTAAAATAATGGCTTAACAATAGCACTTGAAAACAAGATCTGGAAGAAGGTGCCTTGTTTTTGCACTTTAGCAGTTTGAAGGATTTCAGTGATCACTGGTGAAAATAATCATGCGAACAATAACTTTGTACGTTAGTTTCACATGTTAATACATAAATTAATAACTTGGAAACCAAACAGCCGGCCAGTACGCACAATCCATAGCTTCCTGTTCCAGTGTGGAGGCCAAAAACCCTTTCTTACCTTCCTGGACTCAACCTGGGCCTCCTCCTGGCAGCACTGTCGGCAGAAGGGGTCCAGCTGAGAAAGGCTAAACTGGCTCAGCAAGTCACAGGAACTGCATAGGAGGTTGCTGGAGAAGCCTAGCTCCCTGCAGGCCTCTGAGGAAAGTTCCGCTCCATAGGTAGATATCTAAAAATCAACAGGACAGTTAGAAACCCCCACCCTTACCAACACACAAGATGTCAAAACAATACTGTGCGGGTCCTTCCCTTTGCAGCAACTGGGTATCACTGCTTCACTGATAGATTACTTGACAAAGTCACAGACCACTCAGTAATATGCCGGCTGTGCCCTCAGTGGTTCCCTTCCCGTCGCTCTTATTAGCATCCCTGCTTGTGGTAGAAGCTGACAGGCAGAATGGAGGACACAGTGGCAGAGCAAACAATCTGTGCAGAACCGCTCTCCAAATTTCTCGGTTCTGCCCCATGCTGCTTAAGTAAATTAAGCATGAAAATGTCTAACCTTCCAAAGTACAAATTCCTCTCAAAACTCTCTCAAATTAAATATGGCTATCCAAGTTCTAACTATTTGAGAGACAATTTTTGCATCACTCTCAACTCTAAGAAAGACCCTCTTGCTCCCAGGTCCTCCTGATCTGGCTAATTTTAGCTTGTTTGTCACCCTGAATTAAAATCAGTTCAAAGACACTGCTAATGAGGCAAAAACATGTGACCACAACCATCTCTCTAATTTGTTTTTTTTAGAGAATGCTCTACTGTCTAAATGGTTGCATTTTTGTGAATTTGCTCATTAAACTGTGCAACCCCCTTGGACAAAGATATCAGCTACATCATAAGGATAAAATTGTTCACCAAAAGTTTTACAAAACATAAATATGAACGCATGCTTAGTAAAATGAACTCCTGATATTCTGTACAGAACCCGACCAATGCTGGTTTCTTCATCAACCAACTATCTAAACAATGAATTTGTAATAAATAACATTATTTGGTTTCACAGAGCAAATACCCCCTTAGTCACCTGCTGCCCTTATCAGTTCTCAGCTGATACAAAGAAAATCCCCCACTCCCACCTTTAACCCCTGAGTCAACCTTTTGGGATAAGAGATACCGAACACACCCTAGTAAGTGCTAGTATATCAAAAGAAAGCTGAACATTTGTTAGTTTTGTTATGTTTCCACTACACATAGTATGTTAAAAAAATTAGTGAGTGATCGATTTTTTTTATATATTGGAAACTGTATGTCTTGTAATTTCTTAAGGGAGGAAAACATAGTGGACATTTTTTTTTTTTTTTTACCAAAACTAAATTACAAGATTTTTTCTAATTACACTTAGGTATTTTAGCATATCAATCCAGGGTATGTCTCTTGAGCAAATGTGCTACAGGAATAGGGCGGAGTGGAGCTTCAGTGAACAGTTTTTTTTTTTTAAGTTTTAAAGCAAGTTTTTAACCACTATGCCATTCAGCGTTTAATATAGATGATATTTTTAACATTATAACCATGAGTTCACTAAATGTGCCGGTTAAATTCTAGCTTAACCACATATAAAGAAAATAGCTAAACTTAATCATAAGAAATTTTTAACATTTTAGTAACACAGCCGCTACATTGTAACCAGAGAAAATTAAACGTGTATTAAGCCACGTCACGACACCCGGTTTCGCTTCCGCTCTCTGAGACTGCACTGATGGACTGGACAACTCTGGTTATCGACACATAGCAGTTAATAACAGATTTTGCCGAAGATGCATAACCGCACTTAAAAACAAACCGGTAAAAATTTCAGTGAGATTATCAAAACGTGAGAATTTTATATTTACCGCCTGTAACAGCGACAAAAGCCACAGTAGGTACACCTCCCCCGCCATCTTGGAAAGTACTCGTTTCCCGAGGGGGGCCTGAACATGGACCAATTGAAAAAGTAAGTGGTCTTGTGACACGCCTGAATTGTTCAAACTTATTTTGTTTAGACAAAGCAGTATTATTAATTAAGCAACACTTTACGCTTTACTTTATGGCTTTTCAAACATTTACAAGGTAAACTAGACTACAAGAAAAAGCAAAATCTTGGAAGAGTCCGTTTCAGCGACGTAAACGCGTATTTTTCTCAGGCACCTTTTTAGGCAACTCTACTAAGAGCCCATCCGGTGTTCTTCGCAACGGCTGGCGGCGTCCAATCGGTGGGGGCGACGCTTTACAGACTTTTAAAGAGACGAACGAGCGAGATTCTCATCTCTCGCGCCCGGCGCCGCGTCCAATGCCCGCGTGGGTTGCTTTTGGAGGGAGGGGGGAGTGGGAGGACACGCGCAGGGATCGAGTGGCTGTTGCGCGACGCACATACACTCACACACACACTCTCACACACATACACGCAGGGAGCGCGTTTACGCACGGAGGACGGGCGGGTTTGTTGTGAGATGTCCTGATCCCAGCTAGATTCGGCGGCACACGGCAGAGCTCGAGATCCGATCGGCGGCCCGTGGGCTGCGGGACGTGCGCGTGGATCCCGCGTCCTGATCCCGGACAGCTGTTCTCTCCGACCCGCTCTCGCCTGCTTTTTCCACGCTGTTTCCACCTCGGACGGGAGAGATTGGAGCAGCTCAGCGCCTCCTTCGCCACCCTCCCGCTTTGATCCCCCCCTTTTTTTGTTTTTCATTTTTCACATATAACTCGATTGCGGTATGACTTTGGCTGTTTGATGGGGCTTCTACGGATTATGATGCCGCCCAAGTTTCAGCTGCTGGCGCTGCTGGCATTCGCTGTGGCCATGGTCTTCCTGGAGAACCAGATCCAGAAGCTGGAGGAGTCCCGGGGAAAGCTGGGTGAGCCTGCACCATCATCACCACCACAACACCTTGCACACAAGCACCATATAATACGCCCGTAAGCAGCAGCAGCAGCAGCAGCAGCAGCACCACATCTTGCTGACTGGTCACCCACTATGAGGACCTCTCTGCATGGTTGCACTAATTCTCCTGAGATCCATCTCTGCTGGAAGAGACCATCAAGCAGCTGGTCACCCACCAGCCATGGCTGCTCCACATTATTATTAACCTTTGGTCATTTAGAGCTTGGTTCAAGGAGACTTCAAATGCTTGGTGATGAACTTCTCAATGATTTACTGATTTATACAGCAGGGTATTCTCACTGTGTATGTTCAAGGTAAGTACCCAGATCAGCGGTGCCCCAGCAAGAGTGGGAGTGGAACCTCAAGGCAACCGCTCTAACCACTGTGCTCACGAGCTGCCCCGGGAAGTGGGGACGCTTTGGGGTAAATGTGTGTGAACATGTTCTCCACCACACAGCACCCTGGTAGAATAGATGATGTCACGTTCAGCCTTGCACAGTTTAAGCAGCTGCGTGTTTACGTCTTGTGGTGTCATGGTCTTATTGAGTCCTCCTGATGAGTGTTGGATATGAACCCCTCTTTCACTAAATCGCACCTCTGGTTACCTGTAGCTAATGTTCTAGTTTTTCTGCCCTCTCTCTGTGCAAGGAGAATTATTAGGAAAGCATTGTGATTTAACGGTGCAAAAGTGATTCAGAGTTGCTCTACATCTAATAATCTTAAATTCCCAAAACCAACAAAGCATGATGATGATTTAAGAATTTGGAAGCTGTGGGTGGGACTGAATGTCTGAAAGCAAAATGCATTTGAGTCTTTTTCAGTCTTTGTCTTTTTTCCAGTGTTTTTACATCCCAGCCAGTATTGCAGAACACTTCTTGTTTCGGCAAGAAGTTTTTCCCGTCTGAATGATGAACAAGCCACCAACAAGCATGTTTGTGAGAGAAGTCGGCTTTGAGGTGCATTTGTGTGAATCCAGTAGGAGGGTAAAAGGATCGAGATCCCATCAACGTAAGCTGGAGAACATTTGAAAGGGTTGTTCTGTGTGTGAGGTTTATTGGTGACGGGGCAGCTCTTGGAAAGCATCTAAACCCAACTTGTATTTTCTTTGCATTCAAGATAATGTGTATTAAAGAAAGTTTCAAAACTATTAATTTTTCTGAATTCATGTTGAGTTCCGCTCTTCGAGCCGCTGCTTGTCTTTGTACAAGTTACTAAGTTAGAATCTGGCCTCAACTGATTCTGACACTTATTTCCCCTCTCAGAGGAATTCGTTTTGCTCAGCATGAATGGAAAATAATGTCACTAATTTAGTGAAAGCTCATCATTTTAATGTTTAGTTTCATAATACTCATCTGGTTTAATTTGCATTTATCGTGCTTCCAAGATGAGATAAAGTTATTACGGATCAATCAGAGTTCCAGCTTTTGTCAACCAGTAAGAATGTTAAATAATTTTAGACAGAAAGATGTGTGGAGAAGCTTAGTTTTGCAAACCTGGGATTTTATCTGAGTTAAGCCCTGGAAATATTAATTATCTTTTGCAGTGTTACTGAACGTTTAAAGTGTAGTGTACTTTTTTGTACTTGTACAAGCTCTTTTCCACCACCTGTTGTGTGATTTGGCTTTTTTATCATTATGGTTCTCTAGCATTTTACTGAGTAGGAAATATTTTATTTAAATTATTTATTGCTGAGGAACATTATATCCATATCTGCTATCCCATGTTGCCTGCGCTTGCTTTCATGAAAAGCCGTATATCCAATACCTGACTGTGTGCAAGTTTTCTACTGTGATCATCGGTCTCATCATACCAGCAGCTGCTCTCTGGAAGTCGAGTCAGAAAAAACTACGGCGTGACGGTCTCTTGTTTCTACTAAAGCCATAAAGGAGATAAAAAATCAGCAGGGGACACCTGATAAAAGGTGCAAATGTGTCTGCTTTTCCTTTACAATGTCCATCACTGTGGCAGTTGATGGCTGGGCTGACAGAGATAGGACAAACTCGATGTTTCCAGACTTTATTTGGAAGTGGATAAGTGGAATCTGCAGGCTTTTTTCCAAGTCCATTTCGGTCAGACTCATTTCTAAATTATAATCCACCACTGAATCTACATACTGCACACTTCATTGCTGATGCTATTATCCTCCCATCTTATTACTTTTCCCCACTTGCCCTCACATTGCTTTGTCTGTTAAGTTTTGGTGTCTTAAATAGTTAATTATATGCCATTTTATATCAACTATGAGATCGGAACGAGGCTTTGGTGTACATTACCTCGCAGTTGAAGATGTCGGGGGTTAGTTGAACATTTGTTACGTGAACCTGGTTTATTCTGTTATGATTTTGTTGCTGAGGAAAACGCTCTAATGTTCTTATGGATCTTATCTGTTCAACATGGGATATGTTGTCATTGACAGGCCACTAAACCTGACAGAATGCTTTATTGTCCAGTTGGTGGTGTTTTTCATGTGTGTCCACTATAGCCTTGTTGGATTGCTGTTTATATGTATTCGTTTGTCCTCTAGCACAAGTTACTCTGTTGGTGTCATGGGTACGTCCATCATAATGGCAGCTCTCTTCTGTTGACTGGAGCACTTGCTATATTTTCTCACTAAGTCGGTGTCCCGGAAAGCAAAGCACAGTAATATTGCGTGACCAGTTATGCTTTAAGAGGGGAAACGGAGCAGCTGGTGTCATAGTGGTGAGAGATGTTGACTTGCGATTGAATCCCGCCATCTGCTGTAGTTCCCTTGACCAAGGTTATTGAGTTGATTCGGTAACACGTTATCTGACTGTATAAATAGGTAATTTTAATACCTTGGTGTATAGACCTAATGTTGTAAGTTGATTTGGATAAAAATGTCAGCTAAATAATTGATATTAAACCAGGAAAGAGTTGCTGGAATTGGGAGCTGTGTCAGGTTTTATACAAGGTACCCAACTGAAAGTGTTAGCTGGTTAGCATAAGGTCTGCAGACATCCTTGCCTGATGGTCATGTCAGATGTCCTGTGACTTCACATGTGAGAAGACAGCAGCACAAACACGAACGTTTTACACTTATCATGAACAAATCCTCATTTATAAACCCTCTAACAGCTGTTCTTTGTGAATATCGTGCTTACTTTCTCGTAGAAAGTTACACATGTTATAAACTGTATGGGCACTACCAGTTCATTTTCTGGAAAGTAATTTATTTTACTAGGTGTTTAAGTGACAGTTTTGGCCAGGAAATGGACTGGAATCTCCTAGAGATGTAGTACATTTGTGGGTTTTGCTTGCACTATTCTGTACAGTTTGTCCTATACAGGCATCGCCCAGGTGTGCTCAGACTTTTCACTGCTGTATCCGGCTATCGTGTGATACTGTTTTTTTTTCCCCTAATATAAATACAGCTGACTTATTTGTATTTATGTGTCTGCTTTGCATGCTGACCCTCTTTCTTTATGCATTTATATCCTCAATAAGATGTTGAAAATCTGCAATAAATATGTATGTTTGTAAGTAAGTGCGATTAATGGCCACCATCAATAGTGATATTGTAGCTCCTGGCTCCATTGTATGGCCGGAAACCGTGCTTTATGCAGCATTTCTAACTGACTACACCAAAAAAAATGAATCTGAAGCAGTCAAATCCTTTATGCTTATGCTACGTTGCTTTAAGCCAACATTTTATGCACTCGCTTGAAGAAACAGTTCCACATCATCCGAGCTGAGGATTTTTACAGGTTTGTTGTTTAAGCCAAATCGAACTCGTGCGTAGACCAAGCGGTTTAAATGTGCTGCGAGACGCCCGTAAAGAGCCGGAGATGCCGCACAGCACACCGGAAAGGAGTTGCGCCAAGTGAATTGGAGCAAGGAGCTTCTGTGGTTACAGATTCAGTTTGTGAATTTGGTACGGGTTGTCTGCGTAGGAGAGCACTGAATGCAGGGGGAATGGCTAAATGGGGACAGTCAATGGGAGGAAGGGGCCAGATGTCACCATCTCCTGATGGTGTTGGCAGAACTTATCTGTGGAACAGAGAGGCAAGTTGTCTTCAGGACTAGGGCTGGACGGTGCTCTCATTCAGCAGTGGGCCACGTCAACCAAGTAGTTGTTTCCGCCATCACTGTATGCACTATGTCCCGCATATAGTAGTAAGGACCGCCCCCCCCCAGTG
Organism: Arapaima gigas; assembly: GCA_900497675.1. Classification (NCBI taxonomy): domain Eukaryota; kingdom Metazoa; phylum Chordata; class Actinopteri; order Osteoglossiformes; family Osteoglossidae; genus Arapaima; species Arapaima gigas. The sequence continues at coordinate 306,283 of UFQX01000868.1, read as the reverse complement.
GCTGTCGCACTTACTGGCAAAGGGCCTCTTCAACTACAGCTGTGCCCTCTCTCATAACCTTGTCCTTATCCCGAGGGATCGGTTGACAGCTCAGGCTGTTACACTTACTCCCTTCGTTTCAAAGAAAAGGCAGAACGAAGGGTTTGGGGGATAAGCAAAGGGGGTCATGTTGGGGGGGCGGTTGTAGGTGGTGTGCAAAGGGTGTTGCTTGCTGACTCGTGGTTATAGCTGAACACACACTTCTTGGGCTTCAAGGAGCAGATGGGCCATTCTGACCATGTGGAACGTGAAAGCTGTCCTGAGGTTTCTGTGTGTGTGTGTTTGTGTGTGTGTTTGTGTGTGTGTTTGTGTGTGTGTTTGTGTGTGTGTGTGTGTGTGTGTGTGTGGGGGTACACAAGATGAAGCTCGTCCTATCAAGTTAATCCACCAACTGCTGCAGCAGTGAGTAGCTGCAAGTGCAAAAGCATTCTACCTGGTATGCCTTACCTCATAGTTCCTCCAGCTTTCATCCCTGAAGAAAGCAGAGCCCAACAGAAGACCCAGCGGAACTAATTAATGTGAGCATGTGGGACGCAACGCTGACAATGTTGGATGTGCCTTAAACCGAACAAGTAGATTTGCACTTCAGTTTACCTCGTACAATCTCTGCAATAAATCTGCTTGGAAATATTAAGAAAATTCCAAGAATGCAGTGTCTTGTGACCCTTGTACTGCCCTTTGGTCCCTTATGTAAATCTCACCCCTGGGGGCAAGGGTATATAATTTATTTACTACTGTTTATTCTTCTATCTCACCCATTTCTCTAAGGCATTTTTTAAAAATCTTTTCTCTGTACACTATGCTGCTTATAACTTACACAGCTGGATAATTTTGACTATCGTATAAGTACCTTGATCGAGGGCATTGGAGCACGAGTGCAGATTCGAACCTGCCTCCTTTGACTTGAAGGCAATGCCTTCAACTGCTATTGCACTTGGGTTGTGGTCTTAAATAACCAAAGGCTCTCGTGTCCTTTGACAGTGTCATTATGGTTGAAACTCCAGATGGTCCTCGTACCACAAATTTGATAAGAACTGGGTGTCCCGTTGCTGACGTCGTCTGTTGTACTTGGCACACCCGCTGAGGACCTGGTACGCTTGGACGATGACTTGGAACGAGAAACGCGCTGCCACATATGGGCTAAGAATACACTTTTCTGATGGCTGTACCTTTACTGGGAAACAAAAATAGAAATGTTGTTTATAAGCCTGTCACCCTGTGGTAGCTGCTTTCCTCAGGTCATATTCGAGGTCTCCATCCCTGACGGGTCTTTCACTCGAGGGAGGCATATGTCCATCTCTAGATGCGAGCCTGCTCAAGAGCACTTTGGGGCCCCTCCCATTTTGAGTCAATATTGTAGGAAAGCTTTTTTTTTCTGGTTAGTATTTCATGAATACGTGCAACCGTAATTTATTTCATGGAAAGAAACCCGGCGTTTGCTTGAGTGGCTCAGTCAAGTGTATTATGTCTTGTGTGTAATGAAACTATGCGGTTTGTTCTCCTCGGTGTGGCAGTTGCGCTGTAATATTTTTTAAAAGCATTTTCATTATTGAGGATGAGGTGAGTCCTGGGACAGTTAAGGTTTCCATTAATTAAACTGAATTAAAGAGACTTTGGTGCGCTGCGCTACATGCGTACTGCCAGCCTATTGTGAGATCTTTACTGTTAGAGCAAATAATTGATTCCCCTCTGTTAAAATTCACTTTCTGTTTATGTGCCTTTTGGTGACTTTTCACACGCTCGCAATATGCCCATCACCAAGCTGGCACCCCTTGCCCTATGCACAGTTTAACCACCATACTTAATTTTTTAATGAAAAAGGGAAGCGCACTTGTGTCATATTCCTCCATCTGTGCTGACTTGCCCTTGACTCCCAGCAGTCTGTGCTGCGTGCACGGCATGCAGCCCGTTCCCACGGGACTCGAGCAATTGCCGACTCGAGCCACGAAGCGGGAATAAAAGTGCGGGGCGGGACCTGTGACCGAGATGCGCTCTGGCCACGCCGGATGGGCCGGACACTTAATGGATGGCCTCCGGTCTACAAGGGTCATCGATTTGAGACGCCGGGGGCGCAGATTCATTCAGCACACTTGAAACCTGCCGCGTTGCAGGGTAAATCTTTGTTCACTCCAGTGCCTGTCCTTCCTGATGTATAATTATAAGCTAGGAGAGGAAAAAAATGAATAGAAGGTGGTCATAAAATCGCAGATTTAGTTTTTATCTACATTTTATGGATATTTCACTGGAGCAATTCGGAGGTGTCGACCGTTCTCGATTGGCTGTCAATGCCACATGTATTAGTGGCAGTTGGCAGTTTGCACGCAGCCTTACTTGGTGCTGCCGAAATTCAAAGGTTTGACAGCTGACGTGAGGAAGAGCGAGATTGTTAATGACAAAATGAGCATTCACTCTCCAGCAGTTAATGTGATAATCTCTGTGCTAAATGCCTGTTGGGAAGCTGTGGTACTGTCATCCTCCTACTCCCGTACACCCCCCCCCCTTATGACCTTGAACCTAGTTATCACACTCTGGCAGCTGTACTTATTAGCTTTTTATGTAGTGCCAGTTGATACCTGGGTGCTTCAGCACCATAAATTGGACTCTACTGATTGTCCAGGGTTGATGCCGTGGAGTTTTCCGTCTTTCGAGGTTCCTTAATGGCAGAGAATTATGGCAAGAGACACGAATGGTGAAAGTATGTCTTCAGTGGTATCTTAACCTGGCCTTCACCCAACCTAGTTTTGAAATGCAAGTTCCTCTGAAGTTCCCAACTAAACCAATTAGTGCCAAACCAGGTGAAAAATAAGCCCCAAAAGCAGATGCTCTCATGAGTGAGTTCCTCATTCATTCAAAGATTCATAAGTTTTACGTTTCTGTCAGCTTGTCCTATAATAAATTGCCAGGGATCCACTACTCAAGGCCCTTAGCATCTCGCATGGGCACAAGTCAGTCTATCACATCCATAATATGTCCCCGATGAGTTTTAAATGCACCTCTTTCTTCAAGGAGTGTCTTTTATTGGATACATTTCATAATTTGGATCCATTACATAGGTTATTGATTGGAAAATGGTTCCACTGTATCAAAATGCAGAGAATACTATGATGAGAAAGATGAAGAATGATACTTGCAATCCCAGGGAAAAAATATCAGAAGAACATGTCAGAGGGTGACTTGTCAGTGTTGGTGGGGAGGAAGTGGATGTGGTAAATGAATAAGTATTTGCAGAGTCCTCCCCCCTCGTGGATTAATAATCCCTGAGAATCATTGCTTGCTGTTGATCCTACCCCAAAGCCATCCTCGTACAACTTAATCTGATTAAATGTTTTGCCTCGAGTTCTCCTTTAAGCTTCAGAAGATCATTAACCTTTGTCAAACTTCCTTGCTGTGCAGATTCAGCTGAAGAAATGTCCAAATGGACATGCAGTGGTGCCCAGTCACAGTTTCTAAACCAGCATCTCACCGAAGGAGGTTTTAATGCACAAAAAATGCATTTGCACGTCAGTCGGAGACAAATTGTCTTGTTCCACTGGGTAAAGTGCACTTAAAGCTCGTGTAATTTTGATGGCCATTTATTTCCAGAAAGCAAATTGTATCTAATAACACAAATGGAAAAGAAACTCGACTCTCTTCATAAACTGCGTCAAATTTGTCTTTATTACCAATGAGTCCACAAACATCCTGTCTTTATAATAAATGGAAGGAGAATAGAAGCGGATGGTTCTTTGTTTTTAGTCCATACCACCATATTGTCTGGGTCACCGCTGCAGATTGCATACCATCTCCCAATACCTATTGGATACCACCAATGGCCCAGATCCTGTGATGGTGAGGATTTCACCACGATTTTCATCATCTTTGTGCAGGCAAGTTGTGCGGGAGGATGGGATGGGAGCGGAAAAGAGGGATTTTGTTTTCATTTTTGCCACTAATGTAAATCCCTCGCCGCTCGTCACTGTGGCTGTTGAAGCAAAGGCTGTTTGCCAAAAATATTGTGTGGAATTTTACTGCACATTTTCCTCAGGGTATTTTTTTGCTGTGTGGGTATGTGTGTGATTTCTCCCCCCTTTCATAATTCTCTCATTAACCCCCAATAGATCTTGGTACATCAAGGGGCTCTGTACCGCTTGTTCTTCAGAGCCTCCTCTGTCTTCAGAAATTGAAATGGAATCCATTCATAAAGCCTTCACCCTTAATGTGTACTTTTAGAGAATGGCATTTGAGAATGCCCTTTTGAAAATACGGCCTGGAGCCACTGAAGGCCCGTCAAGACCTGGAGATGGGGGCACCCCACCGACTACAATGACTGCACGAAGTAAAATTAGCATAGGCTTCCAAAGTGGAGCCCTTAGTTGTTCCTTTGATACCCGTCGCTGAGAAGAGGACATGTCGCTCTGGGCCTGGCGTCTTGCTTTTGGCTTGCAAGGATTACGACGCTAGTCAGATCTGTGTTCGTATTTGTCTGCTAGTACATTTTGTGGTTAGCCTCTCATGGTTGTCATTGTCTATCTGAGAACGTTTATTCAATTGTGGATTTGCTGCTAAGATGCAGTAAGTGGATCATGGTTGACTTCAGGAGTTGAGGTTTTCTGGGGCTTTGAGTAGATGATAATTTGTATACACTGTTCCAATTTACAAACTGGTCCTTTGGACCCTACCGACCGCCTTGGCCAGTAGCTGTGGCTGTTGCTTGAACTGGGATTTATGGAAACTCAGCTGAGACCTGCCGCAGTCCCTCCTTCCCTGTAGCTGAAGGTTAGAACTTGCCTGGCTGTTTGCTGTCATCGTGGGACGAGGATGCCATTTCCCCCGATTCATTTAGGGATGGATTTTTCAAATGCCAGCACCGGTTTCTGCCAATGGCTCTGGGTGTCTCCAGGGAGTGGGGCGAAGCCACAGCTTTGTCGTCAAAAGCTTGCACCTCTGCTTGATCAGGGCAAAGAACCAAGTGCGCGCAGTTTAGCAGAATATGTACAAATTATGTCTGAGTTGATATTGAATATATTATCCTTATAGCAAAATGAGTTTTGTCCCTTCGTCCTGATATGTCCCTGGACACAGGTCCCCTATGCCAGCCAAGATAGCATTTTGTGTTGTTTTTACAGCCAGTTGTGCTATTTTGCCCTGTACTTTGAACTGCCATTCAATTGGCTGAGTGGGCTGTCGATACCCAGTGAACTTGGGTTACTGTGGAAAAGCCCCCCCCCCCCACAATGTTAATTTTAATGATGTTGGATCCAATCCAGCACTAAACCGCTGCCTTTGTGAAGCCGGGCGATTCTCTTTAGCAGCGATTAATGCGTTGTCAAAGTGGGGAATCAATGCGCTTCGCGTTCAAGATGATTAATAGGCCTGGCGTGGATTTCTGCTTTCTGAGAAGGACATCAGGGAGCCTCCGGACAGTTGGCGAGGTGAGCCTTCTTGTCAGCCTGCCTCCGGGTGTCCGTTCAGGCCTCGGGTAGCTAGTTCTAGGGACAGCAGTTGTCTTCCTTGCTAATAAGGGGCCTGAAATATTACCCCGATACCCTGCTGTGAAAGTGTACCTACACAATGGAACACGCAAGCGTTTGTGTCAGGGCAGCTGGTGGTGGGGTCGTTGTGGAGAAGGGCTTTGTTTCATGTCTTCGGATGGGGTCCTGCTGTTTTACGCTTGGGAGAGCTGCTTAGCCAGAATAGCTGTAGTGAACATCCTGCAGCACCAACAAATAAAGTGATAAATTGCAAAACTTGTCAGTTTGGACAAAAGCATTCACTAAGAAACAGCACTAAATAAATAAATACATGGGAAATGAGGGTCCATATGGCTTCCAGCAGAATGTAACCACCGTGTTCCTATTCTGTGCCAGCCCAAGAGGGGTATGACGAAAGCAAGCGATAGTCCCTCACAGTGGAGGAGGACACCGTTGCTTCCCTTCTGGCTGCCTTTTGTCTTTCTTTTTAAGGGAGACCGGTTGTAGTAAGCCGTGCCCAGTTGGTGTATTTGGACAGACCATCGGTTTACTCTCCTTGTCTGAAGTTCCACGTGCTGGAGATATGTAGGACGCTAATGGGTTTCTTTCATTTTATTCCCCTGGCTGCTTTGTCCCAACTTCTGTGGGGTTTGTCAGTAGTACTCAGTTTACCACACAGGAACCAACCAGGTGACCTGTCTTCTCCCTGTTAAAATAAGCAAGGATAATAAAGGAAAGGTCAGCTCTGGACCACTGCACCGCTGACCATCATTAAGGCTATTGGATGGATGGGAAAATAAGGAAAAGTGGCCTTTTGGTTCTTCTGTTATAAGCTGTGGAGGAAAAGCAACTTAATATAAAGAGTAAAGGTGTTCTCCTGTGCAGTGTGTGGGGAACATGTACAGGAAGATATTTTTTTAATTGCTGTATTTGGAGTTTAGTAAATAATATTTACAGTTTTCTCATCTGTTAATGGTGGTTTATTGGGTTTAAATGAACAGTTTCTGTTGCCAGAAGAGTGAAGATGTGAAACAAAAGTAGGTGTTTTAAACCCAACAGATGAGTTAGCGCATGCATCATTCATCGAATGAGATGCTCCTGTGCAGGTGTTCAAAGCTAATACCCTCCTGCCACCAGAGGCTTTGGCTTCAGAAGCGCCTTCATCATGCTCCGACTTTTGAATCTGAGCTCCGTAGGTTTCCCCTCCCCAACTCTGAGGAACTGCTAACAGTCTTGTTCTGTACGTTGACAAAAATAAAGCAGCTCTTTACTAGGACAGCGGCTTCCTTATTCCATAATATTTATCTAGCATTATTATCGTCATCTACGTCATTGGTGCTGCTACAAAACCCAGCGGCTGTCACCGAATAAACAGTCGTCATCTTGTGAGTGTTGTGTCCCTTTTCCTCAAGGCCGGGCACGATGTTCCTGCAGTGCCCGGTGCCCCAGATCAATCCCCGTCAAATCCTCCATGATTAATAGGATTAGTCTGCTTTCAGAGCGTTCCCCATGTGCACACAATTGATTATCGCCCGTCGCAGACATTGAATGATAACTAATTGTGAACGACTTGTCCTCTCAGGGTGGACTGCTGCGGACTTGGTCAGGGTTCGGGTTGAGAGCCAGGGAGCAGAGAGGCCTTTTGAAGGCCGTTGTCTTCTTACATGACAGAAAGGAATTTGTTGGCGCATCCCCACCCCCCCAACCCCATGGAAGAAAAGCACAGCGAGATTTGCAGACGACTAACGGTTCCCTAGGAGACGCTCATTCAGTGGTCAGCAAAGATCCCGGCTGTTTTCGTCCGTCTCCTCGCTGCCTAGACAATAATGACCGTGTTCCACCACCATGGAACGCCCGCTGCAGTTGGCCGGGGATAACACAGAAGGCGCACGCTAATGTAGCTGCCGAGCTCTTGGTTCCAAGTTGAACCTAACTCTTCACGACAGAAATAATCAAGACAGGTGTGAATAACTGGCTGGAAGCCATTTGGTCCAGTTCCATCTGCTGTGTCCAAGTTGATGAACGTCAGGATGATTTGACTGGACAATTACAGACTTTTAGGAGGGTGTAGGGTGCCCCCTCCCTACTATTTCACTGCAGAAATGTTATTGTATTTATGTAATTGAAAGCTGGGTAGTTTAACTACAGCAACTACCTCGATCAAGGGTACTGCGGCAGGAGGTGGAACTCGAAACTGGGTCCTTCGATTGCAAGGCAACGACTGTCACTGTCACGCCACCTGCTGCCCACTTATACAAGGGGCAGCAGTCCTTACCTGGTCTGCTTTTAAGCATTTCTCAGTTGGAAAGGGAAGAGCCCAGCACAGTAGCACCGTAAACATCCACTTTTGCTGGATTTCGAAAGAAAAGAATTCGCTCTTGACTAAATCCGCAGCTCTCTGTCTTTGAATAAGCTGCGCCCACCCACATCCCCCCAACCCCATCTTTCAGTTGGAACGGTGGCAAAGTGACTCAAAATGACAACAGCCTGCTGTAGACGTCGGCGTGTGATACAGGTGAACTATTATACGGCAGTGGGTGGCAGGTGAATGCACTCCTTTTGTGTCAGCCCCCCTCCCGTCACCTGACGTTTGGAGGAAACCAAGGTTGTTGCGAAAAGGTTGGTTACTTAATTCTTTTTCCTGCTCCCAGTGTCATGGAGATTATTGCGTTAAGTGGGATAAAAGAAATAAATGGGTTTTCATAAAAAGCCCACCCACTTTTTTTCAACTTTGCAAATTGCGGTGTCTAATAAAGCTATTTGTTTTGTAATTTTTATTTTCCACAATGGCACATCAGTTTGACGGTTTTTATTTTTGCACTGAAGTATTGCTACCTGGTTCTGGACTTTTTAGCAGTCCACGTTTAAACAGGATTCACTAGAGCTGCACATTTTCTCTACTGGTCTCAAGATCTGCAGTTTAGTGCGAACATCCATTTTGCTCCTTGTTGCATCTGAAAGGTAATATTGCAACGGAGAAGTCGTATTAAATTCTCCTAACACGATCCCTGCTGCTCGAGTCACTGAAACAAGTGGACGGACTTCATTAGACAAACGCCCATGTACTCTATAAAGCCACTGATTTAAGTATTCATAGGCCGAGGGGGGAGGGATGCAAGTCTAGTTTGGTGAAGTATTTCACTGTTTGTCCTCTTGGCCGTCACAATGCAGCCAGATTTAATTCACTGAAAATAAGATTGGCACCGACTGATTCATCATATTGATTAGCTGAGCGATGCACATATTTCTTCCCCCCCGTGATTTATGTGGCCCCCGTTGAGTTGTCCTCCTACAGCGTTTCTCTATTAATCTTTCCCAGGAGGCTACCTTTTGTGTGAGTCGCGCACCGCTTTGATGAATGATGTGGCCAAACTGCAGATGTAGTGTCCGGGTTGCCAGACTGCGCTTCCCCTTTGCGGGGTCGGGCTGTTTCCCCCATCTTGTGACTTGAACGCTGTGGTAAAGACAAATTCCACAGCCGTGTGAGTTGTCCCACGCTTGGATTTAGTGCCTTTGTCCAGGAGGGCTTGTAAATGTAGTTACATCCATTGCTGACACCCTGCGGTCTAAATTGACCCATTTATACAGTAGAACCCTTCCTACAACTAATTCTCATTACACTTCAGATTAGGGGCCCTGCTGTGTTTCAGCAGCTTTTCAGTGGAACATCTGACTCTAAGCATATTGTCAGTGACTGTCGCTGATCAAATCCCGAACCGTCTGCCTGAAAGATCCAACTGATCTGATCTAAAAACAGGTTCTTAATCATCTGTCACCTGAGTTTATGGTACCGCTACCATTTCTAAAGCTGCTTTGACCATTGTCCCACAGTGGCTGCAATAATATTTATTTTAAGCAAAAAAAAAAAAGTTTACTTTTTTTAGGTACTCGGCTGGAATTATTTAACCATATATACAGTGGGATAACTTTAAGTACCTCTGTCCCAGATAACACAGCAGGAGCGGGGATTTCAGCCAGCAGCTTTCAGGCAACAGATCTAAACACTACCTGCTTTCCTTAATATATAGTGACTGGCAGTGTTGGTGTTCAGAGAAGTAGAGTCTTCTATAAAAAAAAAATGTCCAGTGTTGCTGTGCCATCAAATGAAAGCACCAACAGAAGCCCTGTAAGATCAAAACTGGAAAAAGTCTCCGTGTCCACCTTGAAGAAACGAAAACGTTTTTGCGAGCCTGGTACCATGGCGACCACCATTACAGCTTGTGATTCCCGGAAAGGAGAGTTCTGGATATGCAATCGTGAGATGTGCTCAGGCTTGCATTGGTGCTGTGGTCTTAAAGCTGGAGCTAGAAAGCAGTGGGGCTCTTTGAGCGACAAGCATCTCCTGCATCTTCTGCTCGCAATTGGAGTTCACAGGGGGCCGCCTCAGATCTCAGCTCAACTGATGGCAATCTCTTTCAAACCCCTTTCTCTTTCAAGTAGATCTTCAAAAGGAGAAAATAAACCTGTTTTTTGTGGTGGGTATTAAAACTCGTTGCCGGTTTGACTTCTTCCTCTCACTTCACTTCGCTGGGTAGTTCAAAGTTTTATTGATCCATATTTACATTGACACAAGCTCACTATATATATACTGACATAACTCCTTTCATGGTTACAAGTTTACGAGGTTTCCTGCAGTTATGATCAGTTTGGCACCGTCTGGTAGTACATATATTATGCACCTCAGTGTTATGTTGCTTCACTTGTGTGTCATTTTAACAAACTGTTTGTGCTGCACAGTAAGTGCAGTGAAAATCATCATGTGCCTCTGCATATGTTGTAGAACTTTATTTTGCGATGCTGCGATATAAAAGGCTTCGTGTCAATTCCTGCCGAATTAGCATACATTAAATAACTTTGGCCCAAGTTGCAAGTAGTATGAATATCTCTTGCATTGTTCTGATTCACTCTTGAACTCTGAGGATCAGGCAGAGATTATCAGAGCTGCATGAATCCTTGGCCCTAAGACGGCGATTTCTTCTGATACGGGCCCAGCTAAGTAGCCTCACTGTGACTGAACACGGTTGTTATATCAGTTCTTGCTATTTTGATTTAATTCAAAGATCCAGCAATTAATATTCCTGTCTTTAGTTATTAATCTCACACAATTACTGCTTTTGGTGTGATAAGGAAAGATATCATTATCTTAAAGGTTTCTTGCATATGAGAACTTGAGACCTTCATATTTAAAGTCCTTCATCCTTTTATCCTGTTTAATACACTTTGCCTACATCCAATCTGGCCGTTTTAGATTTTTAGATAAGGTCCCTTTTTTAAAGAAAATAACAGCAGTCCTATTGCCCGTGTTCAGTTCATAGACACGGAATTAAAAGGCCCGATTCTCAGGAATAGGCTCATTTGATTCCAAAATGGATTTTCTACTTTTCTGTGATCTTTGTCCGTCCAAAGGATGCTTCATCGACTGTGAACCTAAAATGGGTTTGCCTTAATTTAGGTTTAATGCATTGTTTCAGAACGTTTTTAAATCGCCTTTCTTTTTGTTCTCCGAATACCGCGCAGATTTCTGTACACTTGTAAGACAGCGGGCTCACAATTAGCAGGGATTTTTTTTCCCCCCTTCCTCCTTATTAGCAAAGATCCTTCTGGGAAGTCTGAAAAATCTAATTTGCCCCACAGTTAATTCACTTGGGTTTGCTGGGATGGCGTGTGTTGCTCTTGACTGCCTGTCCATTCTGGCAAATCACTGTAAACTTCTTTTCAGATTAATTAATTATTCCAGCTCCAAGTCCTCTATGTACAGCCCAATCCGAAACAGAGGAGTGGCTCTCAGCTGTGTAATACCTTCGAAACCGCACCTATACCCCCCCCACCCCCGTACTGCTCAACCCCCACAAGCACAGCCCTTATCGGGGTTTGCAGCGCTTATGGCATTACCGGCGGCCATTGTGCTGTGGTAAAGATAATCCCACAAAACAGCATTGTCGAAGGCTAGACCGCTGCGAATGACAATCGGCCTTGGAAAATAGGAGCGGAAGCCATCCACAAAGTAAAAATAATTCTCGGGCCCATCTGAATGGTACAGAATATCTCCTGATCCGTCTCTCACGACATGCTTACAGATTTTGGCAAACTTCTGTACATGCAATGAATTTGCAACATGTTTCATCAGCATCGTGTTTTTTTTTTTTAATTCCATTTTCAAGGCACATTTATCTTTAATTTATTGTTTTTTTTTATTAAAGCCATGTTTATGTAGAGACGGATTTAATGTAAGAATACCCGTAACTGCTTCTATGGTGGTGTTAACAAGGCATTTGGAAATATTTACGAAAATGATTGAGGACTCCATTCGTGTCTTTACGTTCATCGGGTGTAGTTGTTCTGTAGTTGACGGCAGGGCCTGCTGTGTATTGTTTCAGTCAACATGAGATGGTCTTCTGAGGCCCCGCGCAGTTCGTATCAGCTGACGTTCAATGCGTTATCGCCATCCGATCGCTGTGAAACCCAAGCCAGTTGCAACACCGCATGTAAGTGATGGGCTCGGAGTGGGGAAAAACAAGCCAGCGCTTTGGTGGGCATCTACAAATAGTCTGAGGAACATATGGCCTGGGAAGACTGCATCGATCCATCTGTTTCCGCGCAAACAAGAAAGAGCTGATTCCAGAGATAAGAGAGAGAGAGAGAGAGTGAGGGAATCGCCTATCCTCTTTCTCAACTGTGGAGGGACATGGATATCTGTCAGACCAGCAGGCCTTCCAGAGCACTGCTGGGATAATGGAGCTTCTCTAATGCTCCAGATCTGGATTGGCTGCTCAGTGGTTCCACGGTGGCTTTGTCCACACCTTTCAGCTGTATCTGTTTTGCCATTTTCATTAGAAATGTAAACTAACCCTAGGTTGTCCGAATGGTGGTGTCGCTGGATACCTAGCAATAGGGTCTTCTGTGCACCAATACCCACGATTTGAACGAAAATCTAACCTACCTGCGAACTAGGAACACTTATAGTTAAAGTCATCAGTATTTTAGTGACTCTCAATTTACCTCAGCAAACTGTTGGTGGTGTAGATGCTTGTGTAAGAATACGGGGGACATTAACCGGTCCTCCCACGCGCTTAGTCGCCTGGAATATACTGGTTAACACACGCTGCTCTATTGCCTCTCACCATTCTTTCGTGAGTTTGTGGAAAATGTAGGAAACTATTTGTATGTTATTTTTTGAGAGGAAAAAGGAGAGTTTTTGGGTTCTGGCTGTTCCAGCTGGTATGAAGTATGGACTGCGTTGTCAAGATGAACAATGGGAGCGAATTTCTAGCTGAGCCAGCTAAGCCCTGAACCCCCCGATCTCCTCCTGCCCAACCTGCTTCCTTCCTTCTCATTAGTTTTTTTTTTTTCCTTTCAGAAAATTGGCTCTGGAAGTCCCTTCTTCCCACCTGAAAAAGATATGTGTAATAGTCTCTGCCTCAAGAAGGGAGAGAGAAGTGAAACAAATGTTGTATGCGAAGGGCAGTAGAGAAAGTCTACAGGAACCATGGAATGAAATTTGGTCCTTTGGAGCCCACTAGTGTAGGGTCCTTCTGGATTGCCCAGACTTGACACGGAGGTACTGCTGGTGCTGTTAAAGTACAGATAGGCTCTGAAAGCTTTCCTCAACCATGAAAACATAGGAAATCAGCACAATTGTTACCGTTCTGGTTATTTGTTTTTGTTCTGATTTGTTCTCTAACAGCAACACTGAGTCAACGGTTGAGTGCTCTACCCAAAAAGCACCTGGTTAGTTAATGCTGAGTCCACTAGTACCAATGGTGAGTGATGGGAAGTCTATGCTAGCAGAAGGAGGAGAAAACCGCATCCTGGATTGACAAAATGCTCAGAGTTCATGAATCCTTTTTTGGATTTTATTAAATTGAGGATTTTTTTTTGACATCGTAAAGTGGAAGTTTAGTTACTAAACCTTTAGGAAACTTGATTTTTTTAGACTTTGGGCCTGCCTTTCAGAGCACAGTGAAAGGTCAGTAGGAGTTCTGTGAAGTGGCAGCAGTCTTTATTGAATCGACCGTGTGTGCAGTACTTATACTTGAAAAATGTTTATTGAATAAACCTTTGAAACCGTATGGTTTCCGATTTGAAACTTAAGCGTGTAAGTTCAGCAGTTTCAGGCCGTGGTGCCTGAGGGCTTATTTTTTTTGAGAGGTGCGTATGTGGTTATCTATCATCACCTGGTCAGATGCCATCAAAACACACCACTAATATTAATTAAAAAAATAAATGAATAAAAATGTTCGTAAGAGGAAAAGACCACAAAATGCTTTACAGAAGAAGGAAAGAGGAAAGTGCCATTAGAGCTTTTGCTTCTGTTCTAATGGGAAAAAAGTGTCAGTAACAAGTTTTGACATTCTGGTCTTGTGGCTATTTCTTCTCTTATTTCTCTGTCTGCTGTTCTTGACTTGGCAAAGCCCAGGTTTTATGTGCATGTCATCACTTCTATATTGAGTGTCCCATTAATAACTTAACACCATTTGAGCGAACGGAAGTGCCACCAGTAGCGCCACTCGAAAGGTGATACTGTGGAAGTCCCAGTGACATGTTGGTTCAAACACTCTGGAAAGTTGATACAAGAAGATCAGCTGTAGTCTGAGTCCTTGGTTTTTCACAGTGGGGAGTGGGGGAGAGGGGTAAAGGCACATAGTACCTCTTGCGCCGTGGATGTTGTGGAAAGAGCTGCTTTGTCAGGAAGTGTCGTTGTGTTATAATGCTGGAAAGCCGGGGAATGTTGACGTGCATTGATTTTTGTAACATTTTTTATTGCTATCGTTTTTTTTGCTTGTTTCTGCAGTGACTCATTTCTGTTTACAAAGCGATTTTTGCTGGGCTGCCTTTCAAACAGAAAATCTCTCTCAGAAGCTGCGGGAGGATTCCCGAGCATGAGCTGTACTCGCCAAGTGCATCGACAAAGTCGGGAGTAAATCCACGTCATGAAGGTGGTGTTTTTTTTCCCTCCCCCCCGTAGGAATGCTGATTGGAGCTTTTTTCGGTTTCTTTTCTCTGTGCTCTCCAGCAGCACTGAAGCCAGGTGCTTTGCCCTGAAGGCATGAGCATAGAAATAAAATAATCATTCCACGCTCCCGCTCGCCTCCGACCCTTCCCGCCTCCCACGCTGCAGTCTTCCCATGAATTATACAGCTCAGGCTCGATGCACGTCCACCATCTTCTCTTGGCACGTCTGTTCACGTTTGTGGTCAGCCGATTCTTTTCATCACGTCGACTCTTGCTGCTGCACTCTATTCAGTCCGCTTGCATTAGGGGCTGTGACGAAAACGTTGGCACCTGTCGCTTTGTTTCAGCCGTTCTCGCCGCTGCCGGACCCCGGTGGTCCATGTTGGCCCGTGCGGAAGGCCAGGGAACAGAAACACGTTTTCGCTTTTCATTTGTTTGTGAAATGTTAGCGTTTAAATTTCTGTGAATAGCTTCTGAAGCTTAACTTGAGTCAAATCCATCTTTGTTGGCCTTTTCCCTCATGTACCAAGTACAGCTGTAGTGAAATATGACGCACTGAAAGAGTTCCAGCTCCTACTTTCTGCTCTTTGTGATACTTTGAAAGATGCTAATTACTAACCGTGAGATTGCGACGATAAAATCTCAATCTTTGTTTGCCGCTGAATAGTCTGTATTATCTGACATTCAGTGCTGTCGGTGTCGCATAATGGTATCTTTCATCTGCATGGGATTAACTGCGACAGATTTGGTGTGCAGGGGTCAACGTGGCAAGATAACGTCCGCTTTAGAGGCAAAGGCTGCGTTTCTGGAACAATTTGGGTCAAATATGTTTCTCAGAGGGTACGATAGCACAGCTTTTGGGGGTCCATAATCATCACGGTGGGAAGTGGTGTGATTTCTGAATCGAAGGCTGCAGAAGAGGAATTTTGGTGGGTCACCTTTTCGATATCGAACTTTTAATTTTATAGTGCTGTGACAGGGCGCTCGACCTCATGTGAAAGTGTATGCCCCCCTACCTCCACACTTTCTTGCATCCCTGTGATGGAGGGCCTCCTAGATGGGGTGCCCCCCGTGCTCGCTCAGGGCTGACAATTCGTGGAGCATAGCGGGTCCGAGCACCACTACAAATCGCCTCTGACAGCTGGCTGTATGATTTATGAGGGCATGGCGGGGGTGGCCTGACCTCCATATCTCAGTGCGTGCTGCCTTTGAGCGGTGCAAGATGTGGGTGGGGTTGGGGGCATTGTGTGACGTTATCTAGAATTCAAGTCTGAGCAAAAATGGGTTTTCTGTGGGGATCGGGTGAACTGTATGAAGGTCTCTGTCACCTTCAGTAAAGTGAGACGCAAATATACATCTTCTACCAAGATGCTTGCATTTTGCTGTTCTCTCAGGGATTTCTTTTCATTCACAATCTTAGGACAGCAACAGTTCCACCACCAGGCGATGCTGTGGTTAAGAATCTGGATTTGTTATTGTCTATACATGGTTATGGTACCTCTGTTGATAATATCGAGCACGACTCTGAGAAACAAGCATAACACGATCGGTATATCAATGAAAGGCAGTACTTTAGTACAGCTTATTCTCCTGTTTTTGTTATTTATAATACAAAGGAACCAAGTTTGGTGGGAAACATTTCATTCGTTTCAGCTGTAAGAACTGCGGGGAAAAGTCACGTGGCTGTCCGTACCCCGTCGACTTGCCATGACCAAGAATTTTCTCACTCAATTAAGCAGGAAATGAGAGCTTTTGTTTGGTATGTCATGTTGGCAGAAGCAGCCTGGCAAGGGATGGTCTCACATTTAAATTTTGCTGTAGATTTGTGGGCTGCAGATGTGTTTAAATGCACTTAGTAGGTTACCCATTTTAGCACTCCTTTTGTGTTTATGTTAAGCTCAAGATTGTAGGTTTAATCAAAACACATTTCATTCAAAATTTTGGAACGAACCTTTTTAAATCTCAGTAAATCCCTAATTATTTACCGAAATAACAAGAACTGTCCAAGACTGATGGCGGATGTTTTTTTGCACATTTCTAATTAATAAACCAAACAATTTTCAGCAGCTTTAATTTGAATAATAGATGCTTGAGATGGATTTTTTTTTTTTTTAACTTTGAGCAGAATAAGTTGAACCAAAGGCGTTGCTTACAATACAGTACAGTACAATACAATACAGTATGCCCTGCGTCTTAGAGCAGGGAATACGCTAAACTGCAAACCAAGCGTACGGAGATGAGTAACGGAACTTGAGCTCGTCGTGAACGGCACTCAAAGCGGGAGCGTTGGATGCGATGCGAACGTGTTGATTCTGCGGCAGTTTTCTCTCCTTTCTCTGAATAGCACGTGAGCTGCTGTGATAAATGCGGCCCCGTACCGCATCTCCAGAAGGAAAGCGATATCTGGGTCAGTTTCGCAGAGAAGCAGCATTGATGTTTGCTGAAAAAGGCAGTGCAGGACAGCACTGTCAGACCTGTTTGTTTTTAGGTACAGTGCAGCCTGCAAAATCCTTGAATCTGATCAGCATCTCCGCTTTTGCGCTGTGTCAGGTGCCATGTGTTCAGCGCCAGGTTGACGTATCAAATCTGGGAAGGTCGGGGAAAAGGACCAAACCCTTCACCATTTTGCATGCGCTTATATTAAACTTTATTATTCAGCTGATGCTTTTCTCAAATGTATTTTACATTCTAAAGTCTCTATACTAATTTACCATGTATGTTAAACACAGTCATTTTTATTGCATAATTTCTTGGTAAGTACCTTGATCAAGGGTACTGTGGCTGGAATGGGGATTCAAACCCCATTTGAGTCATGGGATTGCATTGTGATGACTCTTAACCACTATACTACCTACAGCCCCTACTTTTTAATGTGTCAGGTTTACAAACGTGGTTTGGTCTTCACATTCAACGCCCACTGATATCTCAGCCGTAGGGTGATGGTGGAAGGTTATCACGGGGTAAAGAGTTGCATTGCAGCAGGGTAAAAGGGCAGGCTATGAGTCTGGCGACATGCTGTGATAAAGGACTCACTTCCCTTTCTCAGCATCTCTAGCTCCCCGGTGGGATTTCGAAGGGCACCAGGAGTCACAGCACCATTTCGGCCTCACCGCTAAACAAAACCCCTCGGGGGCTTTGTGGAGGTCGAAGGTCACCGCAGGTGGCTGGAAACCATGCGGTTGCTGACAGCAGTCGCTAATCAAGCCATTCTGTTCCTCGAGTGGCTGTGCCAAGGGAGTCTGGCTGAGCGGGTGCCTCTGGCCAGGGGGACCTTGGGGATCATCACTGATGCGCGTCTCCCACTGGAAAATCTGCATGCAGGATTTAGAAAGCAAATCTGAGTAGAGTTCCTCCTTGTGGTGGCTTTTCTCTTTAGGCAACTTGCTAAGCCTTCACACAGACAACTCAAGCGATCCAACATGCTCAGATCGAGCACCTTTTTGTTCTACATGGCACGTGATTGAAATGGGTCAGGGATTACATCTCGTGTTGCGTTTCTGTTGCCGTGACTGCGATGTAGAGAAAGAGAATATGCTTGAAATGTTGTAGATTTGCCTGCCAGAGAACTTGTGTGATCTAGGCCCTCTGCCACTTGGAACACAACTGCCTTGTGTGTACTCTTCTGGAAAATTGAGTGTAAGCGCTCTGTAGCGTTCTCTGCCCTGCTGTCCTTTGGCCTGGGAAGGCAGGCAAATGAGATGAAACTAGCTTTGCTTTGAGGAGCAGAGAAAAATCGCGATTGAATTAAAACACTGCATGCGGATGTTTGATCTTCCATTCGAAGCCCTGGTGTCGAAACATCACATCACGTTGTACATCTGAAGTACTGGATTTCAAGTTTTTACTGCTCTTAAGGCAGCTGCTTGCTTGTTTTTGCCATCTGCAAATTAGCATCTCAGCTTCATACAACACAAACAGTCGATGCACCAGAAAATTAGCTTTCCCTCATACATTAAGACATTTTTAATTAATATTTTTGAAAGTAACCCTGTTTTCCCATTAAAGCAGAAATAACAGATCCAAGTAATTTTATTTTAATTGAAGAATATAATTAGGACCTAAATCAAGTATTCTGTACGGTGCCAGTAATTCTTCCTTTATGCATTTTTTTGATTAATAGAACATCTTCATAATGTGCCTTGGTGTTTGCTGGTGTGAAAGAAACCAAGGAAAACTGTCTTCTGTTACATTTTTAACTGGTCTCATTGCAATATTCTCATTTTATTTTCTTCCATTACAATTCCACAGTTCATTTTATGCTTGCTGTATGCCAGTGAATGAGTTGGGCACACCCTCTGTTTGGAGAGACACTTAGACTTTAGTCCCAAACCTCAAATGCTTACCATATATTTGACCCTCGTGACAGCATTTCCTCAGAAGAAGAGACTCGTCGTGCCCTTTGGAGACCCGGTGCTGCATTAAGATCTGGACATATTGCACTGAGATTTAGTCTAGGGGGGTCAACTCACTTGACCAGTGCCATTTATATCAGTTAAGGGTCCAACTGTGGGTTTCCGCACATTTGCACCTGTGTCCAAAACTCACGACAAGCACACAGGGGTTGACGACATTTTAAAATAAATAAATAAAGTGGGCAAAATAGCAATAAAATGAAGAATGGGAGGGAGTAGAACAGCCTTTCTCTCGAGGAAAGAATGATTGTTGACAAAAGAGACCTCTCCCGGTCATATAAATCTCTTTAGAGAGCTTTAGAAGGTATTTGCTGATCACGGTCCACACAGCCATAGCCTCGCCTCAGAGACACTTTGTGTTCTATTTGAAAAACTGCTTTTCTGTCATGGCCTTAACAAATATCACCGCATCCTAGAAGCGTGAAGCAGTAGGCAGTGCTGCTACTTGGCAAGAGTTTATAAATTCAGTCAAACAGAAGCACTAATTTAGCGTTACGATATCTTTCAGTAGACACCCTTATTTAATGTGACTAATGCTACATTGTGCTATGTTAGATGACAGACATAAAAAAATGTGTGAGGCTTTGAAAAAAAATTGCTATTGACCAAAGTGAGCCAGTCAGCCTTTCCCTCTCTGGTTAAGACAGATGAAGGAAAAAATATGGCAAAGTCATAAATGCATCTATATGTAAATGTTTGGAAGTAGAAATTGCTTTTAGATGTTTTCTCCATTTTTCCTTTTATGCAATAATGGCACAGTCTTGTGTTCACACGGCACTCGAGCGTGACCGAGCCATCGGTCCTTCCATCTCTTTCAAGTTCAACTGGTCAACTTCCTCTCGTCCCTGGGTGGACTGGAATACCAGGAATCCCACCCCCTGCACTGCATGGTGTTTGATGCTAGTGGTCTGACTGATTGCCCAGCTTTGCTCACAAACCTTTCGGGAAACGATCTCAGCAGCTGCAGTCTAGTGGCCACCCACCCTCTTACATACGTGAAGGCAAGCTACTGTTATGACATTGCCTTGCTTGGGAGGCGTGACTGGGCTGACACACATCTTCAAGTCGTCTCGTCTAGCAAGCACCTCCTATGGGAAATGACAGAAATCCGCGTTTAGAAGTCCGTGTGGCGTTTATATGAAAAGACTGTGGTTGACCTGGGTTCAGACTGCGTTCTGCAGTTAATGGGTCTTAAAGACGGTATGTTGTATCTGTTAAAGGACAGATCCTGAGCGTTTTTATTATTACTTTCTCATTTTTCACTTCGCTGAGGGTTTTTAGCAGTGATTGATTAATGGGCCTCTGCTGGTGCTGAAGGTCTCCCTACTATACCTCACTGCCATTTTTAAGTTTCGTACTGTAATTAGCCTAAGGACTTAACATAGGTCACTAGTAGGTTGCAGTTCCTCATGCTTTTATTTTTTTAGTTGCTAATGAAGTCCTGTCAAAAACGCAGCCAAAAGGGCGGCTTTTTGCTGAAACCTCATTACCTTATTGTACTCATATTTATCAGTTTGTTCCAAACAAGATTTAAGAGGTGTGCAGGGGATTGGTTAATTTTTTTTTGTAAGTTCATTGCAGTGTTGGCAAAAGGTTTTTTTTTTTTTTTTTTGGTAATGCTAAAGAATAAAACCAGAATGATTTGTCAAAGTACATCTATAAATCCAACGGGGAGGCATGTAACTGTATATTGATTATTTAAATTCTTCTTCTTGAATTTTCATTCAATCCTCCAAATGCCTTTGTGTTCATTTTTTTAAATTCAGAACAAAGCCTGTGGCATCTTCCAGAAGCCCCGTCGCAGGGTGGAGATTAAGGCGTTACAGAAGAAGGTTCAACTGGGAGGACTTTGTAGAGCCTGATTTTATGGCTCTGACTTCAGCAGTAAAAACTGTTACTTTACACCCTCGTTGTCTTGCTCTGCTTGGGGCCTAAGAGGCATGCTGTAATCAGTCCAAATACCAGTGTTTAAAAAAAGTCAGACATAACTTGGCATACTTATGCAGATTCCATATTGTCCATTTTGATCACACAGTCCCCTACAAGCAGGACATAATTCGTGTTGCTGTTAGAATACTGTTTGATACCAAAGAGGGGACAAAGCAAGGATTTTGTGATACAACTTTAAAAAAAGAGTTTGTTATAGATGAGGAATGTCGACTTTAATGAAGAACCTTGAACATGCTTTTCCTCAGCTCCTGTTAGCGTCCTTCACCGTGCTGATGCACACGAGCCAGTGTTTTTGGTATCTTGATAACCTTGGTTCCCATGCTCCTCTGGATTTTGTGTAGTTCCTTATTTTGCTGACTGATTGGAAAATTGTATCTATGTATGTATGTATTATATAGCACACAGATACCATAATGGGTCATGTGTAAACCAAAAGTCACCTGTCCCATATATGCTTTGTTATAGTACTGCAAGCAGGGTATACATATAATCCAAACTGCTGCAGTTAAACGTTTCAACATATAAGTGGGGGGTTTGTATGTCTCTTTGAGCAATGGAGGGAGTTAAGCAACTAAACAAAAATAATGTTTTTGTTCTTTTTTTTAAATTCTTGCACAACTAATGTATTAAGGACTTTGGAGAACCTTGAAAAGATAATGGTTTAGCAGCATGTGAAGGTTTACCCAAAGCCTGCCTGGATCTGAAAGAGGTCTGTGTGACTGAGTGAGGAGTCCAGGAAAAAAAAGATGTTTGTGGGGGAGTAAAAAGAGAAAGGTGAGAACTTGCACTTAGATGTATATCCCTGTTCAGCCGCAACAGTATTTAGTTGCAGTCATTACAGCTAAAAGTGGCACCGCCGCCAGTTCACTGTTAAATGGCAGTTCTTTTTTCACACCTCCGATTGCGCATTTCGTTATGTTCTACACCAAGAAAATGACATAAAAAACAACTTTACCTCTTTCAAACTAAATTCATATGTTGCTAGAACCGAGGAAAAGATATGATGAAATTTAATTTCAGAAAGCTGGTGAAACTGGAATGAGTGCAAATACTTTTTTGCAGGGCTATAAATATGGGAGCAGTAAGCAGGTACAGAGCAGGAGAAACTTGAAGGACATGGAGATGAATGCTTACAATAAAGCAAAGAGAGATGTAATGATGGAAAAGTGATATTACCAGTGACTAAAGATGAAATTACTAAACTAGTCATAACTTTAAATATCAGTCCATATATATATATATATATATATATATATATATATATATACACACACACACACACACACACACACACACACACACACACACACACACACACACACACACACACTGTCTGGATTGCTTCTTTGTTTATATTAACTATTGTAACTGGTGCTGTTGCAAAAATATTTATTTTATCAGGCATAGTATTTCTACTGTTGCTGTTGAGTCAGTGCCAGGTTTTTCTTCCCTGTAAAGTATAGTCTGAACTGAATGGGGCTGGACGGTTGCAATATGAGACACAGCCAAAAGCAGACATGTTGGCAGGGAACCTAATGTGCCCCCGTCTGACACGGCACGTCGGTTGTAACGTTTTCTTACAAGAGCGGGACCCCGAAGGACACCCTATACACCAGGGGTCAAGGGGAACAGAGGGAGGGACTGATTTATGTCGAATTATTGCATGGAAATGAGTCGGGTAATTGGCTGAGGCATTCGCGGTTACCACGGCACTGTCAGGTGCACAAAGGGAAATCACCACTAGGATGCCATTAACAAGCATGGCAGGTCACCAGGTTTTCATTACTCATTTCAGCCTTAGCTAGCTGGATACATTAGGCTGGCCAAACTGGAATACACGCAACTTTAATTCTTCTGACAGGTTTAATTTGCCAGAAAAATCTTATTATGCTGCTTGTTTTATGTCTGAAAGGGTTTGGACGGCAGCAGCCAGTTTTCACAGTTTCTAATGGAGGCTCTCCCTCGAACTAAATGAAGCCTGAAAGTTTAGTGCAGCCAAGTTTTCACAGCTCCGGTGCTACAGAAACATATAATGATGAAGTCTTTTCAGTGATGCTTGGTTTTTTTTTTTTTTCCTCACTCTCTCTCTCCCTCAGAGAGAGATTTTATTGAAATGTCGTTGCATCTGGGAGCTGCAGTATTGCACAGCCTCTCCACTTTTGGGCCCTCTGAGTGCTGCAGAACAGCATAATCTCGACACGTTTTTCAGCGGGAGTTTCTTGGAAAGATAAAAGATCCAGAAGGTTCTTAAAGTGAATACACCTGATCCCTGCAAGCCCATTAAACCAGCGCTGTCTTTAGTTGTCGTGCGTACAGCATCCACTCCTCCATCTCCCCCTCCCCCGTCCTGCAGGCCCCAGCTCGAGTAACATCCATCTTAGGGGGCTGTCAAACATGCAGTACAGTGAAGATGGAAGAAGACAAACTATTGTCAGCGTTGTCATGGCAGCATTAAGCCAAATTAGATAAGAGGCACTTTCTTGTAAACACCCTTAGGTTTGAGCACGCGTGATTTATTTTATCCGCTGTGCAGAGTAAATATTTTTCATGTGATTATGACATGCATATATGGATTTTTCTTACTGGAGTTGACCCGTGACAGCCCACTCCTGGAAGCTAAGTTGTGCGATTGTGGAATAACTTTCACATGATGTGGAATTTTTGAACCACGAAGGCTAGATTTCCAAGTGACAGTAGGTCTCTTGACTTTGAACTGAAGGACTTTGAGAGGCAGCTCAGAGACTGAAGCTGCCACGGCGCACCCTGCTGCTGCTGCTTGACAGCTCTCCCAGATTGTCTTCCCAAACCGAGTTCCGGCGAGGATTCTTCTCTTTGTTTGCAAGTGTGTGTTTGTGTGTTATGACCAACAAAAAAAGGAGCTTCATACTTTGATGCGCATCCTGAGGAATTCATGAAGTTTTTGAACTGAAACAGGTTGACGTGATCCAGAAGGTTATTTTAGTATTGGTGGGGGGGGGGGGGGTACTTTTTATAGAGTTTTTTT
>UFQX01000868.1:265047-282464 GCA_900497675.1 Arapaima gigas | reverse complement strand
TTTTTTTTTTTTTGGGGGGGGGGGGGGGGGTACTTATTATCGAGTGTATTTGTGTTACTCATAAGTGATGACAAACACAACTGGGTCAGGAGTTTATGTTTTATTAGTACGTGTCAACAAATGCTCAATCAATGAAGCTTAAAACTGGGTATGCGTGAGGGTGAGTTAGCCTCACGGAGCCGGTTGAGGTTTGACAGCTTTTCTTCTGGGTAGGAACAGCTGATTCATCTAAAGAAGACCTCTGGTTTATAGATTGGAAGCTCAGCTGTAATCCTGTCAATAAGTCAATAGATGCCTCCAAAACAGCAAGATGCAAAGTTTTGTGCAAGTTTGGTGACCCATTCCTTCAAAGGCAAAGAGAAAGAAGGCAGCACAACTATATCAAGTGTTCCATTTTCTTGCTGGTCTGATGTTGCTGGCCTAAAATGGCTCTTAAGGCTCTGTTTGCCAGCCACCAGAATCGGTGCTTGTATATTCACCCAACCGAAGCTGATCGCAGAGTTAAACGCAAGTCACGTCTTCACGTTTTTGCGGAGGCCCACGTCAATTTGGCAAGGGTTTCAATGTTAGTCCTCAATGTAGCAGGCATACGGCCTGAAACCAGACGTCACCTTGGATAAATCTTCACTTTGGGTTGTGTTCAGCAGATGTAAATGTTGTTGCGTTCATTGAGTTGGTTGTCGCTCTGCACCCCTCTCTGTAAGGCTGGCCGTTGAGTGATGGGATGACAGCCTTGCTGCGGACAAAGTTGTAGGTTTCCGACCGTGTCCTCTAAGACCCACCTGTAAGGTAGCAGTGGACCTCACTAATGCTTTGTGTAGTTCCCTAATGGAAAGACGTGAGTCTGCCGTGCCAAGTTGGAACTCTCAACGAAGCCCAGGGCCCCATAACAGTGCAGAAATGAGTGAATGGATGCTGCCCGTGTTTCCAAGCTCACTAAAAGCTTAGAGGTATAGAGCATTCTAGCTGTGTCTGTACGCCTGTCGAGAACAAAATTAAATGTCCCTCCTTTTCTACTCCAGCACATTGCAATTCATAATGTGAAATTGGTCTGGACTAATAGCTTCAGCTAGTCTCTCCTGTTTGTTTTCTGAAGTCTGCTAACAGGCCAGTTTTCTCGCAACATGCGTTATTCCCCAGTGAGGAGAGTTCATGTGGTGCCTAATCCTGCAATGTTATTGATCAGAAGTTGCCAATAGGTCAACGTAAGGTTTTATCTTCTGCAGTGTAGCTGCTGACAAGCGGACTGCACGTACACTGGTGCTGGGAGAGCAGTCGAGCGGCGAGCACGCCGGCAAGCTGCTGCCTCTGCTTCCGACTGCTTCATTTGATCACTGTCCCAGATGTCTTGCATTAGCACTTTGTGTCGCAAAAGGGCGGCTTGTCTGACATAAGGGGACGTCTCTGAGTGTTGACGGCTGATGGAAATTACAGGCCATCTTCCTGGACGACAGCAGACATCTGTGCCCATTAGCCTAACCCCCGCCATTTTCTTTTTCATAGGAATCAGAAATGGGGATAAAGGCATTTATCTCTGGGTGTAGTTGGAGGCGCTGATAATCGTCATTGCTGAATAATTTGTCAAAAGCGGCCCGAATAGAGGTAGTCTTCTCTTCGCCGGCCCTCGCTCACGTTCTCTAGCAAAGCTCGGTAGGTTACCAAGTAAAATTTCGACGTTGTGCTTTGCAGTTTGCGGCGAGCCTGTTCAAGGTATTCTTGTTGCTCTGTGTGAACTTGCGTTCCTCCTTGGATGGAGATGCTCTGCTGCTGGTGGGTCACACGCGGTTCACGCATCGCTCTGTTTGAGTGTCACTTTGACGGCAGACTGCACTAAGAAGAGGACTGACTCAGCTTTTAACCGGCAGGACAAAAGAGCAAACTCATGCACGCCTCCTGTCTTTTATAAAATTAAATGAATAAAATACAGCTCTGAAAACGCAGGAGTCTGAATAAGTAAGACAGATGGACTATAGTCGGTGCCTAAACGCGCAATGTCAACAGTTTCCACCGGAACCTTTGACTCATCACCTGCGTTGGGGGGATCTGTCGGCGCATATGAAGACTGGCACATCTCGCCACGCCTTTACAGACCATGGCTGTCAAATTGTGAACAGCAGTAAATGGATGTCCCCCGATTAAGAAATTTATTCGGTTGAACGTGCTCATTTCTTCTTAATATACTGTAGCTGTATTAGATGTGCAGAAAGCAAGGCACAAAATTGCATATTGCCTCAAATTGCCTAGTAAATCCAGAATATTCTTATAATTAGCTGATCTGTCACTTTTTTTGAAGTCCTTATTATGATACTGTGGTTTGAGTGTTTCAGCCAGCGTGTTACATACTGCATGGTTGTGGCCTGTTACTGAACTGGATTGACATGAAAGGATGAATAATTTTGTTGCGGCAGAAGTTTTATTACCCTGCTGTATAAATGTGTAAATCGTGCACATATCATATTTCTCGTTCATGCTGAAATACTTCAGGTTCTGCAGGCCGGGTTCCAGCATAGGTTACCTTCCAAATATGAGAAATGTGGTAATGAGTCTAAAGTGTGACCAGCCTGGTGCTACGAGAGAGCGGTTGNCCACACGCAGTGCACCTGCATGGCTGCCAGGAGGAGGCGCACTACTCGTTTGAACTAGCCGGACCCCACTGGTTGGTCACCTGTGTTGGAGGTCATACAATATCCACATTGGGGTTGTTTTTTTTTTTTTTTTTTTTTTTTTTGTCGTCACAAATGGTTTTTATCGCATTGCTTCATGAGTCAACCCAACGCGAGTTGCTTTGAAAAAATCCGTCTGCCGCCACAAAACCAAAATTAATTTCTCCAATTAATATTAATTCCTTAAGGAATAACTGCCAGCCATTTTGATCCCCTCTGAGCACACAGCTAATAAAGCAGTCCCCGTGGGATTTGCCCCGAATTTTGTGGCATGTAATTATTTCAACCGCCTTGTAATTTTGGACTGTTGGCGTTTTGGGAGTCTTTTTTGGAAGCCGCTGGAAGATTTGCTCTCTCTTTGGGTAGAGGTCGGTTTGCGGGGGCGGTTGAGCCACCTTCTCATCTGTCGATTGGCTTTGCCGTCGCCGTGGAGATGAGATGTGGCGCGGAGCCGGCCGAGTTGTACAGATACAGACTACAGATCTGCAGAGGTGGGTGCGGCAAATGGTGTTTCGTGGCCTGTGCTTGTTAGCATGTATGTGCACAAATGGGCCTGGCCATTAGCGGACGGCGGTCACATCCACCTGGCCGTTTAATGAAGCTATAATGAGTGGGTGATCGTTGCAGCCCAGGGGGGGGCTTCAGATGTAAATCAGAACAGCCAACTGCAGTCAAAAATGTCAGTGGCAGTTGTTGCAAAGCATACATAATGTAAAATTGTTCTAAGAGACAAGTCGTTCGCAGTGCTTCTCTGCAAGTCGTCGCCCGGTGTCTCCGAAAAATGAAAAAGTGGCGATGTATGGATTGTTAAACGGCAAAACTGGACTTTGCTGTCCATGCGGCACGTCAACGTTTGTCACGTGTGGCAGCCAGTGCTTGTTTGTAGGCAGAAGAGCTGTAGAAGTGAGCTGGGGAAGGGCACGAGGAGCTGACAATGGAACCAGGAGCGGGAGAGGGTACAGGAACGGTGCCTGAACTGCTCTTGATGCTGTCAAAAGCTTCCCAGAAGCTGTTTATTTTTCAACTCTGACCTGCTTTTTTTTTTTTTCCTCTCTCTCTTCCAGGCATTTATTTTCCAGACGGTTGATGTGCCTTCGCAAAATTTGTCCAGAACTTTCCAAATATATTCATCCATGTGCATTTTCTAAAGATTGCAAGAAAATATTTTGAGGCGTTGTGACTAACACAGACAGACTGTCTCACACCTTAGTGCACCTTGCACTGCTGCAACAATAGCCACAATGTAAACACTGCGTGGGAGGGACCGGCATTGTTCCAGCACTTTCTGTGTCATCACACCTTTTGAACGCAGCCTCTCTCGATTGCCACCGTTACATGCCTGGTTGCGTGGAATATTAAATTCTATTTTAAAATGAAGCAGTGCTATCCTCCCGGTGCCCACGGTCGGTTGTTTTTGAGCTCCTTCGGGTTCAGTGTTCAAAACACGTTTTATGATAATGCAGGAATGATTCATTCCACTAAAGGATTTATCTGTTCGCATTGATTAATGAACGACTTTGGCATTTTGTAATAGGGTGTCTGGCTCACTGAGGGCAGAAGGCGACCTTGCATCCAGAGGGCCTTTCAGGCAGCCCCAAGGAGAGGTGCCAGACTAAAATGAATGCTCCCGCCACGCAGCCTAAATGTTACCATTGTGTCCTGCCAAATTCCAGGAAGTTGCCCAAACCACTCTATCATGAATAGAGCACTCTAGAGAATGCACTGGCAACCAGTCTAGCTCCAATTCACGGGTGCGGCGGACGACTGTTAATATTTCATGGACAATGTGCAGTGATGCGAGGCTCTCTTGGCTTTCTCGCCAATCATAAGTTTTGAATTGTTTTCTATGTGAACGAGGGGAGAAAAAAGGGAAGCCTTTGAATTCGGCCGTTGATTTTTGACCTCGGCGAGATATACCTTGGTATTTTTTAAGATGTCATTTCTTCCCTGGTAATGGGCTGTCTGTTTTGGCTCATCGTACTTGAAAAATGGTTTTCGGGGGTGCGAGCAAAAGCTTCGGGGCTTGAGGATACCATTCCGTGCTCACTTCATCTTCCTGCCACCTAAAGGGAATGCTTCCCTGTCCGTCTTGCCTCCGCCGCTAGACAGAGGGAGGTGGACGGGATGGGAATGTCCGATACAGAACCGTTGTCAACGGGCATCAGTGTCTCAGCCGGGGGCTGAAGGTTGAAAGGAGGGGGACGGAGGGAGTCAACAGTCATGCCTCTAACAAGTCCCTCCGGAATCTTTCTGCTGCGGTGTGGTGCTGAGCGGGCTCCTGTGTTTGGATTTACAGCGCCGGCCTTTCATCCTCCATTGATCTCTCAATCCTGCGTTATCCAACCGGAACCCTGGAATGCATATCACATCGCCCCCCTGATAGCCAGTCTCAACCTCTTCTCTACCCGCCTTATTAACCTTTTTGGCTGTCATGAATTCCAAATATGCTATTTGAAATCTTTCCACTCTACTCAGCTAATATCATTTTCATATAGAGTAAAAATATTCTCTAACTTGATAAGCGGACTGTACATCAGTTTAACACGACCGTGCACGCCACAGTAATGTCTGCTTTCAGGTATGCCGTGGACAGAATTTTTGGTGCATTTACGAGTCATTTATGACCAGGGTTTGCCTATATAATATATTTGATAAGTCGAATAGCAAAATAAGTACCTTGCTGTGTAAATGTGTACAAATTATGGGCCAAAAACAGAGATAAAATAAGGGCTTGAGGTGGAGTGGTGTTTAGAGCTGCCATCTTCAAACTGAAAAAGCACAGGGGGTTTATATAACCTCGCCCTGACTTCATACACTAAAAATTGACCCAGCGGCACAAGCGGTAACTCTTTTTAAAATGGCTGTAGTGTACAAGCCCAGCACTGTAAGTTGTAGACTTTGAAGAAAAATGCCAGCCGAGTGATTGAATAAATACTAATGATAATGATATTAAATGGTTCTCTTTGTGTTTCAGTGAGTTGCTTCCGTGTTTGCTGACCAGCCTCTCTTCCGTCTCACCTTGAGATGAGTCTGAGCCGTTTCACTGCCGTGACTCCCTCCTTCTCCCGGGCGGGCCTGTCTCCTTATCAGACCCAAGGGGGTTCCTACAAGGAAGGAATTAATGAGTTCAGCATCACACCTCAGAGTTCCTACGTCCTTCAGTTGGATCTCTGAGGTTGAGGTGTTCGTATGCTGTGCTGGATGACAGAATCACAAGCTGCTGTTGCGGGTCACAGCCCTTTCCCTTGTCCCTTGTGTGGGAAATGAGGGAGCAGAAGGGTTCTTAATGGTTTATTAATGATTGCTGACCTCAGATTTCAGAATTAGATGTCTTACTGGCGGGCTGCACGCTTGGCACAGTGCTCTGTAGCCAGGCCCTTTTCAGGGGCCTGGGATCGATACATTCCTTTGTGGGTATTTCCTTCTGTGAAAACATCTCAGCCTCACTGAAGGGTTTGAAGTTTGCGTCTTATTCCTCAGTCACCATGAAGTGATTTTTTTTTTTTTTTAATTACTGTTTATAGCTATTAAACCTTTTTACCATCATATCATTTTATGCATCTTAGCACTATTAAAAACTGTATTAAACCGTTTTCTTGTATAGGGAATGTTCTTTGTCATTACTGTATTAAATATAGGTCCTTGTTTTGTTGGTTTCAATGTGTCGCGTCATTTGGAAATCCTACTTCTAATGCTTCTGAATGGTGTTAAAGTCCCTTGAATGTAAATGAATGGCACGGTGCCATAATGAAGAATAGATTAGATTGTTTTGTAGCTCTCCGTCAGGTCCTTCTTTGCAGTGCATACATAAAAAAGACACAGTAGAAGGGCCATTATGATGTAGGCAGGGGCGGAAGGCATGCAGGCAATAAGTATCTATTCAGTGGTGAGTAGTCTCTCCAGTCAGGTATGTGACCTGCATATGTTTAGTCAGCTAATGGGGGGGGGGGAAATCAACCCAGCTACAGCTGACTTGACTCTTACAGCAAAAACAGCATCGTCTCTTAAGCCTGTCGTATTTCTGCAGAATTTTCCTCTTCCCGAGCATCTAGCATCTGCCCGTCATACTCCTGTTGTGATGTCCGATTTTGCTTGGCGTTAAACTGCCGAGNGGGGGGGGGGGGGGGGGGGGGGGGGGGGGGGGGGGGGGGGGGGGGGGGGGGGGGGGGGGGGGGGGGGGGGGGGGGGGGGGGGGGGGGGGGGGGGGGGGGGGGGGGGGGGGGGCAGGGAGAGGATTTCTGTGGTCAGCATGCGACGGTCTCCCCATGCCGTAGTTATCTCTGCAAACAGTTTTTTAAAATGTGAATTTCCATAATAACCGTGCTAAGCATGTGTTGTCCTAATAGGCTGTAATTACCAGCCACACTCAAAAGACAAGCTTGTGTGGGAGCTAAATGGGAAATCGAAAAGAATGGAAATCCGCTGTTTGGCGGGATAGATTAATTGTCAGAGATTGGGCTTTTGTCCCGTAATAAAGGGATGTCGGTCGGAGCCGTTGGCCGCAGCCAGCGTTGTCTGATGTCCCGGTCTCGCCGGGCCACTTACAAGGTCCCCGAATGACTCGAGCTCCTTTCCTGCAGTACTTCGGATAAGGCTGTAATGGGGGGCCCTCTGTGGCCCCGGTTCTGAAGTCGGTATATTTCTGCTCGATTGTGAAATCAAGCTGCCTCTGGTTCAGAATGAAAAGAATGAACGAAACTGTTCAGTCCAGAGGGACGTTCCACTCGGTTGCAGCAGCATACAATATACATCAAACATTCTCACATAGGACACGTTTACGCACGTACATTTGCGCACAGTGACAAAAACGGATTAATAAGTAGATCAGAAGGTTAATAAAACAGTAAGCGTATTTATGCACAGAACTGGGAATGCGAGCATTTTTACGCTATGAAATATGATCTGCGTGCACTAACTCTGTGGGCAACATTAGTTTTGTCTTATGTGTTTAAATCATGTATTTTTTGCCATCTGACTTGTAGGGTGATGTATTTGTTTGAATTTCACCTTACAATAGGTATGCATTTATCAAGACTTTATCATTTAAGTCACCAAGTTCAACTATAAAAACACTTTTAAAATAAGTGCTCTCATGCTGGAATCTGCTGCATAGGTATTTCTTTTTTTGTGCATAAGTAAGCTGCTTCAAAGGAACTAAGAACACTTTCTTTCTATATGCAAATGGAAATACACTTCTATTTAACCAAATTCAAAGCCCAAGTTAGCTTTTTTCTGTCAGATTTGCAAGGTTTTTGTCTTCATAGGACTTGTTCTTTTGTATGGACTCCTGGAATGTCTACCGTGTGTGTGTGTGTGTGTGTGTGTGTGTGTGTGTGGGTGGCTGGGGATAGCTTT
Organism: Arapaima gigas; assembly: GCA_900497675.1. Taxonomy (NCBI): domain Eukaryota; kingdom Metazoa; phylum Chordata; class Actinopteri; order Osteoglossiformes; family Osteoglossidae; genus Arapaima; species Arapaima gigas. The sequence continues at coordinate 274,446 of UFQX01000868.1, read as the reverse complement.
AGTTAGTCACTCCCTGATAACTGGCCCTTTCTACCCATCACAGATTCCACTTGCCCTGGACACTCTGACTGGACTCCGTTTGTTGACCGGGTCAACCCACAAAGGGCGTTGCATCACGTCCCGCTACACATCGTAGAAATAGCATGAAAGCCACCCGTGTTAGAAAGATCCTATTCATCAGCTCCACTCCTTCCGAACGTGTCCGTTGTTCCAAATCAGTCCTTGTGGTGAGGATGCGTCAAATGAAAGGCTCTGGGCCGAGTTTACAAAAGGACCCCTTTGTTCCGTTGCGTCTGGATTTTAACAGAGCTGGCAATTGGCCTCGCGTTGCCCCCCATGACCAGGGACAACCGCAGCCACTTGGCCTCCGCTCTGCATGCCTGTGAGGCGCTATCTATAGAGGCTGTGGGTGAGATTGACGGACACAGAAGGCTTTAGAGGGTTGCCAGAAGAGCCCTGGCCTCCGCTTCAGGCCTCACGTGAACACAGGAATGCAGCAGTTGACCAGGGGACAGTTAAGAGGGACGGGTGTGAGGGACAACGTCTTCATTATCATTATCTAAAGAGAGCAGAAATTACCAAGAGGGTCACCCCAAATCTCTTATTTCACCATTCAGCCTTGTGACAGACTTTTTTAGGGCTCGATAAGCACAAGACGGACATGGAAGCAGGGGAAATGCCCTGTGAACTTTGTGTTTAGGATGATAAATAGACCGGCGGCTTCTGTGCGGCGCACTAATCTGAAATCTTATCACAATAACACAAGTGTCACTATTATTGACGTCTGTCCATTTTTTTTTCTTGGCACACCGTTGACTCGGCTATATTTGTTTCTTTCCCTATTTAGATTTTAAAGCAGATGTTATCATCTCAGATAATTAATCTGTCAGGCGAGTCTGTCCGCATACTAATGGGGATTGTTAACTAAAAGCAGAGGAAGTAGCTTTTTGAAAGCCACATTATGAGCTTGGAGACAAATGAGAACCCGGCCTTGTGGTGGGATGGGGTAGGATGGGCGGTCATGGTTTCTGCATGTGTTTTGATGTGCCTCTGGTTGGTTGGTGAGTGCTACTCGCCAGTTTGTGGCAGCTCCCTGCCCCCCATGCAAATGACAGCCGGATTAACACCCAGCCAGCCATCACTCACAGAGTCATCGGGTTACTCGGTGTTGGGATTGATTCTTAGGACTTTGACATGCGCAGACAGGCTCCTTTCAGACCACCCTCTGAGAGACACTTTCCTCCAGCACCTGCCCTCAGTTCGATGCCAGAGATGCAATATCCTTTTTATTCCACTTCCAGTTACTTCATTCTTCTCACGATCCCTCCATCTCGCGATCATTTTTGAAGGAATGATGCGCCATCTCCAAATAACCAAAGAAGGTCTGTCTAACGAAACGCTCTTGAGTTGTACAAACTTTCTGAAGTGCACATCTCTCTAACAGAATGGTGTCTCTGACTCTACTTGTAGTGTATTTTTAAACATCTTGATGGGGTCAAACAAATGGCAGTGGTGTACGGTTGCCTGTTAAATGATGGGTGGCATGTTTCTATTATGCCAGCAACCCTTGTAAGTTTGTGTCTTGGACGACCTGAAAGGGTCAGACGGTCAACACTTTGGTTGTGCTCCAGCCGCTTTATAATTTATGATCTTTCTCAGGTGTTTTGGGATGTTCGGGCCGAACAAAGGGTAGCTAAAACAAGCCTTACTGGTAAGAAGCAAAGGCTGAGCAGGCAGAAGAGACACTCTGCATGGTTTCCTTTTGAGGAACATTGCTGCCGAATGACGTGCATGATAACAATCATCTGTGGCTTAATGCTGGGAAAATTGAGATCAGGAAGGAAAATGGTAGAGAACATTAGTCACAGTGAGGGGTACAGGCGATCAGGTGTGTCCCTCATTTAGCTTAAAGTGTTCTGATTTATGAATGACCAGCGTTGCTTGGGACAGGCTTGTTTGAAGGACCTGCTATGTGTGGCTTGCTCCCCATCTACTGCTGGTGTTATGGTGTAGCTGTGTCCCTATTTGGCTCTTTTGGAAGAATCTGGTTTGCAGCATGTTTTCAGCACTGCATAGTTGATGTCTGCACAGAATGTTCTGCTGTGTTTCTTCAGCACTTGGGACTGCTGTTTCCTGTAGGAGATTTTTTTTTTTTTTTTTTTTATTCCCCTCATGCCCTTTCACTGCTTCAGGCTTTGGTTTTTTAGTAGTCTGAGTGTTACCTTGATGTACAACCGCAGAGTGGTTGCAGGAAAGGGAATGCGAGCGCCAGGCACGAGCTGAGAAAGCCGGAGGTGACCACGTCTGCAGGTGGCAAGGTGGTTGGGCGAAACCTTCTGTTATCATGTGGATGGCAAAGAAAGGGTGCAGAAGATATGCTTTTGTGCTCTGTGGGTAATAATGACCTTTTTAATGTACCCCAGCTTTACAGTGACGTCGTCCAGCAGCAATTGTGGAACAATATTGACGTGTTTACTTGCAGGGTGCAGCTAAGTTCCAAACGCTCATATGAGGTGTGCTGAAGGACTTTCATATGGGGAACGGGTAAATAGATTATCGTCCTGTAGTGCAGACAAGCCGTGGCAGGTATTGATAGGTAAGTTTGTGAAACCAGGCCAAAGACAAATCTAGGAAGGACTTGTCCTCCTCCCCCATCTGCTGTCTGATTGCAGAAACTTCAGTATGTGTTTTATTTATTTATTCACACCCCCCCTACACACACACACGTAGTACTGTTTGTTCTTTGAAATATGAACTTATGGACTTAATACTAAAATGAAAGCTCATATCCAGGGTCAGCTCTACCTCACACATGGGTTTCCCCCCCCAGGTGTTCCGGTTTCCTCCCGTAGTCCAAAGATGAGTTTCAGGTGATTTGATGGCTAAATTGCCCAGACTGTGAGAGCAACTGTGTTGCATCGCTCTGCCATTTACATGCTTTAGGGTATCCTAGCTTTGCAAATAACTTGGTGCCAACTAAACACGACGCAGTGTTTGTTGCACGTTGCTTTGAAGAAAAGCATGGGCTAAATGAATAAATGCAGAATGTGGAAACCCCATACAGCTGCCCCAGTGGGGAGAAAAGATCCGGGAGCACAGCCTTACGTTTCTTTTTTCTTTTGGTTTGTCTCTTAACAGTCGATTCGGAGTCTCACAGTCTAAGTCTTACAGAACTCACGAGATTCTAAATTGACTGCGAAGCATCCGGGCTTTTTACTTTTTTAAATATTTATGTAAGAGTGCTTGGTCACACCGCCTATGCAACTTTATGCAGACATTCCCTTTACAGTAATGGCTTTCCCATCCTTTCGCTGTAATGGGAGACTCCAATTAATGTGCAACCACATGCAAACTGTCAGTGGTTACCCACTTTTGATCGACCAGCCCAAGGCCGGGGGGGTGGGGGGCAGCTGCTGTAGGGATCTGCAGTGCTGACACGACGGTCCACCCTTTGTTTTAAAGTCCCCACCTTTTAGTTGCAGTTGTCAAGCTCTCTCACTTTTGTCTGTTCAGCCATATATAATCAACTTTTACCACTTAATCGTTGTTCAAATATAGTGTTTTTTCTATTATTCAAATGTATGATCTTCTGTTATGCAGGGTGACGCTTGCATTGGTGCATCTTGAGTTATGTTTTTGAAAAATCTTAGCTGTTGTTTCTAGGCTTACCCTTACTTTGTGCGTGTGTGTGTGTGTGTGTGTTTTGAAGAAAGCTTATGTGATAAGGAAGACTTTAGGGGCAAGCAAATGTTGAGCGGCCAATGTAGACGGTTTATATCCTTCATTTGTGTCTCATTTGCATGTTTGCCCTCCCAATGTAGACAATGGAAAAGTGTGGGTGAAGTTAAAGAGAAGCTCATGCTCGGGTGCATTAGGGAACAGTTTAAAACGCATTAGGAATGAACTCTCGGTGCTGCCCCGGTGCTCTTCAGCACATGTCTGAAGTGAGAAGCTCGGCAAAAAGTGCTACTCACTGATTCAAATGATGCCTGTTTGAAAAGTGCACTCAACCTGTGGGACCCAGTGCACACAATTCGGACTAATTTGTGAGGAAAGTGGAAATGTGGCAGCGAAAGTGTTGCGTGTAGTACGGCGGTGAAGGAGCTGACCGAGCCGCTAGGTTTGTAGTCCAGAGGAGCCTTGCTGTTTTACAGTGGGGAAGGTGCTCAAGCTGCAGTTACTCGTAAACATCCAGCTGCATTAATAGGTCAGATTGTAAGGTAGGAAAGTTGTTCAGCGTTCTAAAAATATCATGAACAAAACTTCAAAATGGTAAATAATGTAAAAGCAATCTGGTTTCTGAATCAAAGGGAGCACAGAACCAGCGCCAGCTTTCATACCTTCTGCGGCCTATTTTCTAGCAACTTCCTCGCTGTGCTCTGACTGCGCAGTGACCTTTCTTAGGTCTCTCAGTGATGTTTGTGGAGGTGCCGGGAGGCAGATGACACAAAGCAAACGTCGGCAACGTTCGGCGCGTGTGACTGCCGTTTGGCCTCTCTGGTGCACCGTGAAGGCAAATGGTGGCGACGGTGGTGGTGGTGGTGGGGGCTTGATGTCTGTTAGAAAGCCAATAAAAGGAAGCGACGGCTGTTTTAATTTGTCTCAGCTCAGTGACGCGTCCTGCCATCAGATTCCTTTTGTTCCCTTGTTTTCACCCTCATACTAAACAGGAAGGATTATGCACTCAAGGCCTTACGTTGTACTGTTGTGTACAAAGCGTCTTTTCATAATCTCCAAAGGATGGTGAGGTGCTGCTGCTCTCAACGTCTAGTTAATATTAAGGAAAATCTGTTTAAAAAGGAGTTTTTACCAGAAGAGCAAGAATTTGGAATTGTGGTTGATGAATGAAATATGAGGGAAGCAGCTGGAACTGATCGTGAGCGTATTGAAACAAAAAGTTTAAAAGTGCTTGGAGATGTTCTGCCCATAGTTGGGGTTGGTCTGAAGTTCTCCATGTCTCCTTTTCTTCTGTCTGACAGGAGTCAGGGACGCTTGAGTCGATAACCTTTTCAAGCACCATTTTGATTTTTATTGCCTTCTGTTATATATTTCTATATCGGCTTCTAAAATGGCAGATTTTCTGCACGTTTCTTACCACTTTTCTGTAAAAGTTATTTCCGCTCGACTGACTGAATGACAAAATATGTCCAACCATATATTTGAGATATTTTTTCCTCACTGTTTATTTTTTTATGCTTGGTATTTATTTTTCTGCAGTCAGTGCACAAATACGGGCTTGTGTATTCATAAATATACTAAGAGAAAGGCCGTAGCTATGTTATTGTAGCTGGATGCTCGCCAGTCCTCATCGCAGTAGTATGCAGTACTGACTCAGGTTCTTGCATTTCCAATATTCTCTGTTTATTCACATCTTACTTTGTTTTATCACGTGGAATCTTTTCGTCCTGCTCCACACGTGCGGACTTGCCATTGTTACAAACGGTGACTATTAGTTGTCTGTAGAGGGCAAAAAGCACATTTTCTGTGGGACTTGTGCCCCCGATACATCATGCAGTCATGGCCATCTTGAGAAGGTCCGGCACGACTCGAGTCCCCCCTCGAGCCTTATTAATACCACTGGGGCAGCTAACTTGTTTAGTCAGGCGCTTCTCTTGCTCCCCCAACTGTGTTTCTCGCTGTAGTCTGCAAAACACCCAAAATGCTGCCTCTTTGTCTGAATCTCAGACATGGGGCATTTTTCTGTTATTCCCAGTATGTGATTTTTCTTTTTTTTTCCCATTTTCTTTTTTGAAAATCTTTGTTCCTTTGGGGAACAGTCAGATATGGGTGTGATATTTAAAGGTTTGTGTCTTTTAGATGTGTATTAGTTCTTATGCATCTCTTCTGGCTGTTTTATTAGGTTAGGGTGTGTATGTGCTTTTTTTTTTTTTTTTTTTTTTTTTTAAGCGCAAACCATTTGAATTTGTAAGCAACTTTTGTCATGACTTTTGTCATTTCACTTCATTTCACAATAATTGCAATAATCATTCTACCAGTCATGCTGGAACTGTAACTGCCTGAACGGTTAGTCTATTGTTTTGTTCCATCACAGGAAAATGGGTGTTATCCTTGTACCGTCTTGTGGCTGAATTTTTTTTTTTTTTTTCTGACAGCGATGCTTCTCAGGACACGCGCAGCCAGTGTGTTGCTATGGGAATACCCAGTACATCAACAGTTCCTCATGAATCACTTGGCTCACGTGTTTCTATAAGAAGGCAGTGTGTTAATTTTTATTCTCTCCGCAGTGAGGCTTCGCAAGTCAGCGAAGGTCGTCTCGGGTGGTGAAGTGTTTCTTACTCGACTTTCAGGGCTGATGGTGCCTTTGTGGCTGCAGACACGGCGTCATTTGGTCGCCTTGTGCTTCGATTTCGGTTTGTGTCCTCTCAGCTGGAATACACAGCGTGTCTGTGTCTGGCTGTAGTGTGCGGGCGCAGCCCACAAATGGCAGACACGGGCGTTTTGACTGGAGGCTGCACAGCGTATTTCTCTGCTCTGCTCATATTAAAGGAGGGAACAGTGTTTCTAGGGGTTCACAAGGAAATGTGGAGGGGAAAAAAATCTGTCTCAGAATTAAAAAGACAAAAACTGTAAGTTATGTGGTGCACATACCACAGCAAAGTTCAATATTGAAATAGGCAGTTGTTGCTGCACTTTTTCGTACTGCCAGCAGGTGGTGTGGTGGTTATAGCCGTCACCTTGCGCTCAACAAACCTGGTTCAAAATCCCCGCTCTAGCTGTTCAAGGTGGTCAAGGTGTTTACCCTGAATTTATATGCCAGATGCCCCTGCTGTATTAATGGGTAAATTGTAATTAGGTTACAAACCTCACATCGTGAATCATTGTGGGGGGTTGTGTGGCATCTGTCCATTTACTCTGCATCCTGTTTCCTGCAAAGAATTCTCTTTAATTTTTATTGATGATCCTATTCCAAAGAATGCAAGAGGGCTAGAAGTATAAAAGTATGGTTTATTATTGTGGATTCACCTATGGGCACAACTTATTTCTTAGGCTATTACCTTTGTTCCCCCCCCCCCCCCCCCCCCCCCCCCCCCCCCACCCCCCCCCCCCCCCCCCCCCCCCCCCCCCCCCCCCCCCCCCCCNTTCCCTTTTTTCCCCCCCCCCCCCCCCGCTCCGGCTGGTTAAAGTCAAGGTGCATGGTTGCACTTTGGGTGAGATTGTCTATTAATTTTCTGTATGAACTGGTGGGCGCTTCGCCACCGCCGGGCCGTGAGTTGAACTCTTATCTCTTGTCCTTGGTTTAAAAAAGGAAAAAGCAGAGTTGCTGGTTCCATTACCAGTTAAACCTCCTCCTCCTGCACAGCAGTGCGGTTTGCGCAAAAAGAAAAGGCTCTGTCACTGTGGCTCCTCCAAGACACGTTGACGTGGAGCCAGGAGGGCGAACGAGCTCGAACCCTGCCGACTGAAGTCGGTCCCACCACAGTGGCAGTAACTATTTTATCTCGATTTGAGTTCAGCACCTCCACCAAGATGTGAGAAGAAGCTGTATTAGTCAGCGTTCTCCAACTACTGAACTGCACCCCACGTGTGGGAGCGTGCTGGGGAGAGATGCTGGCTGGGTTTTATTTTACCTCTGTTTGTTTAGTACCACCCAGCATTTTGGCCAGTTTGTGTTCCATGTGAAATTCTTACAGGGGTGAAGTGTTTAGCAGTCACTGAACCGCTTAATAGGCAGTAATGTGGTCATCTCTGTTGCAACTTTCCCACTTCCCAGAGGGAAGGATTTTGGCCTTCTCGGGGCTTGATGGGGTCCATGTCAGCAAGACATCAGTCAGTGTAGGAACAGTGTTGCCCTCATTTTGTGTGTGTGTGTGTGTGTGTGTGTGTGTGTGTGTGTGTATGTGTGTGTGTCCATCCTCAAAACTGGATTGCACATGCAAAGCTGAGTTCAGCTGAAGAGTTTCTGCTTTTTAATTTCCTGTGTATGGTAGCAGGGTCAATGGTGGCTGAATAATGTGACTGATAATGTTTATACCTGCAGTGGGGACAGACGGGGGTGGGCTACATCTTGCTGTCACTTTGATCCTGTAGAAAATGTTTGATTTGAATACTGTTTTTTTTAATAGGCTAAAAGAGTCTGGTACAATTTTCGGATGAAGTACAGCTGCGTACGTTCCCTGTGGACGACCTTATTTCACAGCTAGATATTACTTTGGCACCTAGTGCTTTTGTGTTGGCCTGACAACAACCATCACACCATCTGTAATGCTGGAACAGAAGCTGATTGGTTACGGGCCCTTGCTGAGCATGGGGTCCACCTCTTCAGTGTTGCACGGAGAGAGTTGATGCAGCTCAAATGGGGTCACTTGTCAAATGGGCTTTGCCGATGAGAACCCCTGCAGAGGCTCGCAAGGCACCCCGGTGCCTGTAGATCATACCCGGAGAACAAAATCCACTTTGCACTGTCCAATACTAAAGCAGAGGGGAGCGACGTGGAGCTACATTGCGGACGTCAATTCTCACCACCCGATGGAATTTGTCACACATTTCCAGGCCACTGCCTCGCAGTGGAAGCTGCTTTCCTTTATGGGAACCGTGTTTAATTATTTTTTTCTGCTTTCAGCTACCGAACCAAAACCTACTCTCGACACACAGTGATGTTATGGTTGAACAGATCCAGCTGCCCCATTATATGCAGAAGACCACAAAAGCGGTTTAATAAAGGCAGCTTGTCAGAAGTTTATATATACATCATTTAGTAGAGTGCAAAATGTTGTGTAGTAACTAGCTGATGCCTTTATAACCCAGGTGACTTGACTGTGATACATTTGAACATCAGACTCGTACTCCTTGCTCCGTTGCAGGTCCTTGAAATATCGTCATTTATCTAGTTAAATCCGTTGATTTTAATTTGTTCATCTAGATTGATAGATTCTGCTCCTCAGCTTGCACTCTTAAAACCCAACCAAGAATTTTGTTAAGAGTTTTCCTGGTCTGTCTCGGCTTTCATCTCGTCATAATGGCAGCGATACCCTCCTTTTGAAATATACATCTGAAAGTACCTACTGGATCTCCGGGTGTGGTGGAGGGGTGATGTTGTGGGTACACAGGGTCTGTGTCACAAATGCCTTACCGCTTTTCTTCCAGCAGAGAAGACAAAATACGCCATTTTCAATTTTCCAGTTTCCTTTTTTATCGTGCTTTTTTTCAAATGCCTCTGGACCAAAACATAAATCAGGATATTATGCGATTATGGGTATGAGTAGAGCAGCCACAAGAGGCATCTTGAGAACTCCAGAAAAAGAGTTGGATACCCCTTGCAAAAACCATTGGGGCATATAAATAACTTTAAAAAACAGTTCATATAAAGCATAGGCAAGTTTCACTCTGTTATTTGTTCTACGATTTCCGTGACGTCGACCCCCCCCCCCCCCCCCCCCC
>UFQX01000868.1:205648-264989 GCA_900497675.1 Arapaima gigas | reverse complement strand
CCCCCCCCCCCCCCCCCAAAAAAAAAGTTTGTACGCGCTTTATATTGCTGGCTTTGTATTTTCAGTCAGGCCCCCAACTGGTCATAAACATTTAGTATCTGATATGTGAGAGGCTATTTCCTGGTTTTATTGGTAAATGCATCATCCGAAAGAGCGAATCAATAAGAAGTAAAATCGATGCATGTCATTTTTGTGCGGTTTCCATCCTGGCATAATCTCTCTCTTAGAATTTGGAGCATTTTGCCCCAAATTGCTTTCCATTGATTTGGTGGAGGAACGTATCTGCTCGGCTGCGTCTGAATCACTCCTCATGGAGGCGAAACTTTCCTGAAAACAAAGAATGGAATAAAAGGAGCTTTAACCGTAACGGTCGGTACCCATCTACAGCCCCACCAGCGGGTCCCCAACCTGCAGTGTTCCTTATCCTTTGGCAGCAGGGAACCTCTTTGTTGTGTGTGTGATGCTGGGAGACCTCGGTCTAGGAGGCACACTTCTACAGCTCCCAGAAATGTGACTTGATCAGACAAAGGTGCCTGCGGACCACCGTAATTGCCTGCTTGAAGCTGCATTGTGTCACAGTGAAAATAACAAGTTGGCTTGTTAGTGATGGCCATGGCTCAGCAAACCCTCTCTTTCTCCAGGAAAAATGAGCCTCCTCAGCTCAGCGCTTCTCTTCTCTTCCCTAAGGTTGGGAAGAGGTTAGGGAGTGTGAGGAGGGATGGGGAACTGCATGTACCTGATTGGTTTGAACATTGGTGCAGCTGAGGTTGGGCTACTACGGTAAAAAGTGCTGGAAACCCAGGAGTCTTGGTTTTTGATATTTTCATTTGAAAGCGTTGCAGTTTCTTCTCCACAAATCCCCGAGGAGAGGAGAAATCTGCCCCTGTTCCTCTGTGTGGCACCGTGACCCCGTGTCGACCCTTTGCTCAGCCGGGTAACAAGAGCCAGGGCTTCTTTCGTGTTAATGGCTGTGGAAATTCTACCAGTAAGCAGAAACCCAGATCTCCTGCCCACAGCGGAGACGGCTGCAAGGCCGTGTGAAAACCACACCTCTTCTGTTACTCGCAGCAGAAGCAGTAAATCGGGCATCCGGGGGGCACCGAGAAAGGAACGTTCTCTTACCATCTACCTGTTTTCTTCATCTTGCAACCCACACACGTGTTTAGAACTGCCCCTTCCACTCTGACTTTACTGGCCCTCCTCCCTGGCCACTCAGCAGCAGACACCATTGCTGTTTGCACTGCATTTTCAAAGTGCTGATCTTGTAACTATTTAATTGACAGCAAGTTTAAAGGGCATCCAAGGTACTCAAAGTGCAAATTATATATATGAGTGTGTGTGTGTTTGTGTGTGTGTGTGTGTGTGTGTGTCTGTGTGAGAGAGAGAGAGAGTATGTAGCATATAAATTTTATGCTTGTGAGTGTTTTTTTGTGCTGAACTTGTATTTACAATTCCATCAATATACAGAACTTGAATTGCTTCAAGACATTTGGGGTCTCCTATGACTACATGATAGAATGATGGGTGGTCGCCGAAATTTTGGTGACGCGGTGTTGGGGGGGCTAACAACTGGACAACCCACAGGAGAAATCTAAGGTTGGTTTCACATCACCTCAATTTTCCAGCTCGAGCCACCATCATTGAGCACTCAGAAGCCATTATTCAATTAGAATTTCAATAATGGCAATACAGTGAGTATCAAAGTGCGGCATCTACTGTAAATCAGCTTGTAGAAGTATATGTGCCAGAGTTGAAATGGCTATAATTCCATTGAACAGAAATCTTTTAACTGTGTTTGAATGTAACGGTTGCAGCGGTGAATTAGCCCCTGCTCGGCATGACTAAAGGCCTGGACATGCACCATTCGCTTCGACCTTTTGGAAAGGGGGAGTAAGGTTGTGGGATCAATAACTCTAATCTACTGCTGGCTGAAGAGCAAAGCCTGCAGGGGTTAGAGGGCTGTCTGTAAACTTGACAGTGACTTGGCTGGATTGAGCAAGGAGGAGTAAATTTTTCCAGAAGAGGCCTTATACTAAAGATCTCATGTGCCTCTGCTCCGCCGCCAGGCACAGTTTGAACCCTAGTCCACTTTGATGTGATGCTCTTTGGGGTAGCTAGCAATGTTGGTGTTTGGTCATGCTCCCTTGCATGGAATCAAGATGATTGTGAGTTGACTCCAGTTTCATCCTGTAAGGTACACTAGGAGGGATATAAGGAGGAAGGCAAAGGATCGGGGGGGGGGGGTCGCTTCCCCCGTCAAGTGTCGGGAATCAACAAATGCAGAACATCTAATTTTGCATCCCTCTGCACCCTGCGTGAGTGACAGCCTACTTGTTGCACCACCTGAGGTGGTGCATTAGTGACCATTACGTGGCCCCTTGAGCCGTCCTGCCTTCATGTCCATCTTACTGGCTCCGCAGGTAGATGACAGCCTTGTCTCCATGGTGACACTCCATGTTTCCTCCATGGTCCAGGGAGGTCTGCTGCTTCCCGGGTCACCATCCCCCCAGTTGCTCATGGTGCAGATGATGGTGAAAAAAAACAGGCAAGCAATTACGCCCCCGCAGCTCAGGATCATCGTTAAAGGCTTAATCACCTGGAAATGTGTTTGTGTTTTGTGAAGGATCAGGATGCTCCAGCTGATTAATTTATGCAAATGCCTGCGTGCACATCCTGGGTTACAGCCACATCGGATGATGCGGGGGAAGAGTGGAGATGTTCTCCAGGTTTGGAATGAGGAATAAAGAGCCACCTGCAGCATTTCCACGGCTAAATTTACCAAAGGTGAAAAAGCAGGGTTGGACTATAAGGAGCTGATTTTAAGATCTGTCCTGGTCTGGATGGAGATTCTGGTTCCTATGGTATGAAGCTGGTTCTCTTGCTTTTACACCATCTGAACATGAGCTGTTTGTAGCATCAGTCTATTTTGAAAATAAATTTGGATTACACACACACACATTTTTAAGCCCACAGACACTGTAGACAGCTATGAAGCGTTCATTCATGTAAAATAGGTGTCACAGCAGTAGCTACGCTGTTAAACACCACTGCATGCTTCCATGGGTGATGTCGAAGATGACAATCCCACATGTGCCATGCATCTTATTGAGCTATCATCAATGCTTATGGACGGTCATTTTACGCACCAGCGGGCACCTGCCAGAGAAGATAGATGGGTCAGTTAACAAGGTGGTCTTTGCGTAATTACTTCCGTACGTGTGCCGAGGCCAGTGGGCCGTGGCCGTGTAAACACGCACATGCGTACAACCCCCTCCTTTCTATCTGTAACACTCACCCCCCACCATTCGCATATCTTCTGTTTAGACATGTTCTCCAGAGATCAACCCCGGGTTATTACATGTGTTTCACATTAGTTATGCTCCAAGACATGGTTACAAGAATTTGTATGAGGAGTCTCATTTAATACCCGTACTTTGGCTTGCGAGGCATTCTTCGCGTGTATGACTGGGTTTGGATTTTGCACGCCTCCTGGCAGCCGAGCGGAGCGCGGCCAAAGCCACCGTGTTGTCTTCCTCGCAGTTGTAGTTTGACTTGTGCTGTGTTAGGGGGCTGCGTAGCAGGACCTAAAACCGGGCCCATTCTGAGCAGCTTTCTCTCCCAAACCGGTTTGTTTCAGTTCTGAAGTTGATCAGAGCCATCAGGGAAGTTGCATTGTGTGAGGGTGAGTGGCAGCTGTCAGGCACGTCACCATAAATGGCTTCAGGCTGTCAGTCCTTTGCAGGCCATCAGTGATGAGCAGGGCGTGGAACAGTGAGCGGACCCTTCCTGGAGCGAGTGTGAATTACCCATCTCTTTAGGGTGTGTGTGTGTGTGTGTGTGTGTGTGTGTGTGTGTGTGTTATAGGAGGGAGGTTCAGTACCTGTGGAGCCCGTGTCGTTGATCTGCCTGCACATACCAGTCATGAGACCCTGCTTTATTTCTTCCTCACCCAGTAGCATCCCTGACAGCTTTGGACAAAAAAATGTAAAAATGTATTTAATTAAAGGTTTACGTTGGCTATGCTCACACTTGGCAATTACTTTGACTTCTTAGGAGGGCTTAAAAGACTTCACAGTGCCTTTTTGTATCTGCATTATAGCAGCAGGAAGGAGATGAGCTGAGAAGAAAAGGTTCGTGGGTGATTTTTACATTTTGTGTTTCTTAAATACAGGTTGTAAATTTCAAAAGAGGTCCATTTCCAAGTTTTGAAAAGCTCAGAATTCCAGACTTTGGTCAGCACACTAACCTCTAAGGAAATGTGTTGAGACAGTTTTTGTTCGCTGGTCGATGGCTTTGTTCCTGGCTTCTGCTGCCTGAATGTTGGGGTGTATCTGTTCTGGAAGCAGAACACGTTCCTGCTTTCCTTTATGTGTGCTTTTCATCAGCAGCTGTGGCTTGGAGCAGGTTGGGTGTCAATAAAGGTTGTGGCCCATAGACTGTGTCCCACCAGGTGTGGAAATGACCCGGGATTAAAACATGTGACTCAAGCAGTGTTTGGCTGCACGTCCGCCTTCGTGGGGAAACTGCTGAAACGAAACTCTCCCCTGATAATCCTGTTTGCATTCAGGTCAAACAAATGATATTAATTCAATTAGTTGACTCTTTTCTGCAAATTGACTTAATGTAAGGTTTGTATCGTAAGATAATTATTTGCCCATTTATATGGCTGGGTAATTTTTATTGCATCACTTCAGGGTAAGTACCTTGATCAAGGGTGCTTTAGCAGCCGGTCGGATTCAAACTGAAGTCCTTTGACTGCAAGGGGACCTCTTGGTGTTTGGGGGCATTGACAGCAGATCGTTCTGGAAAGCATCCGGTGTTCTAGCTGTGTAGAAACATCCATCCATCCATCCATCCATCCATCCATCCATCCAAAGATACATGTTTAGTTTTCACCTGGGGTCACAGGATCATTCCTTCAAGTAAACTAATGGAGGAAATCACTCTTCAGGTTGCCCTTAATTTCTAAAAACTAAAAACACATCCCTGACTATTGTAATTTGGGCTCAGAGGTACTACAGTAAAACATCCAACATGTGTCTGAGCCAGGGTTTGCCCCAGTTTGTTATTTCAAGGTATAACCATGGTAATCTAGAATGTTTTTGTCCATTTCTTCAATGGGAACCTTCTGTTTTTCTAGTTTCCACTCTATTATGGGAGAGTTATGTCAAGAGCACTTAAACAAAATTATGTCAGTGGAGAAGCTACGTCAAAAGCGCTGTAAACAGCTTAGTTCCTTCCACTTTGTAATTATTATTATTATTATTATTATTATTATTATTATTATTTATTCTCCAAAATTTTTTTGAGGGAGGCCAGGACAGGACAGCCAGCCAGTTAGATCTGATGTGAGGTGTAGCCGCAGAGTCCCATTGGCTGAGCACGGCAGCAGGGCGGGCACAGCAGGCTAAAGATGCTTCAGTCTGCCTTCCCATTGGTTGAGAACAATTTAGCAGAAAGGAAGCAGCCAAAGTGTTATCTGTGATCAGTGTTCAGTGTCAACTGCTATTAATTCATTAACTGATAAATCTAAGAATATTATATTCAGCTGTGTAAATAGCTGTAACAGTAGTGAGCAGTCTGCTTCCATCGGGTTTTTTTTTCCTGGATAGATTAAGACACTCCTTATGAATGATGTCACTTCCTGTTCGGCTGCTAACGGTAGCACTAAGGCTGGCGAACTTTCTCTGTGGACCCCGCAGAGCGCGCCATTGCCAGGCACGAGGTGCGGGAAATCGAGCAGCGCCACACCCTGGATGGTTCCAGAGAGCTGCCGCTGGACGAGAGCGAAGACATGGTGGTCATCTACAACCGCGTGCCCAAGACAGCGAGCACGTCCTTCACCAACCTCGCCTACGACCTGTGCGGCAAGAACAAGTACCACGTCCTGCACATCAACACCACTAAGAACAACCCGGTGATGTCGCTGCAGGACCAGGTGAGGGCGCCCCTCCTTTCCCTTCCTGCACTTCCTATTCTCCAATAACCATCTTTTAACAAACAAAACGCCAGCTGCTCTTATTAGCCCTGCCCCCCCCTTCACATTACCATTGTTCTTTCTGTAGCACCTGTTCATTTCAGTGCCAAACTACTGTCCTGTCAGTGGAGCTGTCATCGCTATGCTTGGCACACGCCGGTCCTGGAGGGGTTGCCTTCGCACCCTCTGACCATAGCAGGGCTGAACTCCACCCCGGGCAGCCTGAGGCGGTCCCTCTAATGAGCTGCCCCTCCACATCACAGTGAAAATTTGCTCGCACTTGTCTCGCGGCCCATCATCCATAATACATGCGGGGAGATCAGTATGCTCCCACCACCGCCGCCGCAGGCCGCAGCGAGTGTTTCGCAGCAAATCAAATGTGAAGTTGAATACAGTTGGAGGTGGGGTGACAACCCAGCATATTCCGACATCTCTGAGGTCCACGCGGCAGCTGGCTTTTTTTTTTCCCCTCCTGTTTGCATTTGTCTCTTATGTAAAAGGTTTATTTAAATCCTATTTACATTTACTACATAAACGTACAATTAAACGCAATTTGAAGGAACGTTCAGTGAACAGCTCAGTGCTTCTCTGAGGCAGGGCTTGTGTCCTCGTGTCACCCTCTTTTGAAAGCGTTTTTGTGACAAGCAGGCGTCCGTGCAAATTGGATTGTGTTTAGTTACACACGCTGCCGGGTCGCTGGTCCAACAGAGGCCAAGTCCTTGAGTCTTTTTCTTATTAAATACCCCTTCAGCAGGAAGTGAGCCCGGTGTCAGAGTGTACAGGGTGTCAAAATGATGCTCGCGACCCGTCAGCTGTGTGTTTGTCCCTTTCACTGCTAATGAACCTTTGGCTCTTTGTAACTGTCACTGCTGTTGGACCTTCAGCTCCTG
Organism: Arapaima gigas; assembly: GCA_900497675.1. Lineage (NCBI taxonomy): Eukaryota > Metazoa > Chordata > Actinopteri > Osteoglossiformes > Osteoglossidae > Arapaima > Arapaima gigas. The sequence continues at coordinate 258,122 of UFQX01000868.1, read as the reverse complement.
GTATTTGTATTGCTCTGGCTGCAGCTGAATGCCTCCCACTCAGTTGTCTGAGCAGCGAGTGAGCGTACCCTAGCAACGGCGGCCATCTCCATGTGTGGCACCGGTACCCCCTTGACCCCTCAGCCGGGTGTGCACAGCTGCACGCCTCTCCCACCCTCCACATCTCCTGGGGGGGGTGTACGTCGGGTGGCTCTCAGGGATGGAGGGGGGTGAGGCATTCCAGGAGCTCAGGCGCTGCTCTCTCCTCCATAGGTGCGGTTTGTGAGAAACGTGACATCCTGGAGGGAGATGAAGCCCGCGTTCTACCACGGACACGTGTCCTTCCTCGACTTCTCCAAGTGAGCGCCCGTAATCCGAGCATTTCACACACTTCGGAATTCGAATCACTTAAATCGGTTACAGTTCTCCACCTTTGTGAGGAAATGTGTGTTGGGGAAGGTGCTTGGTTACCTGCTCTGGCTTCTCTAGGGTGACAGTGGCACTCGGTGTTATTCGTGTTGCTCTGCCTCGGTATTCTGGACAAGCAAAACACATTGATATTCATTGATATTCTGAGCAGCACAGCAGAATAACAGACTCGTGTCCCAGTTGGGCAGAGTTAAAATAGTCAGTGTAAGTGCTGTCCTCTTGTGGCTCTCTGCAGCACTGCACAGATGTATATAAACCCCCTTCTTTGTCATTATATCCTGTATAACAGATGTTGTTATTGTCGTTGTTATTTAAACGTTGCTTTTCTCCAAGGTTACATATTAACAGCCAACAATTATTTGCACATTTCCACAGCTGGGTAGTTTTTACAGTTTCAGGGTAGGGTGAGTACCTGGACTGTGGGTACTGGAGGTGGGGGTTCAAACCCAGGTGCTTGGATTGCAGTGCTATGGGCCTTGGTGTTATTTTTTTTTATAATTTTTTTTTTTTAAATACTAGTAGGTAGACGGCTGAAGGTGCAGAGCCATCCTTGTCCATTATGTTACATTACATTAGAGGATGCTTTTATTCAAATCATTTTATAAGATTTTATCGTAGCAGTTGAGGTTCGTCCTGGGGGCAGTAACTGCTCCCTGTGTAGGGATTGAACCTGCAACCTGTTCCTTCCTCAACTGACTGCCTGCTCAGTGATACCTGACTAGAGCTGTTGGCCCCTCCCACTGTAGGTTTGGGGTCAAGAGAAAGCCCATCTACATCAACGTGATCCGGGACCCCATCGAGCGTCTGGTGTCCTATTACTACTTCTTGCGCTTTGGGGATGATTACCGGCCAGGCCTGAGGAGGAGGAAACAGGGAGACAAGAAGGTAACCAGCTTCTCTTTGCTCAGTAGGTTGTGTGCTTACAGCCCCGTTTGGAGGGGGACACACACTCGTTCACACTTGTTCTTGTGTGTTAACCCGGACCCCTGGCACGTGTTGCGTTCCAGACCTTCGACGAGTGCGTGTCAGCAGGGGGGTCCGACTGTGCCGCAGAGAAGCTCTGGCTCCAGATCCCGTTCTTCTGCGGACACTACTCTGAATGCTGGTGAGTGGCGGGGGCACAGCCCGAGTTGTTCTAGAAAATTCCCATTAGACGCAAATGAACACTGGCTGTAATCTGGGAGGGTTCATTCTGCATGTGGTGCCAAAGTGTTGGGCTGTACTTCAAACGTTGAATTTATTTTCTTGCTGAAGCTGTTCCTGTAGCAAAGTCGGGTAATGGAAAAGGTGGCCAGGGGGTGTGGCGTCTCACTGCAGTGTGTTTGATCGGCAGTCCAGCCTCTCGGTCTTTTACACCAGACTCTCCTTTAATCTGAGGCGCAGCAAGGTTGCTTTGCAGGTTCACCATCAAACAGAGGACAAGCGAAGGAGCCTAACTGGAGATTGTACCTGCGGCCCAAATTTAATTTGTGTTGCTGCGCTGGTGGAGTGTGATCTTCGCTCTGCACTGACAGGGGTCACCAGGGTGCTGTGTGCGAGAGTGTCTGCCGGGTCTCATGGTGACGGTGACCCACGGCGATGTGGTGACTCTGCCCCCTCTCGACAGGAACGTGGGCAGCCGCTGGGCCCTGGAGCAGGCCAAGTACAACCTGGTGAACGAGTACCTGCTGGTGGGCGTCACAGAGGAGCTCGAGGACTTCGTCATGATCCTAGAGGCGGCACTGCCACGTTATTTCCGTGGCGCCACAGAGCTCTACCGCACAGGTACCCGGGGTCCAGTTTCTCACTACCCGACACCACATTCCCCTTAGTGCCCACCACCCCGGACCCTCTGATGCCGCCTGTCTGTCAGGGGCCAGCAGGTACAGCAGTTTTCAGGGCATTCTTAAGGTACAGGGGTGGGGGGGTTCAAATCCCCCTCTCGCTGTGCTACCCTTCATCAAGGAACTTGCACTGTTTTGATGCAGCAAGGATACTCAGGTGACCACTTGGGTAAATCACTGTAAATTTGGTTATGTAACATCATAATTTATCTTGGAAAACACAAGCAGATAAATTATTATTATTATTATTATTATTATTATTATTATTATTATTATTATTATTATTATCTAGTCCCCTTATCATTATCTTATTCTGTTCATAGAGCATAGAGGATGAGAATCCTTGTTAAGTAAATGCAATACCAGTATTTTTTGGGATATAACATTTCTTTTTTGCCATTGTAACATCTGGCTTTGAAAGTGCAGTAATTAAGACGGAAGGTTATTGTTTCATATCTGTCCTTTCTGGAGCACCTGTTCATTTCAATGTCGAACTGCTGTCCTGTCAGTGGAGTTCATACCTGTAATGTGCATTTCACTGTGTGCACCTGCCACTCATTGGTACTGCAAGCCTATCATTTGGACCCTACTGGGTATTTCTTCTGTCTCTTAACTGCTGGATGCTGCACGTTTGCAGGGAAGAAGTCGCACCTGAGGAAGACGAGCGAGAAGAAGCCGCCCACCAAGGAGTCCATCGCCAAGCTCCAGCAGTCGGAGATCTGGAAGATGGAGAGCGAGTTCTATGAATTTGCGCTGGAGCAGTTCCAGTTTGTGCGCGCCCACGCTGTCAGGGAGAAGGACGGCGAGCTCTACATCCTCGCCCAAAACTACTTCTACGAGAAGATCTACCCCAAAATGAACTAGAGCCGCAGGTGGGGCACCTGGGGATTGCAGCTTGTGCGCTAGGCCTCGGCCCCCCAGACTGGAAGACGGGGCTGAGACGGGCGGGTCGCCGGGGTCCGTCTCCGCACGCCCCCCACCCCCCGTCTGACTGCCGCCGGTTTTCCCGACTCACATTTCTTTAGCGGCCCATTGAAAGGGGCTGTAGGATCTCACTGTCACCCAAAGGGGGCGATGGAACTCCTTTAAGAAAACATGGGCTCACTCTGTTACCTGCTGTTTGTCGTTCCCCCCGGCCCCCACCACTTCCGGGTGAAAGGACACACAGGCATCGTGCTCAAGGGACACATGACCTGGGTTTGAGAGATCCACTGGCGGACAGGAGCCCACCCACCGCCTCATATCTCACCTCCATCTTTTACATCCACATGGTTTTTATCACCTCACCGGGTTTTTTAATTAGTTTTTTTTTCAATTTGTATTAGTTTTTCATTTTTAGTTGATTTTTCTTAATTAATAATTGATCTGCTTGGTCTGCTGCTGTTCAAGGCAGAGGAGAAGCAGTAGGTGGGAAAATAACAATACTGTCTGAAATTGTACTGATGTTTTTTGTGGCAGGAATTTTTTTTTTGAATACTTTCAACATATAAAAGGGTGAAGAAACGGCAGCAGATGATCAGAAGCACGGCTGTTTGATGTTGTTTACCAGGGTGTTGTGGCCGAGCAGTTCCACGCCGCCTCCGGAGGAGCTCCGCCCATTTCGTCCGCTCTGCTGTTGTACATTTACTGGACTGTTTTTGTTTCCTTTTGTTTTTCTGCATCTTGTACACTTTTACCCGTAGATGTATTTTTGCTAGGTGCTTTGTAAAGTGTTTACAAGCGTTGTAACTAGAATGAGACGGGGGGGTTAAAAGGTTACATTTAATCTGCTGCTGTACATATCGCTTATTTTATGTATTTGGACCAAATGGTTATATATAAAAAGGGACAGGGGTTCAACAATATGGCGAGTTTTTTGTGCCGTACTGAATTTGAGGCGAAACGTTTGACTGTTTGTACTTCATGACTCATTTTGTAGAACATTTCAGAGGAAATTTGCCGCTTTGGCCTTTAGTTCAGTTTCCGAGCTTTTAACTTTAAGGTCTTTGCCACCGACTGACTGAACCACTCGCCGCGTGTCATCCTGTCACTCGAGATTTTTTTTTTTCCCCCCGTCCCACGATCCTCGGCACGTTATCGCGTTTTTCGCGATCAGGTGGAGCTCCTGGTGAAGCTGCTGTGTTGGCGCTCGAGGAATCCCCAGATTTGCAGAGGTCGCAATTGGCCCCGCCTCTCGCAGGTCACGTGACTTGAACAAGGCAGCCCATTGCTTATTTTTGTTTTTCTTTTTTTTTTAAGCTATTCTAGTTTTCTGTATGATTTTGCTTTGGGGGAAATTTTAACAGCTTTTTTTTTGTTTGAAGTGAGAATTTATGTCTCTTGTCGAGTTTGTAATCTGCGGGTCACCTTGATGCCCCACGTGTGTTTCAGGCTTACTGGGGTGTTCCGGCTACGATGAAAAATGGAAAATACAATAAAACACACGACAAATTTACTGTAATTCACAAGAGCCAAACATTACGTGCAGTTGGATCATGAAGTGAACTGAGCAGTTTCAACAAAGTGCACAGGGCAAAACTGGGGATTTGTGCTGCTGCTGAGGTCCTTGAAGCCTGTTTTCTCTCTCACTCTCTCTCTTTTTCTCTCACACACACACACACACACACACACACACACACACACACACACACACACACACACACACACACACAGAGAGAGAGAGAGAGAGAGACAGACAGACACAGAATTTGACAAACACGCCATACTAAGAGAAAAAGATGCTGGAAACATAAATGTTTCGAACAGGAAAACAACACGTGTTCATTGATCCAGTATTGATTTGCTACACTAAATTAGCTTGACTGGTTAGTAGTCAGAGGCGGTTTGTTGTTTTCTTGTATTTCATGTTGGTCATACTAGAGGCACAAGGGCAATAATGCCGTGATATTAAGGTACATTTCAAAATGGTAAAATTTGGAGCTTGTTTAAACCCAGTGGGTTTAAGCACGATAAACAATACAAAATAATGATGACTATAGACCTTCCCTTTTATTATTATTATTATTATTATTATTATTATTATTATTATATTGGTCTCTTAGGTGATGTAAGTTTATTCATACATGTACTCATCATGTTGAATATGAGGGCACCACAGCAGGGTCCCTGATGGTCAGGAATGTCAGTCCTTCACCTTCATGTACTTCACACAGCTTCTTGCAGGGTTTCCCATGATCTGAGCAGGACCCACTGAGAGTCTTTCCAACAGTCTTTACAAGCCACTTAACGTCTGTACTTTAGAATCACTTCACTGCAGCTCCTTCACCTCCCAGGCCGCCGTGGGCATCGGATGTCCCCATTCGCAGTGGGGTGGGGGTGGGCCGGGGATCGTTCTGTGAGCCACCCGATTGTGCCTTCATTGTCGCCACCAGTGAAGCCCGGGACCCCCCCGGTACAGGTCATCCTCCTTTCCCATGAGGCTCTGCTCCACCTGACTGTCAGTTTGTGTCCTTTGGAAGTTTGTTTTCAGCTGCCTGAACCATCTTTTAAATACAGACCAAACCGAACCAAGAGTCTTGGCCTCATTTTGTTAAAGTGACATCCAATTTCTCCATTTCATACCTAAATCTAAATTGGCTTTTATGGCACTTCAGCACCGTATTTTTTGTCATTTGCCAGATTAAAGTGTCTCTTCAGTACGTGGTAATTTACCACCTTTTCTACAAAAACGCGTGCGTCTCGTCTCACTGCCGTCCATCACAACTCGGGGGAAGCAGTGATGTCTGTCACACCAGCCCGGGACGTGTGTGTTTTACTGATCTTTACACCCTGATTTGCCACCAGCAGACCGCAGATACCGGAGTTCAAAATTTGTACGATAAAACATAAAGTTGAATTAGTGTTACCGCGTTTCAGGTCCCTTCTTTCCCTTTCACGTTTATTTAGTTGACACATTTCTCCAAAATGACTAAAAATGATTACATTTTTACACTAAGCTTCTTACAGTGGTTTGCACACTTATACAGCTGGGTGATTTTTACCATAACAATTTAGGGTAACTTTGATCTAGAGTAACACAGTGGGGCTCACACCCAGCCGCTGCGCCTCCTGCTGCTCCACATTGTTAGTGTCAGACTTTAAATTTTTATTTCTTTGGTGTGTGTCCCGATCGGCTTCACAGGGCTCGTGCAGCTACGGCCCTCCCAGGGTCCTCTCTGAGCAGCACGTTCCGGCCGGCATCATCTGCGAGATCGACGGTGGTGGAGGTGGCTACGGCGGTCCAGACCACCTGCCCCCACCGCCCCTCGGGCCGCGAACGCGTGACTTCGCTTATTATGCCAGCGGTTATCTTACGTCAGGCTCGCACGCCGTCCAGCGGCCGCGTCCGGGCTGAGGAACTAACCAACCTTAAACTCCCCGCAAAAAAAAAAAAAAAAAAAAACTACAAAGCACAAACCCAATTATCATCTGGCTTGAGGCGTATTTCAGTGTCGCTCCATTAATGAGCCCGATTTAGGCTAATAATTACCTCATCTCAATTAAAAGGAAGAGTCCAGTCCGTATCGATTCGGATCGATGAGCTTCAAGGTTAATTGAGAAGTGTGGAAAAATTCCGGTGTCGCAGGCCTCCCTCCATCTGTTTGGCTTTTTTTTTTTTTTTTTTTTGCACATTTGTTTTCATCCGCTCAAGTTTAAAGGAAACCAGCACCTTAAATCCATTCAGCTGTTCTGACCGTGTTTAAATCACTGTAACCCTGCTACGGGGCCGCGGTCGGTCGCGTGTGCGGCGCCGGTTTGAAGAGCACGATTTTCCCCTGTCGGTCTGCACGTGGGCCTCCTACAGAGGGCGCTGTTGTATCGGCGGTCTCCGGTGGAACGGGCGGGAGGGCCCGGCTTGGCTTCCTCTCCGAGTAGCTGGGACTCATTAAAATCATCCCACTTGTGTCTGCGTGACACAAAATTAAACAAATGATCCCGAATGCTCATTAAGAATACAAATTGCGCCATTAGACGAAGCACGCGCGACGCTTCTGGTACCAAACGGCTATATATAGTTTTCGGTCCCGGTAAGAAAAATACACATCCGGTGTTTTGAGGATGCCTGAATAAGGACGATTCGCAGAAGGGCCCTGGCGTCGCTCAAGGACAAGAGCGTCTGGTGCTAATGATGCCGCTCGCGGAAAAGGACGGGGGACGGCGCCTCGGCCCGCCTGTCCCTCCCTCTCGCTGGGGTCCGTGGGGTTAACGGAGGCCTGCGGAAGGAAATATAAATCCTCCGATCAGAGTTCTAAAAGAAGAATAAATGTGTGTTTGGAAGGGGAGCGTGTTTTTCTCCAAGGTGACTAACAATGTTAGGTTTGTACACTAAGCTACTTACAGTGATTTACCCGTTTGTACAGCTGGACGCTTTTTTACTCTTTCGGTTCAGGGTAGCCACACTGATCCCTGCAGCAGGGGGTGGGATTCAAACCCAGGCCTTTTGATTTCCGGACGACGTAGAAACACCGCTGATTTCGCCGTTTTGCTGTTTTCCTCTCAGTTTAACACCTGACTTAAATGCTCTTGAAAAACACATCGAACTTCCCCGGTCAAAGACTGCGCCCGAGGGTAGAGCTCAAGAACGATCCGGTTTGAACCGGCTCCTTCGTTGGTTTTCCCAGGGGTCCGCGTGCTCCCCGCACAAAGCTCCGTAAGCGTCGGACCTTCGAGGCCTGTTTAAAGCGGTCTGGTTACTGCGAGAGCGGCGGGAACCCGCGCGCTCGAGGCCGAAAGCACGGTGGACGTTAAGCAGATGCCCGGCACTCCTGACAGAGATGCCTTCGGGGGACCCCCTAGGTGGCATTTTAATCTCTGTTTACAGGAAGCGCCTGACCTCCGCTCGACCCCGCGCCCAAACACTGCACGCAGATGCACCTCGAGCCGCGTCGCTCGGGCCAGATGACCGCAGCGGGCCCGTGCCGTTCGACCGGAGAGGTGGGAATCGTTCCAGACCTGCACCGTTGGCCAAAAACTACCCGGTTTTAATGTTTGCGGTGACATGCATATTAACACGAGTGTGAATGTAAATGAGCTGTAAACGCAATGTGTGAGTTAGTTAGGATCAGAGCATCTGCTGAGCAACTAAATAATGTAATGCCGAGATGCGATGAGCAACTGAACTGCAGCGAGGCGGAGCTGCTTCGGTGAGCTTGAAGACCAGACAGTGGATGGAACCATTTATCCCCCCCCCCTCCTCATTGTTGTCCCCCTCTTTGTTTGTGCACGACGGAGGCCTGCTTCAGGGCCGGCAGCGCTCGCGTCCTTTCATGGATCTAATTTTTCTAATTAGGGTTTGAATAAAGAGCTGTCAAGAAGGGAAGGGGGGGATGCGGTCAGACGCGTCTCCCCGGCGGTCTTTGTCGGCATCGCGAGAGTCGCGCGCACCTGGCTCCTCAGTCCGCCCCGCTCGGGGCCAAGCGACGGAGGAGCCGCCGGCGTCGACCCGGTTTCGCCGCTGCGGCTTTTCTCTCCGCGCCTGTGATTGTGTTTCCTTTCATTTTTAATAAGCGAATTGCATTTGTCAAAGGAGCCGCCGCCGCAAATGAGCGATAATCAAACAGAGACAGAAAGGCGTGTCTGGGCGCTGTTGACGTTGGGAGGGGGTTCGGACAGACGGAGCGCACACGTGCGGAAAAGCTTTCAATGCGCTTTCGAAGAGTGACGGCCGGCCGGCGGGACGGTGCGGCGGGTGCTTTCTGCGGGCTGTAATTACCTCACCTCGGTGTCCTGCTGCACCTCGACCGCGTTCCGCCGAAGAACCCCCACCCCGCCTTCCAACTTAATTGAAATCTTCCCCGGAGTCAAATTTAATTTGTTCTCCAACTTTTGAGTTCATTTGTTAAAGGCTAATAACTGCACGAGTGCGGGTGTGTGTGTGTGTGTGTGTGTGTACTGGGATGCGGGGGGAGGCTTTTCCCCGTTCCCCCCTCCGTTCGGGACGGTTGCTATGGCAGCGTGCCATTGGAGACGTAAAATGATGCGAGGGTAAGAGTGAAAGAAAAGTTTGCGAAGTCGCCGTTTGCGCTCTGACACGGAGGCCGCCGGTCGTCTTCAAAGAGCTGCCTTTCAGCGGCCACCCCAAACACAAGGTTTGGAGACTGCGGTCAGTCTTTCAAATACTGGGAGCAATAAACGTCGGAGGGAATTTCCTCAAAACCACAAATCTTAGTTGTCGTCACTGAAAACTCCATGTGGTCAACGCAAGTAAAGACCCAAATATACACAGGAAACCAACGTTTTACTGAGGGCTGATCTTGCTTCGCTTTCCTCATCTTGAGCCTCACAGAGGTGCCGTTGGAATCGACCAGCAAAACCTCGGCCGCTTCCAGAACTCAAAGATCTTGAACTCGGGTGTCATGTTAGTGCCGCTCATCCTTGGAAAGGAAGCAGGTCCACCTACAGAACATTTTTTTCCACCTGGTCGCCAGAACTTCTTCCTACACGTACAAGAGTCAACCCTGTGGCCTCAGGCAACGCTATTCTCATTAGCAGCTTAATGGTCGGATACAATCTCTCCAAAATTACTTCTATCTACCCCACGTTTGGTCTGACCCCGGTGTGACCCTGCTCAGACCCATCAGGGTAATTTGACCCATCTGCCTAAGGCAGGTTCCACTGCAGTTGCACGAACCCTCCTTGACAAGCTTGTGCTTCACCTGGATCCAGGTCTTTCAGGGTTTGCTAGGTCCATGATGCATATGAAGGCCCCCCTGTGGATTGCTCTCTGTAGTTCTACTCAAGCTCCTCCACCCCCAGACCATTCCTTTGTATTCTTAGTCTTTGTAGAACTTCCTCCAGTCAAAAGGAGGAGCCCCAAGGGACAATAGCAGCAATGTCCCCCTACGCTTCCTCAACTGTCCCTTGGGAGACCTTAGTAAGTCAGTAGACTGACCCAGCAACTCAGCTCCTGGTGGTCTTTATGGCTGCCCAAGGTCTCCAAAAGGTGTTATTCATACAAATTCACTTACAGAATTAGCCGGCACTTTTCTCCAAAGCGACTTAAAGTGTTGTTACTCCACACACCTGAGTAAATTTTTACTGCAACACTTTAGGGCAAGTACCTCGATCGAGGGTATAACAGCAGAGGATGGGAACTGAATCTGGGTCCTTTAGACCCAAACGTGGTGGCTGCAACCCCTGTGCCATCTGCTCGCACTTGTTAACTCCTTGCACCAGTCACAGCGCTGGTCCCTCACACCCGTTCCCAGTGTTCCAGCAGCCAAAAGTAAAGAAAGGAAGATCTACGCAAGCAGCTTCTCCGAAAGCAGCGTCCGGTTTCACCTCCCCTGGGTGGACATTGTCTCACCACACCTTAAGAAGGCTCCAGCAACACACCAAACCAACTTTGTCGAGTGGTAATTATGGGCTTCTATTTGCCCTCATGTTTACCTCCAAGGGGGAAGTGAGCATGAACCAGTTTGTTTGCTTGGAAGAGCTCGTCCAGAAAGCTCAGGCACAGCTGGGAGGGGGTGCTGTTTGCTCAGCGAAGAGCAATTAAGTAGAACACAATGGCGACGTGAAACTGAGACGGACTGGATGCGAGTAACTCGAAAAAAGGGCCCCAAGGTCATCCCCGGTTGGCTCTCCGCCGCAGCCCCCCCTCCCCAACGCGCATCAGCGCCGGGGTGGTTTTGGCCAAGGATGTGTGATCTGCCAAGGACTCGGACCTCCGGCAAGAACGGCGGCCATGGCAGCTTTAATTAAAGAAATCGGGGACACGGCCCTCTCACGCACAGCCTGTCCCCGACGCCGGTTTTTGCATTCGAAAACAGAAACCAGACTCCCGAGGCGGCCTCGGGCCTTTCGCCGTGTTTTTGTCCTCCTGCCGGTCCAGCCCAAACGGGTTGAGCCACAGAGCTCATTTAACGCGCTGGTTGTGACTCGGTGAGCGGAAGAACCGGGGGACCGCATTTAAAGAGGGTCGGACCCTGCGGTGGCTGAAGGGGAGCGGCCACGGAGTTTCCGGAACGTTCCCCGCTTACCCGCCCGCGTGCTCTTCCTTTTCGGGGCTCCTCGTTTCACGGCGCCGTTGTTTTAACCCGAGTCCGTTTTCTGCATTTCGATCGGGACGCTCTTGTCTGTGGCGATTTAACAGCAGAGAGCGCTCCCTTTAAGGGGGCGGCTTGAGTCGGCTAGAATGCCTCGAACGCCCCCGTGTCGGGCCGCCCCGCTGTTCCGCTCGCCCAAATGACACATTAAGGCTATCGACTGACCCACATGAGCACAGTCCAGATACTGATTATGGTTGCGAATGTCGACTGAAACGCGCGGCGCCTCTTTCTCGCACAACAGTCGTGGGCGTTTGTGCTGCGCTCCCTAAAGTTTTCCAGATGCCCTCCTTGGGGGAAGATCGACCGTTGCTCTTTCTCTCCCCAGCCACTGGGTAGTGCTGCTCCCTCATGAAACGGACAGTTTGCCAGATTCGCCCGGTTTTGAACTAATTCTCACTATTATTTATTCCTTTCCTCACCTCGTAGGCAACGCTTACGTGCAAAATGCGCGCGGGGAGAGGAAAGGGTGCGACTGCCGGTGGGTGTGAGCCGTTCTCGTTGTCTGAGCCGTTCGTGGCGTCATGGGGGGGGGGGGCATAGATGTCTGGTTGATGGAATATAATAATAATCCAATATTTCAACTCGCAGAGCCGGCACACTGTATAACAAAGGGGTCTTAGAGCAGGGCTGCGACTGCCGCGACCGCTGTCAGCGGAGGAGATTGCCATTGTCTCCTCGAATTCATGAGCAAGCTACTTTGACCGCCGTTTCCCATTTCTTAGGAGACAATGTGAGGGAGAAGACAAAGGGGGATAATGAGTGGAAGCGCTCTGACTCTGGGTGTGACAGTGCCGGGGAATAAATTACCCCACGTGCACTCCGGCAGTTTATCTTTCTGTGAACTCATTATTCAGTGTTAGAAGGGTTAAGGAAGCGCAGGAGCCTTTCGGCTTGTAAAAATGACACGGCACACATGTAAACGAAGAGCGGCGTCACCGGAGAACGGGAAGTGGCTCTGCCGAAGGTAAGGGGGGGGGGTGACAGCGGGCAGAGCCACCTACGGACACGAAAGAGTCGAATCCCGTCTCGCGCTGCGGTAGCTGCGATCGAGACGTTCGCCCTGGATCGACGCAGCAAAAATTGCTCGGCTCTGGGAATGGGTGAATAACTAAGTAGCTTGACGCTGCAGACGACTTCGAAAAAGGCTCGAGTGAAAGGAGCGGGAGGCGGTGGAGGTCTTAGCCTCGTAGCTGCAAGTTCAGCTCCTTAAAACTCAGAGCCAACAAGGAGGTGACGCAGCCCGCCTCTCGATTTTAACTGGAGGCACCAGATAATGCGAACCGGCCGCGGTGAGCCCACCCCAGGCGGGAGCCCGCTCAGGGTCTCTGTGTGTTACTTCCGTTACCCCAAAGCGGGTGATGTCAGTGGCCCCAGAGACGGCCTCTGGCCGCCACCAACAATGGGGCCACTGAGGAGAAGCGGCACCAACTGCTTTGATGCCTGATCTGCATGTGCTTGAGCAGGAACCAGAGTTCCCTTCTTGGAAACAGGTGCAACTTGTTATAACGCCCCAAAGCGCCTCCCTCTGTGCTCCAAACCGGCCACCCTTCGTTCCGGGGGCTGAATTCCTCGGCGTGGGGGGATGTTACACACATGTCGAGAGACCCCAGGCGGACATCCCACTTCAAAGCGTTGACATATTTAGCCTGCGTGTTAAGGCATATCTTGTTCCCTATTCATAACACTTATCAGTATAACAACCATTTACCTAAAACATATATATTTTCCACATAAAGCAGCTCATATCGTTGTAGTCATTTTTTTTTAACTTTTTTAAAATACATTTTCATCAGTTTTTTCCTCCGGTTGACCATTTCAGCAGAATATTTCAATTCCAACAGGACTCCGGAAATGGGAACCTTTCGTGCACAAGTCTGTCTCCACAATCGCACCTTTTGCCTTGGAATCAGCTTCACATGAAAGGAAAGATTGCGAGAACGGCAGATTTGGGCAGAAGGCAGAGCAATTTAAAAACAAGCTTTTTTTTTTTTTTCCCCGGGATTCTTTTACGTTGCACTTACTGGCTGAATCTCAGGCCGACATCCAATAGTCGGTCCAGCAGCCGAGAGACACAAGGGGCGTGAAGGTCGTGGAATGAGGGACGCGGAGGTGCTGTTTGTTTTGGACCCGGCTGTTGTTGACACCGTCACCGATGAGCTGTTAATGAAATCACAGTGTACGCAGCTTAGTGTTGTCATGCACCCCGCATCCCTGCTTCTCACGGGTGCTGCGATGCAGGGGGTTTTCGGGGTGCTTACAGGGGACACGCACTCGTCTTGTCACTCCTGCCCAGCTTTGCTGATGATCGCCAAGTGTCACTCACCCTGTAGCTACTGGGAGCAGAGGTGTAGAAAACTCCTGTGTTGAGCAGCAGGCAACAGTTTGTTAGTTTAGGGAACATAACTTGGTTAAAGTTGCTCCTTCAGGCTCTGGTTGTGAGCCTTGGTGGGGTGCTTCACTCAATTGGGTAAAGTATTAACTGTACTGGATAAAATCGCTAGTTTCCGAGTGGTGGAAGCGTTGTGGCCCATATTCCACCAAATCCCAAATTCTTTTTTTGGAATCAAACCAGCAACCTTCAGGCTTCATACTGCAGCCATAAAGCTGCTGCTTTCTACCGAAACGTGTGGGAACGTCTAGGAGCAGAGGTCATTCAGGGTGAGGAGCCATCATCGAGGGGGGCCAACACGGTCATTCTCCCAAAAGTGAAAACTCTACACTCGTGCATTCAAAGGAGCTGTTTCCTCAGGAAGAACGTATAACAGAACACGATTGTGTTAAATGTAAGACTCTCCGTCCCGAATTTTTCTGAGCCGTGTTTCACGTCGATCTTTTCTCCTGCGCTGTTCAGACATCGCCGCTGGACGAATGAGGGGTTAACTCCGTCCACAGCTGACGGCTCAGTGTTGATGGTAACATCCAGGTCCTGAACGAGGGGTTATGAGCTCCTATTCCAGAATTATTCCTTCCCCTTGCTTTCCCTTCGCACATTTTAAATGCCTGAAAAGCACAGCTCTCGAAGTTGCAGTTGGACATGTTCTTTGCTGATGGATCGGCCCTCTAATTGCTCTCCCTACAGCTGCCCCTGGGCACCCCTTTTCCCTCGGTCTGGAGGACTTCTGGACCTCCCAGCCCCCTCCGTAAGAGCAGAGGTGGTGATTGACCTCTGACCTGAGGGTATGCAGAAGAATGCCCCACCCCCAGCTCTTTTTTCATGTATTGAGTCACAGATTCATGATGAAGCCCCACCATTTGCTAGCACAACATCCTGAGCATTTGTCAGGTAGTTCCTTGAGCTCTTTAAAAAAAGGTGCTCCGTTGCCACCTTTCTCAAACAAGGGAATAAAACATAACTGCAACCAGCCATATCGTTTTTAAGAGCGTCACGGTATTTCCAAAAAGGGTCCATCTGGAAATGATCATTTTTGGACTCGAGACTAAGACCTCCAAAACAAACCACCCGGCGAGGCAGTTTCAAAATAACTCTGACAGCGCATTTCAGTGGCTCCTCATTGATGGCGGTAACGAAAAGACGCAAAGTTGCTAACCTGCTTGTGGTGCAGGGAGACCTTGTCATTGTGCATCCCTGGCACGTTTCCGTTGGCTAGTGGCAGGTCTCGATCTCATCTCCCTCTGCAGCGGCTGAGAGGAGCTGTACTCAGCCGATGGCACGGCACGCACCAGCACGCAGTCCAAACATGGCTCCGCCGACGAAATTTAGCCAAAAAACGAAGGGACGGGTTGACTGACGGGCCCGTCTTCATTGTGAACAATAATATTGCTCCCTGACTGGCTGCTGCCTCCACGGTGACGTGAACTCCTCAACATCTCCTCATACACAGATTCTTTGAATTGGCAATGGCTTTGTCTGCCAGGGCTGCCGTGTCCCTCAGAATCTCAGGTTGTCTTGTGAGGGCTTCCCAGATTGGGTGCACTGTGCTGGGTAACCGCAGTTCTGGCAGGCCCAGGGGAGGATCTCCACAATGATGGCTGCTTTGGAGTCTTTTTACCATCCAGGGTGACACTACTAGGCTTGGGGGGGGGGGGGGTGTTGGAGATTTGGTTTGTAGTGAAGGCCCATCTTTTGTCTTTTAACTTTGATCTGCTTACTGTACTTCCACCCATCATGCAGTAAGATCAAGGACGATACCGATCCATCCGAGCCCCAAACAATGGCGCTGTGTGTGTACGTGTGTGTGCAGAAGAGGAGGTCTTTTTATGTGTGAAACACTGTCCCGATCCATTAGACCTCGACCTGCATTAGACAAAGCAATCTGGTCGTCTCCCTGATGGAATGTTAGCCCAGGGACTGAATATGATGTTTTCAAATATGGTTTCAGTGGAAGAAAAAATAAAGAGAGAAAGAAAATGTCTTTTCATCCTTGCACGAGATCAAATTACTTTTGTGTTGCTAATATCTGAGGCATAAGGAAAATTCAGTTTCACCAATGCGGAAAGTGTTTAACTTTGAGGGTGCGGAATTGCTTCGCTGGCCTCAGAGCGGCGTCTCGGCTCAGCCGTGCCGCGCGAGGGGACGGGATCCCCGTCCTCGGAGCTCTCGGCAGCACGGACAACCGGGGGTCATTTTAAAGCAATCGACTGTAATGAAAACAAATGCCTCTCCCTTCCATTACTCTCACCCGTGCTGTGAGGATGAAAGGCCGGGGAGGGAATGTGAAGGAGCAGAGGTTTGTTTGACGTCGCGTTGGGCACACGGTAAGCAACACGTCGCACCGCGGACGTCCGGCTCGGACCCCCTGCAGCGCAGATGTTTTGAGGGCGTGGGCCAGAATAAAATCGTGGACGGGGACGCCTGACGCAAGGATCGAAAAGTCCTTGGGCTATTTAATAAAATCATACGACGAAAAACGCTCATTAGGAGATATAATGAGAACCTTTCCCTTTCACACGAGGGCGGCAAAAAGCGAAAGGGTGCTTTCTATATCCGCAAGCCATCTAACAATTGCGAGTAAGGGATGGGTTCGCCAGAAGATCTAGAACGAAAACTTCCTTCCCTAACCCCGATGCCCCCCCCGCACGTGCTTCCCTCGCCGAGCCGCCGTTTCAGTCGAAATTAGCTCAAACAAAAGCAAATCTTGCACTAACAAAACCTTTATTAGTTTGGTATGAATTAGGCTGAGGTGGCTTCGTGGCAACATCTGAAACTAATAGGCAGCTGGGCCGCATTTGTTAATGGTGAATATTTTGTTCCACTAATGCATTATAAACACCGGCGGGGCTGTGGTCTTTGAGGTTAGAGTTACATCTGATGTGAAGCTGGACATTTCTCCAGTTTGTAATATTTCGCATGTGGCGCTGCATTTCGGAATTAGTCATCCCCCAGTGAAGCTCGGGCGTCCGTGGCGTGTCGACAAGCCTATACGCTTTCAAGGGTGGTCTCTCATGTTCATAAATAGGGAACCCTGGACAGACCCATCTTTTCTGATGTTGACTGCTAGCTTCTTCTTGGAAAATCTTTACAATTCTTCCCCGGGGTTTAATAATTAGTAAGAAAAGGATTTATGGCCTCGTAATTAATCACCCGCCTGCTGCAGGAAGGACGTTTTTCTCTTCTTCTCCTCACGCATTCCATGAACATTTCCATGTCATCACGACTCCGCCGACTTGCCAGGTTGGACTACAGGACAAGGGTGCTGTGTTGTGTGGGTCAGAGGGGACCGAAATGGCTACACTTCATTATCGTGCGCTTAAACTTGGTCCTGAATCGTCTTTCTCAATCCTTCAGCTGACCTCCTCCAATTTGTCTGTCAGCAAAGCCTGATGAGAGAAGACCCCCCCCCCCCCGGCTTCCGCTCCTGAAACCTCTGCNTGTCAGCAAAGCCTGGTGAGAGAAGCCCCCCCCCCCCCCGGCTTCCGCTCCTGAAACCTCTGCTCCTTTCTCACCATTTGGGGCCTCTGTGGCCAAGTCCTGCATTTGGGGCCAGTTTGTGGACCTTAAGGTTCTCTGCTTTAGGGTGGAGGAAACGCTTAGTTCTACGCCAGTCATGGTTGACACATTTTCTGACTGTTTGAGGGAAGTTATTCCTACACTGGATGCAACGAGCACAAGAAACCCAAGAAATGCTTCCGTTCCGCACCCTTTGAGACAGGAACTGACATATTCAGCTGAAACGCTCAACCAGAGATGAGGAGCGAACCCTACTTGAAGGGACAATTGAGCAGAATTAAAACAGCGATGATGCTGGTGTCAGTAGAGTCACGAGGAGATACCGGGACAAAACTTATGAACCACTTCCAGTTTGAGTGTGACAGGAGGCCAAAGAGACAAAGTCCAGGCGAGAGGGAACAAAGCCGTCTTGTCTTCAAAAACAACGATGATAACAATGTCGGCAGGCATCAGCGGAAGGGAAACGTTCCGCTGAGGGGAAAGAACTTGGGCGGTGGGTGGGGGAGGGGTGGGCTTGGACCGGACCGTGTCGCACAAGGGCTCATTGTATGGATCAGGGAGCCGATGGCAGAAATCAGTCTAACGCAGCCACGTCCATCCTACACCATTCCTCAGCAATTTGCTAACGTTGGGGGGGTGGCTGAGACAGCTTCCCCTGGGCCTCGGGGCACCAGAGAAGAAAGGCGCACGATGAAACAAGGGACGTTTTTCAGAGCTCGTTTTAGAAACTGTGAGAAGACGCCAGAACATCCTGCTGCCATCACACGAATCTGAGGAAGCCCCCACGGCACTCTTGATCGTATTTCTCATTACCCTGCATCTTAAACAAAAAGCTAATGAGTAAAAAAGCTCATTTATTTGAACTTTTCTATATTTTCAGAGTCTTTCATACTTTACCTTTTGGTATAAGTCTACAGATGGGTGTATTTTACTGAAGCTCTTCGGGTTAATCATGCTGTCAGAGATGGAAACAGCAGGGCTCCTTCTAGGACGTGAACCAAGAAAGTTTCTTTTTGACATATTCATCTCCTTGACCACCTTCTCCAGGTTTTGCTGGACGCATATTTCAGTTAAACGTGGATCTTAACTGGGGTTTCGGTGGTACGGCAGCCCCTGTCGTTTCATATGACAGGGTTTGTGACGTTACCAGGCTCGACACTGAGTTTTTAATTGAGAAGCAGGTAAAAATAGCCGTGGGCGAGCAGAAGGAGAAGAGCATGTATCTTTCTCCTGAACTGGAAAGGTAATAAAGTAAAAAGCTAACAAAATAAAAAAAAATAAAACACCTAAGACTAAATCTACTTGCCAGCAGCCACTGCTTCTGGGAAAAAAAAAAAAGATGTTATTGCTGCTGAGAGGAGAGGTAAGGGGCAAGTCACGTCTTCGAGAGGTCCTGCGAAGCCATTCGTTGTGCCGTTGTGTACGACCGTAAATAATGCGGTCGATAAAGGGGGCATCCGCAACATTACGGCTCAGATGTATTTAGTCGAGAGGAACGACGTGGGTTCCAGTTGCGTCGATATCTTTGGCCGTTCCCGTGACGTGAGAATAACACATACATGTTTCTTTTCTGTTCCAGGTTTCTAAAAGAGAAATGCTCTTCGGCAGTCTCAGGTGTCGCTAATCATCTTCAGATGTAATGGTCCAAAATTATCCGAACGTCTTACAGAGAAAAGTCGAACGTTTGCAGGACCACGGCGGACTGCGGTGCGTACGCATTAATGTGGCTGTGAATGAAAAGGACACGGCTGCGTAATATTCCAGCTTATGCACGCCGTCCTTTTTGCTGTGTTGGAGCTTTAAGCAAAGATAAGTGCTCCATTTGCTGCTGTAAAGCTGTTTTTCTCATATACGCTGTAGAGAAAAGGGCATTAATATTAGAGCTCTAATTTCATGCGCCTGGTCCTATTAGACAGAAAGGCTTTATTAACACTTCCATTAGTGAGCTGGAACCAGGGGAAGGGAGGATCACATGGAGTCTGATGGAGCTTCTTCATGCAGTCCTTTTCTGTCAATGCTGGGGTCTCTGGGAACCCTTCCGAGGAGAGCGTGTTATCTTGTTCGCCTTCACGTGAGGGGAACTGCTCGAGGTCCCCATCCGGGGCGGCGGTCTGCATGGGCTTAGCGGCAGCCTCACGTTCTCCAGCTGCCGCACCTCCATCCTCAGCTCACTTCCGTCAAGTCCAAGTTGTTTTGATCCAACGTATTTTGTATGAGCAGCTTTCCGACAATTTGAACTGACTTAGCGCCTTCATCGTGATTCAGGGAAAGAGCGGAAAAGAATGTTTCTGGAAGGAAAAAAAAAAGTTTTGGTTAGAGACGAACTAGAGACCACCTCATCAACCTCTGCACCCTTACAAAGAACCCGAGACACTTTTTCTGATCAAACTATTTGTTGTTCTTCTTATACTTTGGCTGCTGGGAGAGAGGAGAGCCGGACCGTGCGTGTCCCTTGTCTGTTAATGTCGAGATGATCGATCCGGCCAGATTTTGAACTTTCCGCCAAAACCGAATTGCAATTTATCCATAATCCAGACTTGTGATGAAAGTAAAAAAAAAAAAGGTGATTTATATTTTTCATATTATTTGTGCTTAATAGTTAATCTACCGTAGAGAATAGCGAGCTGCATATTAAACAGCCATTGCCTCATCTGCTAAGAAATCAAAAATGTAAATGAGTTGCCACCAAACCTGCGGAAGGTCTCGCGGCGCTCGATTGGCTCGCCGCGGTCAGCTGACACGGGGGTTTAGGAGCGGAGTGTTGCCATGGTAATCTGACTTTAATTACAGTGATTGGGTCTACCGCGATGCTCACTTTAATCTCCGATATCAGAAGCGGAAATTTGATATCAATCTTGCCTTCGAGGCTCGACAGCAAAACCAGTGATTGCTGATAATGTGTTTTGCATCGAGTGCCTCGGGAGGTTGCGATGAATCCACGTTGGGTCAAATTGTGCTTTTCATTTGTTGAGGGGCTTAAGTTGGGCGTCTTACCTGCAGAGACGTTTGTGTTTACCACGCTGCTGGGCCAGACGTTTCCGTGTGCTTCCAGACGAACCGGTCGGCTCTGCGCAGCATGGAATAGGAACAGTTCCGGCTGAACCTGCCGCAATCCACGGCAGACGAATTAAAGTAGCAAAGCGCAAGGGTTGTGGGAGGTTTATTCCACGACTTTGAAGATGTTCTCCATATATTATTGCGTTTCGAGACATTTTAGCCCCATTGGTGCTTCATCTAATGACGGTTTCAATGTAAGTTCTGGAAAGAATTGTTACACTTCCTCCTTCCCTCAACAGCTTGTCCGCGGGAAATAGCATATTTGAATTCCCAGAAACCCTCTTTATCCTCTGTACGCTGCTTATGGAAGCCAAACAGCAACCCATCACTAGTCTGTCACAAGTCTCCTTTTTGGGCCTGAACAGCCTCACCTGGCAGCCTAACCAACTAGTTTTCCCCGACAAACTAATACTCCTAACTACTACGGCGGGAAGTGCAGCAGGTAGCGTCGCTGAGACTCGGTGGCAGCAACATGGCTTGATTCCTGGCTGGTTTGGAGTTCCCTGCCGGTCCACAGAATGCGCCAGCCCGGCTCGGTGGTTGGCTAGATCCTCCTGACGTAGCCAAGATAGCCTCGCTGTGACTCTATATTTGCAAAGTGCGTTCAGAAGATTCATGTTTTAAACTGTGCCGTCTTGCATTTGCGTTACTCCTGGTTCGGCTCCTACGGTCTCGGGAAACCGCCGCACGGAGGCTGGGTTTCTGTGGAGAACTCCCTGAATCTGTGCCCTTTAAATCTACTTCTGAGCCCCCTTCAAACTAGTTCCGGGGACTTTACTCCGGTTTTGTGTGCTTGATTGTGAAGCCAATTAAGTCAAAGTCCACTTATTGCTCTACTTTGTCTGTCTGTCATTGTGCCATTAAGAATTAATCACAGTCATGGAGGCAATTGTCTGGAAACAGAACACTGGTTACCCAGGAAACCGAGGATAACCATTACTTTGCGATTAACAATAAATGCGTTTCGGAAAAATCGGAACATAAAGCTTAACTTGAGATGTAAGAATAATTGCACCGCTGATTTGCTACCGGGGATACAACAGCAGCCTCGGACCCTTCACCTTTAGAACCAACAGCCTCCTGACCTCAAATTCTTCTTCAAACCGACGCTCCGGTGCACGAATCTCTCCCGGTTTTGTGCGCGAGCTCAGTTATGGACAAGTCAGTGCTTTTAGTTTCTGGGGGGGGGGAAAGAAGGCTTTTTGCCGGATCGTGACGGCCATCCGACGGCTGGAAAAGCTGGCAACTTCAGTTTTGGTGTGAATCACAGATGCCGTGGAAGCTGTAGAACTAGTCAGTGCACATGGGCCCCGTATCGCCCACCCGCCGCAACATGGGAAACAGGCTCCGGTTAGTACTTGGCCACTGTGGACATAGTTAATGAGATGAATAATTCCTCGGGGATCTGGAGGTAATATTCACAATAGCGTAATCATTTCTGAGAAGGACTAATAAATGGCATACACGATTTTCTCATTTCACATACATCTCCAGTCTGATTCAAAAGTCCACCATTAGTAATCATTAAAGCTAATGGGCTGGACTTAATTGGACTGCGGATTTCTTCTTCTAATGAGTGCGGACGAGAGGTATAAAGGCCTCGTGGCGGCTCTGCTTGGGAAATGTGTGTGGGTAGGACTTCTGGGGTGGGATAAGGCCACGAGCTACTGCTGTTTTTGTTAAATGTACAGCCGGCCAGAGGGCGGCCAAATGGTTATTCAGAGAGGCCGAAGATCTCCGAGCTTGCGGTTCACTCCTCGCGCCCGTTAGAGAAGCTCTCGACTCGAGCAAGGCGTCAGCGTCCTCCACGCCCTCTGCGATGTCGAACACGTCACACCGATACCGCGATGCGGTTGGGGCGTGAGGTGGATAACGTCGGTCGGAAGGTACGACGTCAACGCGGCGAAGCCGTTCGGAACACCTCCGGTCATCGGGGTAACCAACAATAACACGAAAAGCCACTCGCACTGTAAGTTGTTTGTCTTGTCTGGGTTGAGAAAAACCAAAGAAGAGGGTTTGATTTTCACGTCGCTTGCCTGCACACAACTCTATCCCGAGCGAAATTTGGAAGCGCTCAATCTGAACTACGTGCACACTGTAATACATTAGAGACTGCGCCGCTGATCTCACCCCGCACGAATACTTCAGCTGAGTCTCCTCGAATCGCTAAGATGGTGTCAGCGGTCCCGGGAACGGAGCCGGACCCCTTGCGCATTCGCTGCCCCGCCGTAAACCCCCCTCCCAAAAGCGACGCTAATGGAAGAGCTACCGGACGCCTTTGACAAAACGCGCTCTAATGCAAAAATGACTGGCCGTCGCGCTCGGATCACTTATTCGACACATTTTCCGAGGTTTCCCTTTTTTTCCCGCCCCTCTTCGCCGTCCATCTCCGAAGGGTCGCCGGGCAGAGTTTTAACAATCCCGCCGGGGGACCTTTCGCTAAGCGGCCTATGGAAGTAATTGGAGTATGAAGTGGCAGGCCTCTCCATTGAAAGTTAATGGCTCCGGAGAGCGCGCGCGTTTTCCAAATCCATTAGCCCGGCGAACGTCGAACCCTGATTACCTGATTGCGCCCGGGTGACTGCAGAGAAATCTGATTGCGTAAAATTACACACGGCAAAAAGTTCTGATTGGGAGGAATCCGAGTTTGCCGGTCGCCGCCGCTGATAGGAGGTTACGAAATTTAGCCCGAGTGATTTGAAAGCGGGAAGGTGCCAAACTTAATTGTAATCAGAACCTCGCGCACTTGACAACTATTCTATTTTCGTAGTCGTGCCGTGTGGTCTTTCATTCTTTAACAATCCGGTTAATTAATTACACGCCCTTGACGGTACATAGCCGAGGCTGTCAGATGGTTTAAACTGCAAGGGACACGCTATAGCGACGTAACAATGGAGGCATAATGTGAGTCATTATAGTGTAAGTTTGGATTATATAATGCCGGGTCAGAATCTACTCAGAATTACACAATCAAGCCGAAGGTAAATCCAGACGCGCGTCGGGCCGAGCAGCAAGTCCGGTGTCCTCCTCGCCGCCGACCTCTGCAAGGAGGCCGCGGGAGGCAGCGGGTTTTCTTAACGCCCCACAAAGGCAGACGTTATAAGCGGGTTCGTTTTGTCTCCGTTTTTTTTTTTGTTTTGTTTTTGTTTTCTTTCTTCCGTTTGCGTTTTTACTTCTGGAAAAAAAAAAAAAAACGACCCCGCCGTTCTGCTTGGCTGTCAGACAAAGGGCCTTCGAGTCGAATCTGACGCTCCGGCGCAGTTTCCAAGGCGAGGCGGAACGCGCGGGGGGGAGGGGGGGGTGTTGTTTGCGTTCGCCGTTGTCCGTACGTGTGCGGCGGCTGCAAACATGGGGAGAACGCGCAAGCTCCACGCCCTGAGCGGCACTCGAACCCCACGCCTGGCAGGCAGCTGTTTACAGGCTTTCTTTCTCGTTCAAAATGATTTACAAAGACATAAAACTGCACAGCATCCTACACACACCGTGGTGCGTGTTAAAAGGAACATTTTCGACGCACCTTTTTAAAAAACATTCTGCAAAGTGGACGTACGATTTGAGCTGCTCACGGTGACGCTGGAATCGTGGACGAGTCCTCACAACCGGCCCCTTCTCCCTTTGCGCTGCGCCACTGCTGTTCACAATCTCATTGTACCGTATATTACAATGTACGATATTAGCATATTGGATTGTTATTACAATATTTTCAAACACACCTAAACAGATACCAAATAAATTCAAACAATCTAGCATGGGGGAGGTTATTCTGGAAACACATTGCCTGCATTCTTTCTCTTATTTTTCATTCCCACAAAATAAAAAAAATTGTTGTAAATGTCCCCAAAATAAAATTTAATACCTTCTTTCCGGCTTTCATTGAATATTTAATTTTCTTGAATGTATTATATTGTAAAAACTCTAAAAGGATTTTATATTTCTGCCCATCCAGCCCTGTGTGTTTCATTTAATAAAGGCCTCTCCTGCTGACCACAGGTTCCCATAATATAAATTTGACTGTAGTATAATATTACTTCCTGGACAGAGTTTCCTCTATTTGTTTTCTTACACTTTCACTGTTTTATTACGTTACCACAGTGTTGCGAGCTTTCCCGCATTAAACAGCAGTTGTTAAGAGTAAATTGTAAGTAAGGACGGCGACGCGAGGGGCTGCGGGCATCGTCGGGGGGAGGGGGCTGCTGGTGGGAACGTGGAAGGGAAGCTTGCGTGAGGCCTCGCGCCGTGTCAGGACCGCAGTAAGGGGCCGCTGTTGGACGTGGGGGGCGGAGGGGTCCGCCGGCTCGGGGAGGCGTGAGTCCCGGGGCTTCGGAGCGCAGCGCCCTCTTCCCGGGCGCATTCCTGCAGACGCCGCGGGACCCCCCAGCGCCACCTGTGCGGCGCGCAATAAAACCATCAGCGGCGGGTGAAAGTCAAACACAATGAGGGAAAATGTAACACAGATGTCCAAATAAGAGCGCCGGGTGATGAATTCTGCGTGAGATTAGCCGGGAGCGCCCCGTCTCCGGCAGCTACTTTCCCAGGACACAGAAAAACTCCCACTTTTATTACAGCCTTGCATTGTCATCAGAAATTAATCTTCTTTCTGAAAGACAAATTGAATCGTAGCATATGAAATACAACCGAGAGAACAAGAGCGACTCTGTTTTTCCATTTTTTTTCCCCTTCCACTTTTTTCCCCCCTTCCTCCCCTCCCCCGCCCCGCCGAACGCAACCCCCCCTCGCCCCCCCACCTCCTTTTTGTCATCCTCGGCCTCTTACATCTAAGTGATCCGGAGTGTTCAAACTTAAATTAAGATCGGTGGGCTAGATAAACAGTTAAAACTGGTTCCCATAGCTACCCCTCACACACGGCTGTGATTGCATTATAATCCGACCGTAATCAAGTCTAAATGAAAGAAAGATGATAAGGGTACTATTTTCCTTTTTTTTTTTTTTTTTTTTGGCNGGCATCATCTCTATCTTTTCATTTTTCTATTCCCTCTGGCAACATAAATCGGACACGTTGGAGATTTGGCCGCAGCCTTTAGTCCTAAGAAGTATTTTGTCTTTTACTGTGAACGTACTATTTTTTTTTTTTTTTTTTTTTTTTTTGGCCGCTGTTATTTTTTTTTTTTTTTTTATTCCTTTCCAATCAGATGTGCACGTCCGTCCCTTTCATTACTTTGTGACCACGGCGGTGTTTGTAAAAACATCGCCGTAATAAGGCCCGCAGAAGCGATCGGGCGGCCTTTGTGCGAGGTGGCCTTGCCGAGGGGATTTTCGACTTGGCGCTTCCTGGCCAAAAAGAAGGATCCGGGCGACTCCTCTTTTCTCTGCGAAGGCCTCAAATAATAATAGTAATAAAAAGCAGAAGAGCAGCACTTATTAGATCAGCATCACTTTACATATTTTGTGCTGATTTGAGGAGCTCAGAGGCCCCGTCCGGAGATTTAGCGTGTCTTTCTTTCTGGATGTGAGAGACTTTGTGTGGTTTAGGGCTTAATAGAGGCACCCACAGCGGCAGGCTAATGAAAAACAGCTGAGAGGCCGTTTTACCCCACTGTCAGTTATTTTGCCCTGTTACAATATGGTCGAAAGAGACACAATGGAGGGCAACTATTTACTGACGGGGAAAACTAAATAACATTTATTGCGGGTGGTTATTAAACGCTTTGTGCGCGCTCGAGCTGAGTCGCGCAGATCGTGGAAACGCGAGCGGCGGGACCGTTTCGGTATCGCGCGCCCGTTCGCCGCGTCTTCTCCGTGCTCAAATTATGTCGGTGAAAGAATGTTTTGTCTGGGTCTGAAAAGAGCCGAGGAGCGAGGCCCGCGACATGTCGGCGTTGGCAAGCGCACCGCGTTTCGGAGCCGAGGGCAAGAACGTGTAACTGGAGTATCGACGGGAAACGGGAAATGACATCAAGTGGGAGGAGCTTGCGGTCTTCCGCACCGTCCGAACGTGCCTTTCGCTCCAGGCCGCGGCACGGTTAGCGATGCCGAGACGCCTTCCGCGTCCTCCCTCCTCGCCCCCCCCCCGTTTATTTACCCCTCACTCATAACAAGAGGTTGCGCACGTCAAACCCCTCCGTGGACGCGCGGGAGAGAGAAACGAACATGGGAGCGCGTCTCCGGCCGGCTCCTTTTAAAGTGTCTTTGCGAAGTTTTAAAAACACTTGACGGAGGGTTGTAGATAAACCTGCCTTGAGCTACCGTGAAGAATTACGGGAGACGCGGAGAAGCCCCACCGTCCCCAACCAGCTGTGCGCAGCCTGCTGAAAGGAGTAGGGGAAGCGTTTGCCAGCCCTCTGCAAGAAGAGATCCAATAACATGAGGGTTGGCTTTCATTTTGTGTTAAAAAAATATGTATATATATATATATTTAGCCTGTGCACTTGTGTGCAGATTGGGATGGAAGGTTTCGAAAGTGGGCTCTTCACAGGTCCCACCGACTGCCGCTTCAGCCAACCGGGTGGGTGGGTGGCAGCGGCCCAGCGTGGCCCTGGCCTGTGTTTCAGCCCACCCTCAGGACCAGGTTGCTCGATTTTCACGCTTTGCTTCGCCATTCTGGTTTTGGGAAAGTGAGCTGGCAGGAGGGGGAAGAACCAGAAGAGCAATAAATAGCCGAAACAAAGGTTCCGTTCCACCTACACTGGATGAGGCACCCGTCGCGTAACCCGTAGATCGGATTTTACATCTCCATTATAGCGGCAGAAAGATGAATCGTCACGTATCGGGTTCAGGCGGATTCCGGCACTTTTAAATAGCCGTGCCGTAAGTTCTTAACACAATGCAGAAGTTTTCGGTTCTGCGTCGGAACAAAGCAGGCCGCACTGTGAAAGCGTGAGAAAAAGCACAGGTAGACAGTCAGACCAGTTTTGCTTGCTACGCGTCCTCCTCACGTTTCCTACATCGCTGAGATCCGGAACATTCTTTATGACGGGCGCTTCTCGCTTACGAGGAGCTCTTCTTTTAACACACGCCTCACGACTTTTCGTTCCCCGAATAATTATGTTTGATTAATCCCGTGTGAGAAACTTTTCAAACAGGAAGGATTATTTGTTTTGCTGCTGCCGGAGCGACTCTAGAAGGGCGCGCGAGGTAGCGCGGCGCTCTCTGCAGCGGGATTCGATAACGGAAAAAGTAATTTGTCTCCTCCACATCTCGTGACAAAAAGCTATGTCACTGTCACTTTGCCCCTCGGGTGCAGTGATGTGACAATTACGGTAACGAAAACGGAGCCAAACGTAACGTTCCGATGTAATAATCGCGATGAGACGTTGCTTCCCCTTCCCACGACTGGATCCCGCCGCCGTCTGCGCCCGGCCCAAAAGCGACCCGCTGCACGTCTCTGCCGGCGTTTTCCGACGGCCCCCCTCACGTGCGCTCCTGGTTGCGCATCTCCCGACTGTTTGCACCTCCAGCTGCCGCGGGATGAGCGTAATGAAGATTTTTAAAACGGGGGGGAATTGCTTCTGCCACCTTCCTCTGTCGGCGATCGCTTCCACGGGACGTCAGAGATCATCCGCCAACACCGGCTCCACCCCGTCAGGGAGGACGAAGACAACCAGAGGCCGTCGGAGGAAAACAGGCCGTCCTTTTTCTCCGTCCCCGACTGCGTGTCTGGGGCTCGGGCTAGTGACCGGGCCCTTGTCAGGGATTGTCTGCAGGTTGTCAAGCTGAGGGCGTAGGACAGGGGATGCCCTCAGGAGCCCCACGGGACAACAAGAGGAGCATCTGTAGGGCCTCTGCCATCACTCATCCTCGGGAAATGATCCCCTCGCCCGCCCCCCTTTCCCCGGCTCACACACTCCCGCACACTCTCGCAAAACTGCGTAGCTTCTTTACTCAAAGACAATGTCTCCCTTTCATTCCGTGCCGGTAATCCACAGTAAGGGCCCTAATAAATCATATTTTCTCATCATTGCCTCTCCTCATGGCTCACAACAACAGGAATGCTGGTAATGAGGCAGAAGGCCCCAGGGATGTCAGCCGGGGGCTTAGAAGGCCTGCCAGATTAGTCTTCTCAGATCTCCAGGAGGCTCGCCGGAGAGGGGGGGAGCTGCGACATGCCGGCAGAGCCCTCGTCTTCTCCGCCTGTCCACACCCGAGTCGCCTCGGACTCGAGGTTTCACGTTCGGGTCCGGTGCCGTTCCGCACTTGNTGCCAGATTAGTCTTCTCAGATCTCCAGGAGGCTCGCCGGAGAGGGGGGGAGCTGCGACATGCCGGCAGAGCCCTCCTCTTCTCCGCCTGTCCACACCCGAGTCGCCTCGGACTCGAGGTTTCACGTTCGGGTCCGGTGCCGTTCCGCACTTCTTTGGTCACCACTCGCTTTCTCCTCACTGGCTCTCATTAGTCTTCCTTCTCCGGGCATGAGAGAAAAATCGTTTTTGAGTAATTCAAGCACCATAGAACATCCTGAGTTTCTCCTCACCTTATTTTAAGCAGTCGCTTCATCGTGCCTTGCAGCTGCACATTACTTGCTAAGCAATACTTGCACTAAGTCTCTTCAGATGCAGTTGAAACGTCTCTTTTGTTCCCTGGCTCCACGTGTCTTTGCTGGAGGTCCGCAGCAGACTGTCAGCATTTGCCCCAAAGAAGTTTGCTTATATGAAACAGCGCGCCTAAATTCGGAGGGAAGAGCCTCGGAAACGTGTCCGATACCGCGGTACAGCTGTTTCTCACCAGCCTCGCGCAGCGTTCCCGTGTCCTGCTCCTTACCTTTCCGAGGGCCCGAGGAACGGCCGTGTTCCCGTGCGGCCGCACAAACCAATTGTTTTCCAGCGAGTGAACTTTGATATTTAGCTAACAGCGACGGTCAAAGGGGGCCGCCGTACTTGTTACCTTTTGAATCGAAGCTTTTAAACACCCTCGCCTACTTTGCGCCGGGTAATGGGAAGAGAGAGCGAACAGCTACCCCCTCTGAAAATGTCACATCCCTCCACCCGAGGTCCCCCCCGCATCTAATTATAGGTCACCAGCGGAACTAGTCCACGGTGGCCTTTCCGACTAATACGAGGTATTAGACGCAACTGACATGGTCACGTAAATGCTAATGAAGACATGACATCCTGCAAAATTCATGCAATTAGGTTATCTGCATGCGCAAGCCAATTAAACCGCGTGCTTAAAATCCAACGTTCGATGAGCTCCCCATTAGCCGGAAGAAGGTTTTTTTGCCGGGGCTCGGCCGTTCCGAGCGGCGGCGGCGGCACACAGGACCAGGCGTTATAGTGAAGAACCAGGATGAAAGCAGTTCTTCAGTGGAGTAGGTCTATTGTACTGAAATATGTGGCCAATTAAAGCGATGGGTGTTGAGGGCTAATAAAGTCCGTGTGCTTACAAGATGCGGCGTCCTAATGAATCCCGGCTAATACGGCCTGACTGATGAATTTTGCGTCGTTGCGCGGGGGGTTGAATAATTATGGAATTTATCACAAGACACAGCGACTCATTAGGTATTAGCAAGGTTTCATTAGAGCGATGTTGTCCTGGCGGCGCACGCGGTGTGATGTGCGTAATTATACACCGCCGTACGCAGGCCTCGCAAGCTGTCTGCTGGTGGTCAAATCCCGGAGGTCAGTGCTGTTGGTTCTGGTCCATCCTTTCGGGGAGGTGGGGGTTGGGTGTGGGTGGGTGGGGGGGCGGCAGGAGCTAGGAATCGGTTCATTAGGTACCCGTTTGCTTCCCATTGTCTTCCTGGCAGTGACAAATTGGCGGGACATAAAACTCATCAAAAACGCTACCTCTGTGTTCACTTTGAAATGTAAAAAAAAAAAAAAAAAAAAAAAACACCTTTTATTTGTTGCCGACGATATTTTTTGGGGCTTTCTTCAAGCGCCGGAGAAGGAAGGAAAGAAGGAAGGAAGGAAGGAAGGAAGGAATCGACCCAACGTGTCTGATTATCTTTGTTCGAGCCCGGTTGGCTGGGTGGAAGGAGACCGAGGCGAAACCATCAGCTAAATGAATCGTATTTGGTGAGTGATACTCCATTACCAGCCACAGGGCGCTGAAATTTACTTTTTGCCGAAATACCAATTACAGATCACAGCGTGTAATTAGAACAAAATCGTCCTGAAAGCAGCTTCTTTTATACTAGGCCTGTGTAATTTACGTTTATTGAGGTATCCGTTTTTGGGTTGGTAAAAAAAAAAACTCAGAAATTAATTTTTGATGCATTTTCCTACAGCTCGGGGCAACGTAATCCCCCCCCCCCCCCCCCCGCCGCCGCCTCCCGAATGCTTTTTTGCAGTGGAACAGTCTAAGTGTCTGTTCTGCTCTGACTGTTTCCCCAAGTCCAGGCTCCTTTTATCAAGAAATTATTGATTTGTATTTAATTAACCTCCCGCTAATTTGCTCTCTGCTGACATAAGATTGATCTGGCCGATCGATAACATCATATTAAAAAATTGCCGCGGTTTGAAGGCCGGGGTGATGTAAAATTGCAAATTTGTCCTGAACATGCCATTTGTTAATTTTCGGTGTCGTGACCCGGACCTGAGCGGCAGCCTTTCTTGGCTGCACTTGAGCGGCAGTTTAGAAAAGCCCACTGCAGACAATAAAAGTGCGTGCAGCTGTGGGACAGGAGTTAATGGGCAGGAGATGCTGAATTCTCTAACCCCTTACTGTGTTTCAGTATAGCTCCCGGGGGGCATCAGCCAGTGGGAGGTAGTTCTGACACCATACTGCGCCAAGGTCCTGGGTTCGAGTTGTGCGATCGCGCTGGGCTGATGTGAGTCTTCTCTCTGTTTTTCCTCTCATATCCCAAAGACAAGCTGCTTAAGTGGATAGAAGGTCCTATTTGGCCTCCAATAACCCTACACCCTGTCTCCAGGGAGGAAGTCTTAGCTACGTCTATTCTTAGCTTGCGTCCTTTGACCTCAGGTTAGGATCCAGTCTGCTAGGACCCCACATCGGAGCAGTTTCGGCACCAAAGTGCAGCACGCGGCAACCAGGTAAGGACTTGCACGTCAGATTTGGTCTACCTAGATGTTCTTGACCACAGTGTTTAATTCTAAGGACGCTGGAGAAGGGCGCCAGACCAAACTGGTTC
The DNA here is from genome assembly GCA_900497675.1 of Arapaima gigas. Classification (NCBI taxonomy): domain Eukaryota; kingdom Metazoa; phylum Chordata; class Actinopteri; order Osteoglossiformes; family Osteoglossidae; genus Arapaima; species Arapaima gigas. Next base: position 226,852 of record UFQX01000868.1, on the reverse strand, counting down.
AGCTGACGGTCTGACGGTGGAGGCCTTGTTTCTGAATCGGTGTGATTTGCGTACATTTGTGCAGAAATTTACCTCGCTCCTGTGCGGCGACGTGCGCTAAGCGAACAAATGATGTCGTGCACTTTACGAATAGGAAAGAAATCAAGACGGAGCAGTAAAGGCCGGATGCTTCACTACGTCACCCGGCCAACAAAGATAAATACGACTTAATGTGGTATAACTGTAATGAAGATTGTTCGGGTTGGGGGGGGGGGTGAATTTTTATCTTTGGGTTAATTAATTTCAAGTTATGCATCAAGCAACAAAAAATCCTTGGCTGCAGTTACAGGGCAAAATAATAACCGCGGCAGTTTATTTACACTGCTGCTCATAAAGAATTTTATGGTTGTATTTACACTTTGTCATCTATAATGTGTTGAAATTGCACACAAATGCAGTCTGGAGTTTTATATTGTGTTTGTTATTGTAATTATTCTCACCCTGGACAAGGGCATCTGCTAAATGGCATAATAATAACAAACAATTGAGCTGTTTGCCTGAAGGACGAGACTGTATTAAATATTCAATGAGTGGTGACAGTAAAGAATATGTTCCCCTGCTCTTGTTCCATAAACTCCTCATGTGCCATTGTTACGTTGCGCAAACTGAATTATTAACATAATTCGCAACAATGTTCGGAGCACAATTTCCAAAACACAAAGCCGTCATGTTCGACGTCGTGCGGTGCATCGCCGACAGGCTTGCGTTCTCCCCGCGCTGTTCAGACCAAGCAAAGTTTGTTTAACGTTCTCCCGGTGCATAGATACGGAGAGGTGACGGCGGAGCGGGCTGGGTAACCGCCACCTGACGTCCCGTTTCTGTGATGAACCCCGTCGCTCTGCTGTCCACGCAGGGGGCCTTGACTTAGTTCAGCTACTCAGCCAACGTACGTGCCCAGAATCACTCACAGGCCTCGCAGTTTTGCGCTTCATACGTCTGGGTATTTTTAATCAGTTGCTCGGGTTAAATACTTTCCCCAAGGGTCACACAGCAGTATCCCCACCTCAGGGACCTGGATCGGCAGCCTTTCAGTCACAAGCGCGAGTCCTTAACCGGGGTTCCACCTGGCTCACCAGCAGCTAAGGGCACCCAGTCAGTCGGTGACAGGTCCCGACAGCGGGAGCCCAGGCCGGGCGGCTTTGCAGCTCTCGTCGGCGGGGCAGGGGGTCGCGGCGTGCACATCAAACGCGGGGGTCCTTTGGTGGCGCTCTTACAGCTCTCCTCCACGCGTTTTGATGTCAGATTGTCTCCGTCGGAGGATAATCTCCCTCTAATCCTCGCTGATCAGCCAGCTCCCCTAAAGGAGTCTCATGCTCTCTGAAGATGACCACACTGCTCTCTCTCTCTCTCTCTCTCACACACACACACACACACACACACCAATTCTCATTTGCTGCCAGGTGATCAGAAAGAAGCGTTCGGTTTCGCAGGCCGTGTCTGTCCAGCCTCGACAGCGTCCGCGGAAACCGCTTTGGTGGGACGGCCTAATCACGGATTGATGAAAAAGAAAGTGAACGGTAAAGTATAAATTATAAATGAAAGTCAATGTTAATTTTGGACACGCGCCCGCCCCACGTATCTCTTTGAACGCGTTCCAAAGCGACCGAGAGAAGACAATTAGTATAATTAAGTTCTAGTGCAGCGCAAGGCGAGGCGAGAATGTCATGAAAGGACGCTAGACTCCTTTTGAAGGGCTTCGCCGGGGCCCAAGGTAAAATACAGTCGGCTCATCTTATGAATATGTGTTTTTTTAATACTTCTTATTGCTCCGAGTAAGGCTGACGCTTTGAAACCAGAATCGAATGGCGTCTGGAACCATAAATAGAGTACAGCGAGCTGGATGTTAGCAAATGCGTTCGATACCACGGATGCCAGGAGACATAACCTGCGGTGTTTAATCACTGTCTTTTGGTTTTAATATTACACCGCCTTTGTAGTCGGAGTCACGCGGTCCACCTCTGGTGAAGTAAGGAGAGGTTGAAGTTCTCCAAACGTTTCCTGAAAACAGAAGCTCGACGTGCAAAAAGGCTTTACAGACGAATACGCGATGGCTTCACCTTTATCTACGGTTTGCGGCCTAAATTGGCCCGTCTGCGCGGGACCCAACCGAGAGCGGGAACAGACAGTCCCGTCCCGTAGTACAGAAAATTCAGACGTACGACAGAGGACGAAGAGATCTTCAGAAAATAACGTAACAACCCGCGTCGGCGGCGTTACGGACGGAGGGCTCGGAAGGCAGAGCTGTGGGAACACGGACTTTATTCTCGCGCCGCCTGGTCAACAACATAACAGAACTCCCGTACGCACCCCCACAACCTCAGGGTCGGTGCCGAGCCCTGGACTTCCTACCACGGTTGGACACATCGACCATGATGGGAGCCACAATTCCACCTGATCTTACAATAAAAAAAGCGGCTTTGTCACTTACTTTTATCGCACCACAAAAAAAAGCGTTACTTCTAAGCCTTTTTACTGAACCAGGGATAAAGATGCAGTGTTTTCATATTTCTGTCACCTTTCGACACGTTTCATAATTCATCATTTTTCATTAATGGAAAAATTTATATCAGTTCGAGCCAATCTGTCTTAATTTCAGTTTTGCCCTCAAATATATGTGGGTGGGCTGAGCGGATGCGCAGAAAGGCCCTCCGATTAAGTGGAAACAACACATCGCCTGTGCTGATAAAAAAAGAGGATTGTGTTTCAGAGACCTTGAGCAACGGGCACAATTAAAGCATTAATAGTCTAAACAGTGGATGCGTTTTTAATGAACTCGGAGGCTGGCTGCAATAACACTGAGTGGGCGCTCTGGCAGATGAATGCACTGAATCTTAACCTTTGAACCACGAACGCACAATTCCCCCCACCTCGAAGGAGGGGAAAAACAATGAAACCAATTTATGAGCCCAAACATAAGGCAAACATCACATAAATATGAAACACGGAAGGTCAGATGCACACGTGATCCAATGCAAATGCGTACATGCATTTCTGGGTCATAAAGACATCGCAGATGAGCTGCAGGGGGGCTGCGATTGTCCGTACAATAGTCTTCAGCGCTGGCACAGTGGAAAAGAGTCAGTTCTTGACTTTCCCATAGAAAAGACCACATTCCCCGAGGGGGCTTTGGCCAAGCGAGCGGGCGCGATCCCGCTCCTCAATATCCGTCCAAAACGCGCAGCACACAGCCTCTGTTGTGCAGGAACGGGGCTGTCCAAACAGAGCGGCGATAGGCCTGATGTCCGCCCGCCGACGGGGAGCACCAGAACAACGGCGTCACTGTTCGCGGCGATCCGCGTGAATTCGGCGTCGGGAAACGTGCCGAACGGCACGGGCTTTGGGAAAATCCTGCTCCTGCAGCCCGGCCCCGAACCACAGCTACAGATGGCAAAACCTCAGTGGCCAGCACAGAAAACCAATTCCAAATGAATCCCCTGCAAGCAACAAAGCCAAGCAAGCTTTTCATTAAGGCAGGGGGTCTTAACCTGGGGTCTGTGGAGCTCTTGGGGGTCCTCAGATGGGCTTCAGAGGGTCTAAGATGTGCAGGCTTGCTCTGGAAATAAGTCTACCAAACTAAAATTTTAAATGAAAACATTGTTTAGGCTCTTAATGAATAATTCACTTAATGAACGAGTGCAATAAAGCGAGGGCGATATTTTTATGTGTGGACATCTTTCTGGGAGGGGTCCTCAGGTTGTCAGAGGTCGGCGGGTCAGAGGAGGTTATGAACTGCTGCGCTAAGGGAAAAGTGGTGGTTCGTGCTGGTCCTGAAACGTGGCGCTGTTGTTGAGGAGGATAAGTGGGTACGGCGCCTGTAGACCGGAAGGTCTCCGTGTCCTTGATATATCACCGCTTCCACTTCATCAGCTCATTTAATTATCGGGCAACATCTTCCCCTGTAAACCACAACAATGCAGGACCCCGAGGCAGTAAAGCGGCACAACTCTGTAACCGTTTACGAGTCGTCCGCCTGTGCGGCCGTGAACCGTACAGGTTCGGGCGGGCCTGCGGTGAGGGAGACCACCAGCGCTGCTATGGCGGCACAAAGCGACCAAACAACCCTAAGCTGCCAAAATGCTGCCCAGAACCATTAAAACTTTGAGCTTGTTGCCCGCAGCACCTTCCATCTGACTGTAATTCACTGAGTGAATCCAGTTGCGGCAAGTTGTTATAGGGCTCTCTCTCACACACACACACACACACACACACACACACACACCGCAGTTAACAGCAAACACCTACATGTAATCTCAGTTACTATCTTTTATAAAAATTACAAATTTTTAATCTTGATCCTAAATGGCTCAAGTTATTGTCCCTGATACGTTCCGTATAAAACAATTAGACAGATAGATAGATAGATAGATAGATAGATATTTCATTGATGCTAAAGGAAACTGCATAGCAGTTATAACAATTTGAAAGATATTCTAGCTGGTGTTCTTCATTTTTTTTATTGTCTGCATATGTACATACTGCCTAAGCACGGCCAGCGTCTGTACATGTGAACTTCTCTGCAGAAATACACGCTTCTAACGGATTTTAAGGTCTCCTCCAGATACGAACGGAAGTATTTTTGGGCTTTTCTTGCAGTTGCAACCCCGCTTGCAGCCAGGCGATGGCGCCACCGCTAAGTTTCTCGAACGGACACATCGGGAACGCACAAAATAAATGGCAAATTGTTTCTCCGCAGACGCGGAGTGTGAAGTGTGCGGGGAGGCTCCGCATTGCGCTGCCGGGCTTCGGTGCGGGGATCGTGCAGCTCCCCGCACCCACCAATAAACAGCGTCTCAGGTGACGCACGAGCCATTTAAGATTGTCGCCGTCGCGTACGTATTAGCGAACAGGCTCTGATTTATATTTTCATATTTGAATTTCTGTTTTTTGAACGCGCAGATCTGCTTGGATTGTGTTGCTTTCCGCGTTTTGCGTATCAGATGTTCATAGGCGGTGTCGGCAGCCGCTCATAAATAAGTACTTTCTCTTCACCTCGTTGCCACAGGGAGGGTGTGTCGCTAAGTAGGTGAAGCGACACAAACACGAGCGCGCGGCCTCCAAACTCCATCTTTTCCCCCCTTTTCCTTTTCACGCGAGCGCCGGAGTCAGTTTCGCGCCGCTGTCATTGGCTCATCCCGCTGTTCCGCCTGAACGGGCTGCGCCGCGATTGGCTGGCGTCCGTTTGACGTCAGCGCCGCCACGCCCCCCTCTCCGGAGACCAGTACTTGAGATGTTTCTTCTGTCAGCGCCACATGTAGCGGCGGGGGAGCGCGCGCAGGCGGCGGGACTGCGCTCCACACGCGACACACGGACACGCAGCGGACTGGACGTGGAAAGGATGCGCGGCGCGGCACCCGGAGCCCATGTTCAAGGACGTCCGTGAGCCGCGAAGGACCGCGACGCTCCGCTGGGGAAATACAACAGAGCGAGAAGAAGAGCAATAAAGTGCGTGCGCGTGAACGGCGGCCGTTGTCATAGCGAGCGACATTCCGCGAGGACGCGCTGTGACAGGACGCCGGGAGGGGGGGGGCGGCCCGAACGGGAGCCACTTTGGCCGAACTCGTGCTGTCATTCGGAAAGATCCGCTTTGTGAGCAGCCGGCGCGCGCGCTCGCTGGAGGAGACGCAGGTAGGTGCGGTTCTTAACGCCCCCCCGTCGTCGCCTCCATTCCTACCTCCTCCTCCTCATTATTATTATTATTTTATTATTATTATTATTATTATTATTACTAACAGCAAGGAGAAGGAGAATAACGATGATAAAGTTTGCTGGCGGGTAGGGCCGCCGATCAGGGGTCCGGGTGCGTGAGCGCGCGCGTCCATGTGCGACCGTGACAGCGGCTGTCGCCGTATAACAAGGGCGCAGTTTTAATTGTACATTATTATGTAAAGCGCACCTCGACCGGGGGTGGGGTGCAGTCCGACAATTCGAAGCTGTTGTGCATATAAAAATAAGTCTAGAAGATATAACCACCCCCCCCCCCTCACGCCGCCCACTTTACACACATTTAAAACGAGAGGAGTGAGTTTAAAGAATTGGGTCCGTTTTTGCCCGGATCTCCTGTCTCTCCCACTGACTCCATGTTGCTCCTCCATGTAATTACCGCACTTAGTCCGCTTAACTTAAAAGCTTTTTCCTCCCCCCGAGACCCCCCCCCCCCGCCGCCTCTTTTAAACTCGGACTGAAACTTGACGACCCCCCATCACCCCCCCATCTTATTTATCCAGGGACTTTTCTTTGATACCCCCCCAGATCTAATCAGAAGCCAGGTATTGCTTGTCCCATATTGCTTGTGCTTTATTGCTTGTCCTTTATGAGTTTCAGCTAATGTGTGTGTGTGTGTGTGTGTGTGTGTGAGGGGGTTGGGGGGGGCAGTGTTACTGAATGCTTTTCTTAGTGTAACATTTTCCTCTGTACCCCCCACCCGTCTCCTTCTCCCCTAATTACCTTTCAACAAAGATTTGGCTTAGCCCGCCGTGAAGTCTTTCCTGGAGGAATTGGGAAAGGATTAAAAATTAAAATGCATTAGGCCAAGGAGTGAAATAGAAAAGTGTGCGCCGAATACAAATCGATAAGTACACGAGGTGCATTTTTTATTTTGATTTCATTTTATTTATTATTACCCCCCCCCCCCAGCTAATAAGGTGCGAAATAAATGGAGCAGCAGGATGCGCCAGTAATTGAAAGTATTAAAAAAAGAAATGCAATGCCCCTGAGAAATTCCTTACAGCTAAACCAGTGGCAACGTATCGATTGTCCCCTGTCAAGCTGCTATTTTTGCGACCCCCCCCCCTCCCTTTTTTTTTTTTTACAATTTTATTCTATAGATCTGTTTCCTATTGACTTATTACCTGGCACTGGAGTGTGAGTTATGCTGTGGGTAATTAGGTTTTTATAATTCACCCACTTCAATAAAACATTATTTTGGCCAGAATAAATAATTCACTACATATCTGACTGTGTTCTTTATGTATGTGTGTGTGTGTTTTAGGGTGCAGCCTTTTTGAAGTTATGTTTTAATTAGCCCCCCCCAAACCCCCTTTTCTTTCCCTAATAAGCACACAATTACTACCCTGGAAGGATGCATATTGACCTGTCCTAGGACTCGCGGGGGGGGGGAACAATGTTCAATTTAAAGACAATTTGGGCTGCTCCGCGTAAAGCCGCCGCCGCCGCCGCCGCTTTAATTGTTCCATCACCCCGGAGTGTTATCAGCCTGCAGAAGCCAGGAGGACAACACCAGCATTTAGATGAGCGATCAAGGGCAGATTAGGGAGGCAAAAGTGCTCTAAATGTGTTTGTATAACAGGTTAAACAAGCCCTCTCAGCGGAGTGCAATTTATTTATACCTGGGATCCCAACGCGGTCGTGGGCATGCTGATGAAACCTGAGAGAGGAGCGCCGAAAGGGCCTATGGAGGAGCCGCGAGGGACGGCGGGAGGTTTCGGATTAGCAGACGTGTCCTCTGTCACTGTGTCATTTTGAGAACTATGTATAATAAGCATAACAGGTCTGACAACTGCCAGGGAACTACAAAGGCGGCAGGGCGAATACATGTTCGGCTCTCAGCTAGATAATGAGGTATTGTTTTCACTCCGGTGATCTGAAGTCCCTTTTTAATGACTTGTGTTTGGAAACCCAACACTTTCCTAATTCCCTGGGCAAAATCACACTGTTGCAATGTCGAAAGACGGCGCAGACATCAAAAAAGGCTCCTGTGACACCGTTCCTGCTGTTCTACTGCGGCGTTAGCTTTGTGTAAATGTCAGTTGTGGTGGCGGGCCGCTCGCGTCTTCCCCGTCATGTTTTTGTAGGACACGGTAGACGTGTACCTGTGACCATCTGCCGAGGAGTGTGAGAACTTCTCGCCAGAGTGCTTAGTGTCCGCAGAACTTGGAACGAACTCTTGGCGAGAGCAGAGGTTTGTAGGTGAGCCCGGAGGTCCAGGATGGAGAGGCTGAAGGTTTGAGCAAAGGGGACGCTGAGAATGTCGGTGAGCTCTTATCTTCTGGACCTTTGGTCATTTTGCGCTGCTGACCCGCAGGTTTGCTTTGTTTGTTTTTTTTTTTTGTTTTTTTTTTTTTTGTGGCGAAGGTGCAAAGACCATGGTGAATCCCAGCGGCAGTGCCCAGCCACCCCCGGGTGGAGCGGGGACCCTCCCGTGGAAGCGGTGCGCGGGCTGCGGGGGCAAGATCGCCGACCGCTTCCTCCTCTACGCCATGGACAGCTACTGGCACAGCCGGTGCCTCAAGTGCTCCTGCTGCCAGGCGCAGCTCGGCGAGATCGGCACGTCCTGCTACACCAAGAGCGGCATGATCCTCTGCAGAAACGACTACATCAGGTAGGCGTCCCGCTCGCTCGCGCCGTCCGCATGGGACGGGGACTGACTGGTACCCGGGTCCCTGCCAGGAGCCCCGCGCCACTCTGATCTTGACACGGAGAGCAATGTCACCGACACCCTTAACACTCGCTACCTGTGTGTAAACAAACCAGGTTGACCCTTGTCGTGTTTTAGCGGATGCGGAATTTCTGAATCCCGTCCTGTTTGTTCAGTAAATCCTCAGTTTAATTGGCCCTCGATTTTAGGGATTTTGGATGTAGTTGACGAAATTCCGTGGTTCACATGTCGCTTCTGCCTGTTACTTTCCAGCTGACACGCCGGTGCCTCGCTGCAGGTACTTTTACTTACGAGCAAAACGCGTTCCTGGAAATTGCTTCGTAAGGTGAAATTTTATAAGTCGGAGATGCAATTACCATCACGGCACAAACTTTGAAAACTCCCCCACGTTAACCCGTGAGTGCGAAAAATCAGCCTAATACGGGGTTGTAACTCAGTGAAGTGTATGAAATGCTGTAACTCCTATATGCAGAAACTCATACCTCACGGAATGCCTGCACTTCCCCGAAATAGTCTGGTTGATATGTTCAAAATATGCTTAAAAATATCATTTATTCAACAGAGTTTTGCTATTTTACAAGCGGACATTGGGCAGTATTGGAGAGCCCCTACCCCCGGGGGTCCATTAAATCGAGGATATTCTACCGTTCTGTGTGATCAAGTCTTGCTGGAGTAGATGGGTAGCAGGTGGTGGTTAGAGTCAGTGCTTGGCAACCAAGGGGTCTGGGTTCGAATCCCCAACTCTTGCTGTATTACCCTTCTCCGCAGTACTTGCCTTGAACTGGTGAGGGAAGAGTTGCCGTGCTGGCTGGGGGTGAATCGTTGTAAGCAGCTTAGCCTACAAACCTAACATTGTAAGTCGCCTTGGACACAGGCAGCAGGTAAATGAATAAACATGGAGGTGGATGTTATGTCAATGGGTTCGTACTGCAGTGGAAATCCAAAGCGAAGGTCGGCGATGTCGGAGGTCTTTACTTGACTTATCTGAACAGGATGTCCTTTTTAGGGAAGATGGGCTATCTGGTTGATCAGCGATCAGGCCTTGGAGAGACCTGTAATGGTCAGGGCGAAGACCATTTCATTTATTCAAAATGGCTCGTTGATGGGAAATACTTCCTTCATAGGATTTCACCATTAAGATGTCATCGATGCCTGTGTCTTCCTTCTTGGACCAGTTACAAAAGGTCAAGCTGTCAAGATGAAAGCCACTTCCTACCCAGCGTGTCTGTGCATATTTTCTTAATGCAGCCTTTTATTGTAGGCCAAAGGAAATATATCAGAGCCATTAATTTTCTTTTCCTCTTGAGATGGCGGGAAAAAAAAAAAACAGCTCTGCTTAGACTTTGCACAACCTTCTGTTCTCATGCAATTTACGCATGTTGCTATTTTGATGCGGTTGATTTATTGGAAAGAAATGTATTTAGCGAAGAGACTTTTAAAATGTCTCTCTTATAATGGCGCTTGAGAACTATGTCTCCACTTAGTCTTATCTCATTTAAGATATTGTTTTAAAGATAGAGCCTGTCACGACAGAAAAGTTCCAGAAGTTTTAGATTCCGTGGCAAGGAACTTCAGAAGCATATAAGGGTGTGTCTGTCCAGAATGAACAAGAGGAGGGGGAATATTGGGCTTTATTTCCATGACAGGATAATGGAAAGGAAGCTGTTAGAATCTATTTTGAGATCCACGTTTTCGACCTCATTAGTTTAAAACAATAAAGCCGGGGGGACTTCAGTTATTTTGATAATGTAACATCGTCCGGCGAAGTGCAGCTTCAATCAGCCGAATGGGATCCGAAGCGCCTGATGCGGAGGCGGAGTGGGGGGGGGGCACCTTAAAGAAACGACAAAACTCATTCTGCTAAGTGAGGAGAACTGGGTGGAAGAGGCAGATCTTCTGAAAGCGCAGTGGAAAACGGGCACCCAAAGTTAGCGACGTTTCCCAACCGACACCCCCCGGGTCATCGGACGGGCTCCCCCGGTGGGCGCCTAAAGTTAGCGCCGTTCCTCGACAGCCAACCCCAGTCACTGGATGAGTCGTCCCGGTCGCCGGCGATCACCCAGCAAGTCGATCCCAGCGACACCGGTCACTCGAGACCGGCAGTGCCAAAGGTGAAATCCGGTCATCTTACAGCATCCGCACCTTTGCGGTCATGGCGGCGCTGAGATTTTACCTGCGCGAGAGCCCCTCCCATCCACGTGTGCCGCGTTTCCCCGAGTCAGCGTTTTCGGCGGGCAGAGCACCCAGAAACTTGAAAGAGTCGGGATTTCGCAGGCGCCAGCGCTCCCCTGCGAAGGCTGCCGAGTCAATAGGGCGCTCCGCTGGTAATAGGCCTACAACCTAATTAAAATCCCGAGGAAGAGAGGCTACACCTTTCCAATTGTAATGAGAGTTCGCTCAGCGGAGGAACAGAGCTAGAACAACACTCGCAGGCGGCCGATCTGAGGGGAGATAAAAATCGTCTGACAGCGAGTCCACACAATTAAAAGCTTTAATTAGCAGTTCCTCCATTTTCTTTTAGTCCTGATGGGTTTTATCTAATGAGATCTGGTTGCTGGCTTGAATCTGCTCTGAATGACGTGTCCGAAATGGATGAGAGCCGCATCGCAAACAAAACATTTAATTAAGAAAATTGGCTTTTGAGAGAGAGAGAGAGAGAGAGAGAGAGAGAGAGAGAGGGAGGGGGGGGAAGCAGGGGGAGCGGGAGTGGGTGGATGGGGGGGATTATTACGAGGGCCAGTTGCCTCCGGGTTTTAAAGGCGCAGCCTCATTTTTGTAATGGAATACGAATTGGCCGCGTTAGTGTAAATAATACAGCCGCGTCGAACTTTCATTAATCCGCAAGCGCGGCGCCCGCAGATTGATCGGACGCCTAAACTTACTCTCGGCGTGGAGCGCGCGACCCCACGCGATACCGTCTCCCGCAGATCTCCGGGGGGGAGGCCGCGTGGGCCGAACCCGGAGCGTCTCGGCACGGCGGCTTCCTTAACGTGAGGCCTCTTGTTCTGCCCCTGTTGTTCTCCTGCGCCGCTATAAGCCTGTATGTTTTTTCTTTTTTTTTTTTTCTTTTTTTTCTGGTGGGCTGTAAGAGGACCCCAGCAAGGGAATTAATTTAGCTAGTAATCATGTGGCTGCTCGATGCCGTGAATGCTGTCCTTTTAATTGAATAGGCTAGGTAATTAAATGGCACTTTTCCAATAGAATGTGCTAGGTAAATCTAATAGTTGGTTATTTAATATGGCTTTGAAGTCTGCCCACTCAAGCACTATGACAGCGCGGGAGCATGTGAGCTATTAGCTCGGAAAAAACCGGGATCTCAAAAATTAATTAAATCGCATGCAATTTAAGGGAAACGTTTATCTTGATTTGTCATAACAGAATTAATTCAAGGCCTCCAATTCACTCGGGGCCAGATCTGTTTCTCTGAATTAACCAAGCGTAATTTAGCAGTCCCCCCTCCTCCCTCTCCCACCCTCTAGTGCCCCCCCCCCACTCCGCCCCGCTCTCTTAAACGCAGCTCTCGCCATTATGCAGCGCTCCTCTTAAGTGTCCGTATATTGTGGTGCGTACTCACACAGACGTGTCCCCATGCGCTGCTGCCCCCCCCCCGTGCTGTATGTGACAGGAAATACGTCACCGGTGTCTGTTTACCGGGCTCTGGCTTGTTAGAAGTCCTGTTTTGCACCCTTAACATCCAAGTTGTTTACTCCCATACCGGCGCGGAGAAGCAGAGATGATGCAGAGCACTGCGGGTAAAACAGGCCTCTTTAAAGCGATCCTCTCATTGTGGGAGAAGCCTTTAACAATGTCCATTATTGATCGTCGAGATGTATGGCTGAAGCACAAAGAAGCCCTTGAAACCACTGATTTGAGGACAAGAAACCAAAGCTGGTGATGTCATCACAATTAAAGAGCCTCCTGGCCTTAATTATACCGAGTCGGGTATCTTCCTCCGGTGCGGGGGTTCAAGGGAAGGGAGCCCATTAGAGGCGGCACGCAAACCCACGCGGACCGGTATCAACTTAATTGAGCACCTGAAGCCTTCAGATGTTTAAATCAAAAGCTACCCTGACAATCCCTGGTCAAATAATTAACCAGGTGCCTATGGGAGAGCGAGAGGAACACGGCGCGGGACACGGGGTGACGGCTGAACAAATGCAGCCAGTCATTCATAATGCAGCGTAATTACCGCGTGTGCGCTTTAGTTCCTCTCTTTGTACTGCGGTACAGTAGGGTAAAGCGAGGCCGCGCGGTTACGTCGTGTCGGGTCGTGCCTCGTCCCCCCGGGGGGCGGGGTCCTCAGGACGCGCGCGATGGCATGAATACGTGACGCTAATGACTTCGCTCGCTACGTAAATAAATGTTTCGGCGCCGGTGCGAGGCTCTGAAAACAAGGCGTGCGAGCTTTACGTGCCCAGGTCATTCCGATTTAGCTACCGATTGTTGATGTGTCGCGGATCTGAAACTAATTACTTTTGAAATGGAGTTTTGATTGAACCTTTCGAATCGATGCTGCGCCATCGTTCGTTTTCTCAGGGCTTCCTGTTCGAAAAAGCCCCCCCCATCACTCCCTTTTCCCCGCGGGGGTCGGCCTCCCACCCCTCTGCACCACCGCCTCGGTCCCTCGTATGTGTGCCTTGCTGCACGGTTTTGGGCCATTTTCAATAACAGCGTTGGTTTGTGGGTGGGGTGTGCGGGGGGGGGTGGGCTTTAGCCATCACAGAATATCAATATGTTGACACGTGGGGGGGCGGCTGCACATGATGAAAACAAGCCATTTGCTCCTCGTGTTCACCTTAATGGGCACGTTTGTTTTTCGCTCTCGTAGGAGCCCGCACCGTCGATTGTTTTGGCCCCCGCTTCTCGTAACGCGGTCGACGAAGACCGTATGTACTTTTACCCGTCCATTAAACCAAATGTCCTTGTTTTAAATGCACGCCGGGTAACGCTATACTTCCAATACCCACCCGCACCCCCCCCCACCCCCCCTTTCCCTCGAGCATGTCAGATGCTGTGGTCTTATTTGATTGCACAGGAAAACTCCAGTGATGGAGCAAACACCCAGCCAGATACGATGACAAATGGGTCCAGATCCCAGTAAATTACTTTCTGCTCAAATCGAAATTTCATTCAGTTTGTTGCCGGCCAAGATGAAGTAATCTAAATTGTAGACTCCAGAGCAGATAGAGGGAAGTTGGAGCAAGCATTTCATTATCAGGAGGGGGGGGGAGAGGGAGCGGGCTGGGGATGAAAGAGATGAGCGGGAGCAAATCTGAAGTGTTGACACCGTGATTGAAAAGGTTAACCCATGCACGTTATATATCAGCCCGCGCGCCGCACGGTTTCTAATGGAAAATCGGCTCTGATGGAGGCTTTGCTCCAGTTCTGAAGGCAGCGGCGCGACACCTTCCTCAGATGCTGGAATCAAATCCTCTTAGTGCCCCTATTTTTTTTTATTATTTATTTTTTATGTTTTTTTTTTTTTCCCCTTATGTTCTGCCCCCCGTTATCGTAACGCGAGCGATGCAAAATGGTCGCCGGCGAATCCGACGATTAATTTCGGCACAGGGCCGCGGGTCTAACTTCTTTTTCCTATTGGTTTCTATCGCTATCCTTGTTTCCCTCCCCCCCCTCCCCTTCTCTGTGGAATTTGTCACGGTTATGCTTGTTGTTGCGATCACCGCGGTTCCCGTGCGTTTACGATGATCTGAGAAAACCGCTTTCGGAGCCGTCAGACCCCACACCGCCTCACTGTTACGAAACGCAGCCAACGTGGCAGCCCTCGCATATCCGTCAGAAGGAACCGACCGGGACACTGTGCAGATAACATCGGAAAACTGCGTCATTTGATCAGGTCGCATTACAGGTTTGTGACAAACAGGAAAGACTGCAGTTGGGTAAACGGCCTCTTTTCAGCGGGATGCCGGCTGCCTGTAGGGCCGGCGTGTCGCCAACCTCGCTTCTCCTTCCTCTTCCTCTGCAGATTATTCGGCAACAGCGGGGCGTGCAGCGCGTGCGGCCAGTCGATCCCGGCCAGCGAGCTGGTCATGCGGGCGCAGGGCAACGTGTACCACCTCAAGGTAAGAACCCCAAAAGCTGTAAGATCAGTTCCCAGGGTACCTTTCGGCCGTGAAAGGCCCCGCTGAAGATGAGCTTTACACGTGTATATAAGTGTGGGCAACTTTGTTAACTCGTATTTAGCCGTTGCCTTTCACCACGGTGATACATCAGTGCTCTAGGCTACCGAGAAGTGTGTCCCGTTGCTACAATCGAGCGAAGTTACGCTTAAGTGACCGATTCACGTGAAACGTGCCTTTGAACTGTGGGAGGAAACCCACACGAACACGGGGACGGCATGCAAACTCCACACGGACCGGGCCGGATTGGAACCCGCGTCCGATCCGGCAGCCCTGTTGAATAGCACTGAAGGTGGTGAGTTCCAGTGGTAGAACGGAGGGAGGCAGAAGGAATGAGTGCCCCACCCCCCCACCCCACCTCCCGAACAGCAGTAAATGAAGTCTGTTGCTAGTGAGTGAAGCAGTTTGGTTTCTATGCCCTGGATTGTTACACGGCACGAGTCCGGGGTCCGTAGGCTCAACTCGTCTCGCACTCGCATTGCAGGGTGTGTCAGCGTTCCGCTGAATTCCGGTTCAGTGTTTTGAATAAAGACGCTGTTGACCTAAGAGTTGTGCTTCTCAAACACCCCCCCCCCCCCCCCCCCCCCCCCCCCCACACACACCCCCCCTCCTATCCCCAGGCNCCCCCCCCCCCCCCCCCCCATGCACGAGGGCCCTGGCGGCCAGCGGTGTGAAGCCACGGGGCGGGGTGATATACCCCGAGGGCTTGTCACGACCCGTGTTTCTGCTCACCCCTCCGCCCCGCAGTGCTTCACGTGCTCTACCTGCCGGAACCGCCTGGTCCCCGGGGATCGCTTCCACTACATCAACGGCAGCCTGTTCTGCGAACACGACAGACCCACGGCCCTCATCAACGGCCATTTGAATTCACTGCAGACGAACCCGTTGCTGCCGGACCAGAAGGTATGTGCCGTCGCACCTCTTCCGAGCAGCGCGTGCGCGAGGAGGACGGGCTATAGGCAATCTTATTTTCTCGCCTGGGCTTTCAGCGCATCGAGGAATTAGTTGTTGGAGGAAGTTGGCTTTCTGCAGCGTAAGCGAATGTCAGATATGAAATATGTCAAACACCCTATTAAAAAGAGAACATTATTACACGCTGTGTGGCTGTTTCAATTATACCTGCGTCATTTTGTCGGCTTAAGGAGCGCGCTTGGTCCGAACCTCCAGTCCGCTCGGGTTGGCGTGGAGGCGCGCGAGCCAACGCTTTCTCACGAGAAGGAGCGCGAATTCCTCAACGGGACCCCGCTGCCGTTTCCACGCCGCGACGCGGCCGAGACCCGGGCAGGAAGAGTCGAGCCGTCCTGCTTTGGCGGAAACTAATTTGTAACAATTACTGTCAACCCCCCTGAAATGAGAAGGCCGCAAAGGCGAACGCGGACCGCTTTGTTTTTTTTTTTTTTTTCCTCCTCTCGTCTCCACATGATTGTATTTGTATCATATTTCCTAGTGATTATATATCGAGGCTGCTGATCCATTACTCTCTCCAGCAAAGAGATTAAATCTGATTGTCCAAGGATGAATTTTAATTAAAAGATTAATTTTAATTTCAGACGGGTGATGGGTTTTTCCATCAGTCCTGATTGCGTGTTTGACTTTTGTCTTTCTAAGCGAGGCAGCCAGACTGAGCTGAATTATTGCGGCGCAACAATATGCGAACACATCCTCCTGTAATTTGTTATGGATTTACGGTAGGAACTTTATTATCTGTTTTAGGACGCCTACATTATAGCGCTCGCGTCGGGCTTACCTCAGTGTTTGCCCGCTCGCGTAAAGCGAAACGGGAGATCCATCGAGCGAGACGTAACGTTGCGGGGCGCAAACCTCGCGTTTTAAAAGAAAACGGATCGCGAAGAAGCCCGTCGCATTTCATACGAGCCGCTCTGAAATGGAGCGGCGAAGGAAGGGTTTGAGGAGCGCGTTGGAGCCGAAGACGCGTTCCGTGGCGTCGCCGCGTCACGTGGGGCCTCCAGGCGCGGGAGCAGCGGAATTCCATCGAAGCGTTTCCTCGTCGCAGGGCTTCTGGGCCCTAACAAGCCATCCGCGCGGCACGGACGATGTTTAAATTGAAAGCCCGTGCGTTAACCGTCTTAATCCGAGATGTCTGGTTAAACCCCTCGTATCATGGCTGGCGCAGCACACACAAGGCCTCATTGTTTATTTATGCAGCAACATCTATTGTAGTGAAAACAGCTGAATTATTAATGCTAAAATGCAATCGGAATGATGGACTCGGCGCTTTAATTATAGGCAAAGGAGCGTTCTTAAGGCACGGGCGCCGCCTCTACGTCGCGCGGTCGTTTCCGCCGCGCCGAGAGAGCTGTTTTGAATATGGATTTTCTTCGGAGCCGTAAATGCAATATCAAAGAGCGTTCTTGCGTGGCCCGGAGAGGGCCGCCATTATGCGGCGGTTAATAAGGGATGGACCCTCTCATCAGTTTGATATGACAGCGATAATCGACTAGCCATTTTGCTCACTCCGATGGCTTGATGCGTTGATTCACCCCGTGTGAGTAGCACCGTAAAATTTGTAAGATCGGATGTGCGAGGGGGTGGGTTGAAGCAGGGATAAAAGGAGCCATCCTTCAAATGCGGACACATAACATTTTCCTTCCCCGTTGTTTGAATTATTTGTGATTTCACGGCACCGTAATTGGTGTTTGTGTGCGTGTGTGCGTGTGTGTGTGTGTGTGTCCACAGCACAAGACACTTGATGCTCACTTATTAAGTAGGCTTGCTAGCTTTGCCCCTAATCTCTTTGTTCAGGACAGACAAATTACCTTTCTCACACTGAGCTCCAGCCCTGGGGAATTAAACCTCTCAGCCATAGTCACTTTAATTAGCCCGAAAGTGGGGGTTTGCAATTACTAATAGACCTTGGATCTTAGTAATTTGAGGAAGGGAAGGAATGGGAACTTCCCTTGAATGTTAAAAACAAAACAAAGCACGAAAAGGACAGAGAATGTTGATGAGAATGCGGGGGGGGCGGAAGGAAGCGTCTCGTAGCTTGGCGGAAGACGTAGGCCCCCCGAACGCGCTCGTGCCACGGCGTCGTTAAAGCCGCTCGGAAATTTTGCCTTACAAACGCACGCGAAGAGAGCGTTCAAAAGGACGCAGACAACAGATGGGCTTCCACAGTCCCGCCGATCAATAAATTAAGCCGGGCTTAAGCGTCGCCGGCAACGGATGATATAATCTTGACTTCATTAAGTGCTGAAAACGGAGACTCGGCAGCCCGGGGAGCCCACATCTGTTCGTGATGTCAAACCCCCGAGATTTCCTCGCCGAAACGTGGCAAAATCGCGGCGGAGTTTGGTCGCCGTCGAAGCGTCCTTGTTTCACGAGGGCTGTTAAACGCCGTAGAGGCGTGAGCCGTGTTGGGGCGTAGGGTGTCTGCTGCCCGTTCCTTCCGTTCGAACGCTGCTCGTCCACGTTTTGAGTTTTTCCTTCTTTCTCTCTTTCCTCCGCAGGTGTGTTAGGGCGCAGGTATGCTAAAGGCAGAGCGCGTGCCTTCATTTCTGCCCTTGACACCACCCCCCGCGAGGCTCCCGGCAACAACCATCCTCCACCCCCATCTGTGCTCCGAACGCCCCCCGCAGACCGACGGCTGCGCCGGACCCAGGTCCTCGCCCCCGCCCCCCCACCCCAACCGCTGTACCCAGAAAACCTAGTCCCCTCAACGTCCCCCCCTCTCCCCCCCGCGCGTTTTCGCTTCTGCTCCTCTGCAGACGGCCCACCTGGCTGTGTGCACTCGTTCCCTCGCGTGGCTTGAGACGGGACATTGAGAGCGCCGTGAACCTGGACTAATGGGAGACCACTCTGGAGGAAGGAGAGGCCGAGAGGGAGGACTGGACCCCAGGACTTTTCGGGGGACAGAGGACGAAAAAAATGACAAATGAAGCTAATTAAGAGCAGCTTTTTTTCCCTTTTTTTGGTGGAATAATGGGGGCACTAATTTGCCTTTTCCTTTCTCAGTCCGCTCGTTCTTTACACCCTGATATTTCTCCTTTCTATATTTTTAGTGTTGTGAAGGGAATTCCTTTCGTTTCGGGGATTAGGAAGGACTTTTGTGAAGACAGAGTCATTAAAACACTTTGTGTATCTGTAAAATGCCATATATGTATGCATGTAAGTGGTTTTTGTCCCAACGTGGCTATACTCTTCTCTTGACGCACCCCCCCCCCCCCACCCGCCCTCAAACACCACCCTACGAAATGCGACCCCCACCCCCACCCACCCCTGCACCCCGATCCACGGCCAGCAAGCAAAAGCAAATATCTGTTGCTCGTAGCCGATTTCATGTAGAGATTTCCTCCGACCTATTATTGCTCAATGAAAAAAAAAAATAAATCTATTTGTGATATTTTCAGAGACATTTGCTCAAGTATGGTGTATTTAATTAATAAAAATGTAAAAGAGAGAACGTCAGTGCTGACTTATTTCATCCAAGAAGCCCTCTACGGTCTCCCCACCCTGAACGGCTCACGTCACTCTGCCTTATTAAAAATCCGTTTACGCAGTTGATAAATACACATATATATATATTTACCCTACGTCCGCAGAGATCCGCTGTCCTTTTGATTATATTGCTATCTTGTTTTATCCTCTTTGGCCGCCCTTGATTACATTTCTTCCTTTGAACAAAACCTCTAAATCTCCTGTTTACCGATAAAAGACTGGCCCTGCGGGGTGTATACAGGAATCGCCGCATCAAAGCCCGCCTTATATCTAAGCATTTTTTGCTCTGGAAACGCTTCATTAGCGATTCCCGCTTTTGTCTGGCCTGAAAGAACCGCGCGGTCGGCCTGCGAAAGCGGCCGTCGGGGTTTCGGCCCGGCGACGGATGTTTAAACGGTGGCAGAGGCTCACGCCCCGCGATTATTAATTCTAATAAAGAGCTCATAATTGAAACTTGGTAAATATAAAGATGCCATTTTTTCATTAACACATGTTATTCATCTGCTGAACACTGTGTACAGACGGAAAATTCCCTTTGAAGAATTAATTAGCGCGGGGAGAGAAGGCTGTCGCTGTTCGGTGCAAATGGATGGGCTATTTGCAAAACAAATTGGCATTAGAGACCGCCGTGGACAATAATGGCTCTGAAGAGAGCGATTAGGCATCGTGCGCCGCTCGGGGGTCTCGCGGGGAGAGCCGCGCCGCCGCTTCCTCCGCTTTCTCGCCCGGCACGGGTGACGCCCGGCGCGGACGCACGGGGGAGGCGGCTGAGACGACGCGCGGAGAGCTCGCGGCTCGCCGCGTTCAGCCTCGAGAGGTCAAGGGTCAGGGCCCACCGGCTCACGTTTATTTAGCCGACACTTTTCTCCGAGGTGACTTGCGATGTTGAGCTAATATTCACCACCTTTGTACCCTTTATACAGGTAAGTAATCTTTAGTGGCACGGGGTAACTGAGTGGGAGGGGCCTTTCCGACTGGGACCTGCTGCCCTAGTGTGAAGTGCGGGTGAGTCGTCACCCGGCTTGCGGAACTTCTAAAAGTTTACGCCGAAGCTGGGCCTGGAGAGTCGGAGCCAGCCGTGCCGTACCGTGTCGTGCCGCGTTCGGCAGCGTGAGAAACCCGCTCGCTGCCGCTCCCTCCCTCACGGCCATTAGGCAACACGAAACACAGGCTCAGCAGGGGTGGCTCGGTCCGCCGGACCCCCCCCAGGACCGACTCTGTTTGCATGCGTGCAGCGGAATATGAACCTTTGGTTAGACTACTGTGGAATTTGTTAATGTTTTACTAAAGTTTGGGTTTATCGGGGAAAGAAATCGCTTTTCCTGCGAACGGTTATCGTTGTCCCTGTGGCGCAAACAGGAGCCAGAGCTGGTTCTGCTGGATGGTTTTTCTGCCCGACTCACAGCCTGATGCTATACGTGCAGCACCGGCCCCGGACGCATTTGAACGCTTTGCGTCGTGTCGAATCACAGCGTCTGTTTTTTTTCAGCGTTGAGTGCAGCAAAAATAGTCTAATCGCATTTTTCTCCAAGGGTTTGCTCACTTGTCTCACTTCCAGCTCAAACCACAATGGTATCAACGTCCTACAGCTGTCCCCCAGACTTACATCTTAAGATTATTCATTTTCCAACCCAAACCATACCGCGCTTTCTTCTGAGACATTCTCGCCCAGCGCCTACTTGGCCTTGGAAACGCGGGTCAGTACCTGAGAAGGAAATAATGTCCATGTCCTATTACATGTAATGTTCTCCTCATGGATTTCCAGCCTACTTTTGAATGCATTTTGTAATTGCGTTTTGTTGACAGTTCTAAGACGCCGGCACCCTCGCATTCAGCTGCTTAGCATTTCATCCGAGCGTGCGCACACCCTCCGCGCCGCTCGCCCGCGACCCATTTGGAAAAGCAATTTAATACTCTTTTCCTGCGAATATGATCCCAATGAACTATTGTAATGCAGTCTATTAATCTGCACTTATTTAGTGGTGGGCCCCGAAAGCCTGTCTATACTTTCAGACCTATAAGATTACAGATGTCATTCATTTGGGCGTAATCCACATATGAGCACTGGGGTTCTCGCTTTGATGTGCTAAACCGGAGAAGGGCTAATGGAGTCGACTCACAACAATGGAGCACACTTAAATGGTATGTCTGCCTGCGGGGGGGGGGGGGGGGGGGGGT
>UFQX01000868.1:192080-205631 GCA_900497675.1 Arapaima gigas | reverse complement strand
GGGGGGGGGGGGGGGGGGGGGGGGGGGGGGGGGGGGGGGGGGGGGGGGCGTTTCCAGACACTTTGTGATGGGGAGACGTGGCGGATGATGACAGGGAGGCCCGCTTTGGTTATTGTTTTTTTTTTTTCGATTAATTTCCTCTTAAACTAAATCAAGGTCGTTGCTAAAAAAAAAATAAACTAGACGATGGAAAAGATGAAATGCGCCCGCTTTGTGAGAGCAAAACACAGCTTGAATGTGCAGACGTTTCACTTTGAGGAGGGACACGTGTTTTGCTGAGGAAAGCGACACCAGGTGAGTCTGAGTTCATCCAGATCAAGGGTTCTTAACCTGGGGTTCACGGTGCCCTTGGGGGGTCTGCAGATGGGGTCTAACTACACTAACTGAGTAAAAGTATAATTACGCTGGATCTATTTGCGAATATTTTTCTTGGAGGGGGTCCTCAGCTTTCTTCGGGTTGTTAAGGGGGTCCGTAGGCTAAGAAAGGTCAGGCTACGTGTCTGCAGGCCTCGGATGATGTGCAGAACTTTCAGAAATTTCAGTTTGAGGCAGAAGTGAACACACCTCTGTTTGCTGAGGCATGTTGTGTCAGAGCACAGCGGAAGCAGCTCTCTGGATTGAGGAAACTCCTAACCACAGATGTTTTGCACGCTGACCATTCAGGTAGATGAACCGGCTTCCAAGGTTGTGCGCTGCACTGAGGGGGAGACGGCAGGCTGGGCTCTGCCTGTCTCGGGCGACATTTTCTCAGCTGTCGTTTAGCTTCTGCGGGCAGCGAGCAATGCCGGTACTCTGGAAATGCGAGGATTCTGCTTCAGCATCCGGGATCTGAGAAACTGGACCGCTGGACCGCTCGCTTCTGGGGGGGTCCCCTCCCAAAGAAGATCCTTTCTCTAGTTTCGCCCTTAAAAATGCGGGTAAAATTGTGGCGCGTGAGGACGCGTTCTGTACCGATGCCAGCGCAGACACATTCGTATTCCTTTGAGGTCAAAGATGCCGTAGGAGCCACTGTGTTTATTTTGTTTTAATCTCCGCACATCCTTTAAAGGCTCAAAAACCAAACTGATCCGGTTGTTTCCTTGCTGCACTTTCCAGGGACGCATAGTTCTTATGTTAAGTTTTGCAAACTCGTACAAACGTAAAGCCCAAGTGTGTATAGAAATAAACTCTGGTGTATTTTATAATAAGAATGTTGTAAAATATCAAATATGCCCCCCCCCCCCGGTCTGAATCTCAATACATAGTGGCAGTGATCAGTGGTTCAGGGCATCTGAATGACCTGCAGGTGCATTTTGCAAAAGCGGGTTTTTACAGTCACACATTTCTTTGTTTAACAGACACTCAGCACGCCGTCTTAAAACAACCACTTATTTGTTCAGCTGTACTTAAAAGAAGGGAAATACACCCTAGTGCTAAAGGGGCAAGATTTGAAACTGGTTGAAAGTTGTCAGGTGATCATCCAGGAGGAACCTACTCAGGTGCCAGTGAGGACACTGAAGAGATGCTCAGGTACATAAATAGATGTCATAGGGCGTCCACCTCCCCAGCCCCTCCATTATCCGGTCTCTCGATATCCAGTTTTTCCCTTATCCATCCTTGACTGTTAAAACCTCTCACTGCTTTCCCATGTCCAGCCTTCGCAAGATGAACCAAGAGCCAGGTTTAAAGCTGGCAGCTGAGTGAGAGGGACTGTGAGATGCAATGCATTGTGGGTACTGTGTGCCCGTGCTCTCAGGTGCACTCTGCCGCCCCGCAGCTGCGTCATCTATTTTGCGCTATCGCGTTTTCATTTTCATTTGTTTCAATACGACTCGGTCATCGTCCCCCTCAAGACCACCGACAGCTTAAAGTATGATCATTTTTTTCAGAATTTATGTCGTCGTTCATTCTAATTTAATGTTCTTGGATGGCATGGTTCAGGATGACTTTGGGGGTGAACTCGGGATGGGTTTGACACGAACTGGAAACTTTCCCCATAATAAATAAGTCAGTAGTTTCCTTATCGGGCTGTTTTTTTTTTCCGAGGTCTGTTTCCAGGGACGAACTAAGCCCGGATAACTGGGATAAAGCGCAGCAGCGGCTGCAGAGCAAGCGGCGCCTCGCGTAAACGCTGCGTTTATCGGAACGCTCTTTCCTGCATCGCGCGACGTGTCCGCCGCGCAGCTCGACGATGTCTACACGCAGGTCGATTTGTCCCGGCGCCGGGCCTACGGAGGAAGGCCTTCGCTCGCCGTCGCGATGGGAAATCTGATTAGCAATGGCGCTTTCGGCTCCTTCCCGACACGGCCGCTAACAACTTAAAAGAGTGCCTTTACAGCCGTGCCCTGTTACTTAGCGGGGTGTTCGGTGACACAGCGAGGGCCATGCAAATATTGGACAGGCAGTTAAGGACAATGTTGTTTGCCCTAAAGAGTAAGGTAATACAATCTCGTCCATTATGCGTACTGCGAACGCTAATGCAAGGCTCACTGGGAAGGTATTCCTTGCTTTTTTCGCTTTTAGTTAAAAGGCCAGCCGTACGACAATGGGGTTTGCTTTGCAGAGGACCCTTCGGCGTGGAAACGCGCTCCGCCAGAGGAGCAAACGCAGCTCGCCGCGTGACGGCCGGCCTCCCCGCGCGACCGCGGGGTGTTTTGCGGGATTCTCGTTTTTCCAAGGACAAAAACGAGGGGCCCTCTTTGTACCGAAAAACTAGTCAGAAGCCGCCAGGGATGCCGGGAACCCGACACCCCTCCGGCGGCCCCGCGGATTCACCTGCTCCTTTTATTTCTCGATGAGAAAAATAAATATATTACTTGAAGTGAAGAGGGGAAAAAAGAAACATTCCCCGAGCTGTCGGCGCTCTTATGAATTCCTCCTGAGTGGCGCTTGTTCTACGTTAAATGGAATCTGTGTAAAAAGGGAGGGGGGGGCGGGGTAAGTACTGTTTGCATGACATTGAATTAACAGATACTGGAGGCAGAGCTATTGACAGAGACGACATATCTAATTAAAAAAAAAAAAAACAAATTCCACGCCGGGTCTCTTCTGAAAACTGTCAGCAATTACAGCTCAAGCACAAGGAGTCTGAAAGGCGAGGCCTTCAAATATCATCCTTTTAAAAAGGTAATCGGACCTCGACGTTCCCTCCGACTTCAGTGCTCTCCTTTCACGTCTCGTCCTTTGGGGCTTCTGTCCATTACTCACGTTTTCCTTCCTTTGTCGGTCAGTTAGTTCATTCTCCGCGTCCCCCCGTTGCCACCTTGCGCCACAGTAGAACCCATTGATGCCGGTAAGTGTAAACACTTTAAAACAAGTGAGCAGTGGGCTTCTTCTATTCCCGTCAGGTTTGCGAAAGTTAGGTTTCGCTCCCGTTTTGAACCGCGGCAAACAGACCCGCCGCAACAGTAATGGCGTGTTTTACGGTTTTCCGGCGTCGGTGCTACGAGAATGAAAAGTGTCGCAGGTTAGACTCCGTCTCCTGTTGAGCACCCAGTCAAAATAATGGCCCCGAAAATACACCTTTTTGGTAACGCGAGTTAATATTAAACGGGAAAAATGAAAAGGAGTAAATTGATAGCCGCAGGAGAGAATGTTAGAGCAACATTTGCAGGAAATCGTGCGTTTTGCCCCCACCGCCCCCCACCCCTGTCCTCTTTGCGATAGGCTGTTAATGATTAGCGGGGGATAACAAAAGCCAGCCGGTTGCCGAAACGTGCGATTTCCAGGAGGCCGGCCCGGTCGTGAAGGTACGTGGGATCCCGCAGAGGCGGCGCGCCGGCCAGAGGTCAGGTTCGGGAAGGGGCCCGGCTTCGGATATCTTCATCAAACAGCAGACACAGCTCCCTCGCTCACACACAAGTGTCAATAGATAAATCCATATTACACGTGCGTTGGGGGGGGGGGGGAAACTTGTCCCACACTTGTTTGTTCCGTTGTTCAGCAAAACGCTACCTTGTTTGAGAAGGAAGCGCTGGAGGACACGCGTGGCCGCCCGACGTCTGTTTGGGCCACGAGGCATTCGCGCAACCTTTGTTTGCGGAACGTGCTCCGCACAAAAGCGCCCGGGATCCTCGCACACGCGCCGGAGCGGCAGGCGGAAGGTTGTGACTGCGGATGAACCGCCGCTCGGGCCCGACCCGGGTTCTCAGGGCCGGGGGCTATTGGACGGCAGCGCCGGGCTTCTGACTCGCGGTGGCGGCGTCGCTCGCTCGTCGGGTGACTTTAAGAAAATGCCACCACGGTGTCGTTCGACCCCGGGACTTGGACCGACCGAGCGATCTAATTGCCAATTAATTCAAAACTTCACTACCTTTGCGCAAACAATGTCGGGAACGGATGACCTGTCAAAGGTAGTGTTTACCCTGTACGCCATGGTACGGCGCAGCTTTATTCCGCGCTGTCTTGTGCCTCGCTACCTCCCATAACTAAGGGCAAATTGCTCTATACATGAGCACCGAGAGGCGTATTTATTATTTATGTGCCGCGCGGTGCCCTTTGCCTGTTTGGTATGGGGTAGGGCATGTCAAGATGCACTCTGGGATATGGGTGACCTTAAAAACCCTGGCGTTTGCTAATGGGTGTTATTTGGTTCCTGTTAAGATGTGCTGACCGGCTCTGGTAAAAGTCAACCCCCGTGGCCGAGCGCGGCTCGCCGCAGAGGGCGTCCGGCCACGTGGGACGGCGGCGGACTGCTCTCGCGATTCGAGGCGCTCGTCGGTCTGGTTAAAGGGACGGAAGACGGCCGGTTCGGCCGCGGCGGGAATCTTCGGCCGGCGCCGTTTGGACCGCAGCTGAGTTGCGCCGCATTACAAGGCCGCCCGCCGACAAGCTTGTTTCGCGTGAAGATAATGACATCTGAGTGAAGATCGGTTACTTCCACGTGTTAATTGAATATATCCTTTGCCGGGCGAGTCGGCTCTTAAATAGAGCGAGATGCTCGTGGCTGTTAATGCAGCGCGATCGCGCCGGAACATCATCGGTAATTTAGCCCAGCAGAAGTGGAGTACGGCTAAAAGCACTTTAGGAGTGGATGGAGAATACATTAAGGGGTGCCATCAGCACTTGCCGTGTGTTTTACAACACTGTTTCAGCGTTGCTTTTCTCATGGGCCTCGAACAAGGAAACCCAAAAAAGAAGCGGGGGGGTGGTAAAAAGGATAAATCTCATTAGCTATTAATAAGTGTTTGGAGTCCGGTTTTCCGACGTTCAAATACCGCAGTGGCGAACGTGCTGGCAGTGACAAATGGGATCACATTGTTATATTTATTAATGATTTTTCCGAGTCTTTGAAGTTCCCTCCATTAAAACGCAGTAAATCACAAAGTTGCTGGCTGTCTCCCGCGGTGTCTCTGCGAGACGGCGCTATCTTCGCGCTCGCGGGGCGGCCAGTCGGCTCTGCTCAGGATCGTCCGAGCGTCGCACCCTTCCGCCCCCCCCCCCCCCCCCCCCCCCCCCCCACTCCTANCACCCCTCCCCCCCCCCCCCCCCCCAACTCCTCGAACGTGAGCTTCGTCTCTCAGGGCCATTTCCACACCGCCTTGGATTCCACACTTGACCCCCCGCCCGAGTTCCCGTTGAGCGGGTCCAGATGTTCATCTCGAGTTTATCGGGGAGGCGGAGCTAGGGAGCGGCCGGGCAGACGCACGCGGCCGGCGGACGGGAGCGGAGCGGGGGCAGAATTAAGGGGGTGGAAGTGTCAGGTTGCACAAAGGCGGCGATGACAGGATGTTTGTGAAGAATGCGGTCGTGTCAGAAGAGAGGGAGACACATTCCTAAGCTGGACCACTAACAGAGCCCCTCATGTTCTCAACTTATTATGCCTCGTGTTCCTTCTGCCGTGCTCCTCCGGCCCTCTGAGGGGCAGCTGCTCTTAAAAGGCCCGAATGCAAAACGCCGAGTCCGACGGCCCCGAGGCAATACAGCGAAAGGTCAGCAGAGCTGGATGTCATTAGCACGACAAGACGCCCCTCATCCAGAGGTCAATGCATTACGGCGGTAAGCACTAAGGCTCCGGCTGTCTTTGTCTGCCGCAGACGGAACAGTTGGCGGATTCCGCACTTTCGTCGCCCCTCGACGACGACTGCGGGCACCGGACGGGGACGCGGCAAAGAGTTCGCGCGAATTTAGACGGACGGGGGCTCAAGGAAAAACGTTAAGACGTCTTAACCGAAACAGGCAGACTCGCGACGAATCATACGGCGCATTCGCGCCGGCAGCATTAAACACGAGCCGAAAAGGAATTCCTTTGTTTATAAGGATTATAAGAGATAGCTGGGAATATCAAAGAACAGCAATGATAGCAGACACGAGTGATAAAGCCAAACAGCTATAAGCCAGCTATTTTTTAGCGTAATAAAAACAATAAGTCGGAATGAGGGCAGAAACTGTATTTAGTTTGTCTGGCTGCACCACCAACTCCCTCTTCTAATTACGTTTAAATAGCTTTTCATCACCAGGAACAAGAGTCAATTTCCATTTCATGGATGGAATAATACAGGGTTAGTATAATAACAATATCAATAATATTTAATATTTAATATAATTAATAATATCTTGCTTGAGAAGAAGAAACAAACAGACCTTTCCCCCCCCCCATTCTGCAAATGGAGTCCCTAATGATAAAGATAATGATGGTATTAGTGGTATTTAACTTCTTTCTCATCCGCCGAGTTTAAAGCAAATCCTCGGAAAGCCTTTTACTCGTAGATCGCGCTGTAGTTTTCCTGACGTGGTTGAGTGTGTGTGTGTGTAGATGTGTTTGCTAACCTTTCGGGGATTTAAAGAGAAAATTCTACAAGAACTCGAGGCCCTAATAGAGGTGGACTTGTCTGAATGGGGTCACTTACATTTTGTCAGAAAGTCTGCTGGCTTTTTAGAAGAAACTAAAAGTGCCTTTGAAAGGTGTGTGTGGTAGATATTCCCATCCAAGGCACAATGTCTGACCCTGAAGAACACGTGTAACTCCTGCCTTTTGATAAGTCTCACACTGGTAGGTTGCAGCACGAGCGACTGAACCGGTGGAATCGCAGTTACTCTCTACTGACCGCTGTGTGGAGGAGGGTGATGGGTCGTGAGCCCTTGGGCGCTGGGGAGGTGGTCGGCGTTAGACGCGGGGCGTCCAAAGGTGGACCATCACAGACCCGAGTCAGGCAGGGAGCTCTGTTCTGTTTCACGTGGCCTGCAAGATGCACGTCGTGGTAGCAGTGCCACCACTGGGAAGGATTTTCACCCAGCGGTAACAACCGAGAAGCAAAGTAAAAGCAGGATGACTAATTCGGCTGTCACTTTGCACTTCTGACTGCCCGAGGGCAAGACTGGGGTGGGTGGGCCGGCGAAGGGGTGGGGCTTTTTCTTCTGCCTCAGCTTTAACCCGTTAGAGGCCTGGAACACGGGGAGACAGGCCGGTCACGTAGTGTGTGAAACCACCTCGACCCCCCCGGCAAACCGATGGCCGTTACGAAGAAATGAGCACCAGGTGCGGCCAAGAGAAGCCGAGGAGGCTGAACGTGGTGGTTTGAGACGATGAGCTCTGAGTTGGAGTGTTGATGCCGAACCTTAGGTGATTTAAACGAAGAGTTTTGTCCGAATCCACGGCATCCGTCATTTTACACGTGTGCCAGTACAGACGGGCTTTTGAGATCCACCACCCAAACGGCGTGGATTAACAGGCTGCGTTGCTTTAGCTCACTGTGGTCATCCTGGGCCGCAGGAGGTAGACCGGTCAGCGCCGTCTCCATCTGGCGGAAACATCACTGCGGTAAAAACTGCCAATTGTACACATCCCTTCAAATGACCCTTCATATGCATCCACCTATATTTCAGTACATTAATGCTTAAGTACGGACACCGGGCTTGGGGGAGGGGACGGGGGATCTGGCTGGGAAGCGTGAGAAACGTATATGTGAAGATTTCTGAGCTTGTTCTGCACGCGCTGCAGGAAGGTGTTTTGAAGAACCCTGCGATGGTTCGACCCGCAATTGAAAGTCACCTCTTTAGACAGAAATATTAAGTGCTGTCCCTTAATCAGATGAGGCATGAAGCACACAGCCCAAGCCCATGGCAACCAAGTTATTTATGGGCTCAAAACCGAAATGACCAGTTGGTTAATGTAATAGTGGCCAATAGGATTATGCTATTAAGGAAACAAATTACCTAAGTGGGGGTCCTCTGCCACCCAAATCTTTTACCAATGATGGAGACCGTGGACATTATTCCATTATGGTGCTCGACTCTCGCAGCTGTGGGCCGTGCAGGGTGGTGGGCGAGCGGTCCTGTCGATGCTCATCGTAGTGCAACACACACCAGCACCGACGCGAGGATTAGGGGCAACAGAACCCAGCAGCCTCCAGTGTACAATGTATGTGAACCCCCCCCCCGGGAGGGCGACATTTTTCTCTAACAGCACATAGTTCAGCTGCTAATTCAACACTTTCTCATAAAAATGGGAAAAACATTTAACTGGGCGAAAACTCCGCACAGTAAAAGCCACAGTATTATGAGCTTCCTTCTCCTCATTAGATGTAGTAATGTTAGAACATGTGGAGCTTAATGAAGTTTAATGAATAAAAATCAGAAATACTTGTTGCTTCGGCTTTATCTGCACATTACAATATGTTGACGGCGTATGGAGCCGCTTTCTTTTTTATCGTACATATATAAATGCAGTGACGCTGCGACGGGCTGCAGCTCCCACCACCCTGTTTCCCACTGGGGCCCTTTGAATCGTAACAATTTAGAATATTTCAAAAAAAAAAAAACATATAAAATGTTATATTTTTGTCCCAAAATAGAGCGCTTTCAGTGTTTTTAAGGGCGTAACAAAGTTTTGCATTACGCTGCGTTTACGCTCAATTCCTGCGTTGCCGCGCAGACACGTTCCCCGAGCCGCATCCGCCGGCCGCGAGCGGAAACTTCCGGCAGCGCACGCAGATAACGCCGCGAGCGCCGGTTGACGCGGGGCGGAGGAGGAAGTCCGCCCGTTTGTTTTCGGGGGAGCTTCGCGCCTCAACCGAACAAGGGAGCGGGGATGCGGGACCGACAGAGAACCGGGGGGTCGGACCAGACGATTTCCTTTTAACAGAGAACCGGGGAGGGCGGGAGNGGGGGGGGGGGGGGGGGGGGGGGGGGGGGGGGGGGGGGGGGGGGGGGGGGGGGGGGGGGGGGGGGGGGGGGGGGGGGGGGGGGGGGGGGGGGGGGGGGGGGGGGGGGGGGTCGGTGACATTTCGGCCGCATCGGGGGAACGCGGGCCCGGACACGGGCGCGCCTCTCGGGGCCGCCGCCGTCGGAAACCTCCGTCCCCCCGACTTAATGAAAAACAAGCGCTTGGCCGCAACGTCGCAGTGGTCCTCCAGCCAATGAGGTTGTGTTGAGTAATTAAAATGATTAAGTTAATTAGCTTAATTAAGTAAATTTGACTACAGGACATGGCCATATGGCGGAGCAAAACAAAGATGGGAGCTAATTAAAGTTAAAATAATGCAGGTTTTAATTAACTCAACCCCTAGGCATCAACATTTTCAAATTTATCCAAGCTGATAATTAAAAAGTCCTCTTACCCGCGCAACATTTTCTTCTCGGAGCTAATTAAATGTGGAAATGAATTAGCAACACGAAGCTCCAAATATTAAATCCTGCTGGAAGATGACTTCACTTCCTAATGAAATTAATTAGCTGCGCCGGACTTTCGATCAGACGTCGGGCCGCGTCCGCGAACGCGGACCCCGCGCCGATTTGCGGCCGTAACGAACGCCGTTTAGCCGCGTCCCCCTCTTAACGCGCCGGAGGAGGACGGCGGGCGGGCGGGCGTGAGAGGGAGACGGTCGCCGCCGAGCCGCCGGGTTCCACGTCCGCCGTCCTCCCCGTGCCCCCTGGGCAGATCGACGGCGCGGAAGCGTCACGCAGGCCGACGTGATAAATCGTCCGGTAAACGCGCGTTTTAACCGGCGTAGTCGGGTGACTCTCGGCGCCTCTCGTGTTGGTTTGTTATCCGGATGCTGTCCGGACGATTTAGCGCATAGGTGCTGTCGCTTTTTTCGCCCTCGGGGTCGTTTATTGCCCTGAAGTTTCGCACGTGCGTCCGGAAGGTGCGGCTCCCAGGTTAGGCTCCTTCAAAGGGCCCGGCTCCCTTCGTTCGTCTCCCTGCTTCCGAGGGCCGGCGGAGACGTTGGCGTGAACCGGAGAGGGGGCGTCTGGTCTAAAGAGGGCAGACGAACGTCCGCGGACACGGCGGACGGAGGTTTCGTAACGCAGCTGTTTGCCGCAATGCAGCCGCTGACACCGTAACAAAACCGATCACCTTTACAACTACGAGCACTTTATTCGTGGCTTTTCCTTCTTTGTGTAAATCACACAGTCCAGCATTTTCCTCCCGTTTTTCTCATCACAACAGCCTAGAATATCAATGTGAGCGGATTTCAGCCGCTGCGTCGCCTCGGCCGTCGCGTGAAAGTCTGACGGCTTCTTACGTAAGCGCTTGGAAACAGTTTTGTTTTATAACCTGTTGCTTACTGACGTTTCCGCAGCCGAACCTCCCCACGACAGCTGGTAAAACAGTTATTTTAATATTTTGACTCTCCGGATCCGGACCGCCGATGGTTCTTAATGTTAATGAAGCTGACGGTCAAGTTATACTCCACAGTCAAGCCCAGATCATACATACATGTTAGTGTTATCCTCTCGTGCCAGAGATTTATTAATAAACGGCATCGCCAACGGCTGCCGTACTTCCGCGTGTAAATTATTCCGACGAAACAGAGGAAAACATTAATATCGGTTCATCTGTGGTCTTATATGTATTTGGCATGTATTAGAGGAGCGGTGAGGGCTGCACTGGGCATTCGTGTCCAGATGAAACTTCAACTTTCACGTTTTTGCCTTTTTCACTTGTAGTAATAATAATAATAATAATAATAATAATAATAATAATAACAATACATTAGTCGATACCCTTGTGTGCATTGATTCCAGGATAGGCTCCAAACTTCCATGACCGGCCAAGACAAGCTTAAGGATAATGGATGGGTGGGTGGGCAGATATATTACTCATTTCACCCCTACTTTGCTCGCTTTATCTCGGGGTGAAGAAGGGCAGCACGACCAGCCCGTCTGAAGAGCAACACGAGGCCGATGCCGAATCCGGCGCGAAAATGTTCCTGCTCTGCAGCTGCCCGTAGTTTTTGGCCAGATGAGTTGGCGGGAGGTCGCTCGGTCGCGAACCCCCCATCGATGTTTAATTGTTTATGCGTCGTTCTAATGAGATCTCGTCTAGAAAATACGTCCGTCTTTATTGCTCATTCTGAGAATCTGTCTGGTCGTCCCGCGAACGCCGAGCGGTCAGGTGTGGCCATTTGTCGCCTCTCTGAGCCCCCCCGGAGAGCGACCGGCGTCATTACTATATTCTTTTGTGCGGCGATTAAAAATTCCGCGTTTTTTATCGAGCGACGCTCCTTCCTCTCATCTTCGGAGGAAAAAGAATCCGCGGAGAGGGATTTGCCTCGCGCAAAAGTATTCTCAAAGTGAAAGATAAGTCCTTGTCTTAATGTAATGACTCCACAGGGTTAATTTGTCAGACTTGGCTGGGTGATAAACAACAGGTTTTCGGTTCCCAGTGTAAATAAGGACATCTTTGGAGCCTCGGAACTGGCTGGCGGAGGGGGAGAGGGTCATCCTGCGAGAGCTCAGCATCGACGCCAAAGCGCCTCGTTCCTCACGACGAGCATCGCTGCTAAGAGACGCTCATTAGCACCTTATCGGCCGCCAAATTGCCTGATAGCGACGCCGAAACGCTCTATTTTTTCCCAGTCCCCGCCATCGTGACAGAACGAGCAGTAACTTCTCAGGGACTCTGCAGCCCGATAAGCAGGCCGGGGGTAATGAGAGCAAACCCACGACCTCGCGGCCCCGAACGTTCCCGGCGTCGCCGGACGGGGCTCCCGGCGACGGACGCGATCGATGGCGCCGCGCGGAAGCCCGCCGCTCGGCTTCTGGCGGGGGAGGCGGCCCGAAAAAGCATCTCGGGCGAGAAAACGCGCCGGCGGCGGTTGTTCCGCGCTGCCGCGTGGTCGAGCTGTAAACAGACGTACAAAACAGGGTAATAGTCGCGACTTCACGCGAGCCTGTAAAAAGTGTTTTTCCGATGCGGGGAAATAAGCACTTTTGGGGCGGAACGTGACCTAAATAAAAAAATCAGTTATCGTTTTTTTAAAAAAATGCTAATGATTTAATGTGGTTTATCGGGATTAAGCACCTGGGATGTTAAAATCCAGCTCATTCTGTAGTTTGCGTCTTCTCTCCCAGCTGCTCTGGCTTCCTCCCACAGTCCCGACACGTGTTTCAGGTTAACTGGTGGCTCTAAATCGTCCGTAATGTGCGACCGGCGAGCGCGGCCGCGTGTGGCCACGCTGCGGACGCACCGGCGTCCCATCCGCGGCGTTTTTCCATAGCCCAGTGTCCGGGGATCCCGGGATAGGCTCCAGACCCCCGCGACCCTGACCAGGATAAGGCGGGTCAGGGAGAGACGTTGTGGATAACAGCGCCACATACTTCTTCTCTCTCACGAAAAGCCGTAGCTATCTTTTTAAACATTCTGCATTTGTAGCATTTTTCCCCCAAGTTAGTTATAATGAGAATCCACGATTGTGGAAGGACCAGATATTCTCTGACCTTTAATCTCCCCGTAGTGCCGTGTACAAGCAGCCAATTAAATTCACACAAAAGGCCATATTTATTACGGTCTCTTCCGCGTCCTGCTGGAGATTGTATTGCGCAGCAGACGTAACATTATGACTCGATTTGACCCCTCTGGGCAAACGCTTAGGATCAAACGTAATATTATTTGTCAAGAAATCCTGCACTGGTCAATTAACGGCTCTTTATAACTCGATTTGCTCGAGTTTCCGCTTCGCGGCCGTCGTTCGGCGGCTCCGCCAGACGAAACCGCCCGCGAACGGCAAAGTGCCGGGTAACTTTCGCATTATTACGTTATTTCCCTTTTAATTCTCCTTCGTATGTTTCGTTGAATGTTTATTTTTTTTTATTTTTAATTAGTCTCGCATCCATATACATGCACACAGTCTGGGATCCACTAGTTCTACTCAACCACCTTCCTGTAGGGAATCTTTTTTTTTTTTTTTTTTAAATATCGTTTGTTTTTATCCAGGTTTGTTGTTGTTGTTGTTGTTTTTTTTTTTTTTTTTNCTATTGTTCACACCAATTAATCATATGCTTTTTTTTTTTTTTTTTTTATTTTCTTTTTTTTTTTTCTTTGTTTTTTTTTTTTTTTTTTTTTTTTTTTTTTTTTTTTAATTATTTCCACAGGGAAATACATCGCTTTACAGGACTCTGCTTATAGAGCAGCACATTATGAAAGAGCGTTTGATTCTCTCGGTGGCTGATTAAATATTTCTGTGCGTCTAAACAAAACGCGAGAATAAATCCTGAAAGATTAATTTGAACTGTTCTCTAAGTTGTGATTCTTTTAATTAATTGCTTTGTTTGTACATTCCAGAAGGGACGGAACGGCTGGCAATTTCACATTGCATCAAAAAAAAAAAAAAAAAAAAAAAAAAAAAA
>UFQX01000868.1:166931-183043 GCA_900497675.1 Arapaima gigas | reverse complement strand
GGGGGGGGGGGGGGGGGGGGGGGGGGGGGGGGGGGGGGGGGGGGGGGGTAAATAAATAAATTTCAAACAAACGACGCCTCGGCGACACTTATCGCTATGATATTACGCGGAATATTTTTAGAAGCAGGATTGATGAGCTTAATTAATCACGTATTGACCGTGTGAGGGAATAGGGGCGATGCCCTGGATTCGGAGGATGAGCTACCAGGCCGAATTAAATCATCGGGACTCTTACATAACGCCGCCACGCCATCTGGTTCCTATTGAAGGCCTCTTCGAAAAATTACTTCTGCTTTGGACAGATCCATGCAGCTCAAAGACAATCTTTTCAGAAAGAAAAATATCAATATTTTATTACTTATTCATTTATCTTGTACCTGTATCTGGCTCTGCTTATAATTTTAGGCTTGTACTCCAAGCTGCTGGCCATTATTTGCCCGCGTGTACAGCTGGGTATTTTTGTTAACAGATCAAATAAGGAAAACGGACCCCAGTCTGGGGTCCCAGAGCAGGAGCGGGGATTCAGCTCTGCATCCTTTCGGGTTCAGGATGACACCTCTGACTGCTGCGCCCCTTACTGCCACGGTGGTTCGGATGGAACTGGGTTGTGATAAATAGTTTCCAGATTCAGGTGGACACCATTAGAACCATGTGGTAAAGATTTAAAGCCACCCTGGAGAGTCCTGTTGGTGCCCTGTTGGTTCTTTTGGTTATAGTTATCGGGGGGCCTCTGCGTGCGACTATTTTAGCTGTTTTGTTTAATTTGACGTTATTGTAAAGAGTCACTGTATCGGCGCAGACAGTTAGCAGGGAATAGGAAACCGCGATGGCCGGTTGTCAGGCGGAGAACAACGTGCCGAAACTACAGAGATGCTCGCTTTTAAAAGCGGACCACGTTTCTTGCAAAAAATAACTCGCTGTCGATAGCTACGGAAGTTCGTCGAATCGACTCTGAGGTAATCCCTCCCTAGCATTTGCTTCCAAACAGCTTGAGAACATGGTTTAAGGCCTTAACCCAAATGTCCCTCCAAATGTGTCTTCCAAATGTTCATACAAGTACAAAAAAAAAAAGTAAAAAAAAAAAAGTTGTGAAAAAATATGAACATGACCAGCTGAACAATTGCACACAGTGTTCTGCCAGATTGTTTGTGGCGATTCTCAACTCGGCTCCCCTGGCCAACGTTCCGATGTTAAAAAAAAAAAAAAAAAAATATATGACAGCCTCAGCGCGTCCATTATGCTTCATTATCTCGACAAGGAAGCGGTTCTTCCACACCTCGACAGCCCGAGACGCGTCCTCGCATCGCGCTTCTGACTTCCTTTCTTCATCAGCCCTAATTAGCCGGCGCCCCCCCCACGCCGACCGGGGGGGGTCGTCCTGGGGTCCGGCTCCTCCGGGCGGGACCCCGCCCCGGACGAGAAAGACGAAGAGGCTCGGTTTGTGGGCCGTGACCGCGAACCCGCCCGCCGCGCCATCCTCTCTGGGCTCAGCCTCCGCTCCATCTCGTTGTCACCAACGATTTCCTTTTAACTGCGCCGAGAACTTCGGCTCCCCTCCCCCGCCCCACCACACCCCCCGCCCCCTCCCCAGTCTGCACAGCCTTATCTGTCAATGCAACTTAAATAATGTAATTAATGACTTAATTAACATTTCCATAATCTGTTCTAATAAATCTCACGCAGCATAATGAGAATTTCTGAGCTCCGGGCGGTGGGACATGAGCATTGGCGGCGCACGGCTGCCTCCGCGCTGCTCTCGCAGTGACAGCGCAGAAGGGGGAATCGGGGCCAGGCGTGTGACATTGTTTTCGAAGGGAGGCCGGCCCTGACAAATGTCGTATGGCCTGCTGACCACGCACAATGACAGACCCGTGGAGGCAAATGCGGCCAGTTGGTGGCAGAGAGGAATGGCGTCTGGGGTTGCAACGGAGGCGTTGTCGATGAGATCCATTTGGGCTCACCATCCTAAGTTTATTATAGAAGCTGCCCTTTCTCGAGGGCGGGGGCACTGGAGAGGTATCTGGAACCGGCCCCACATTTCTTGCCCTCAGACAATATCCCAGCATCGGAGCAGCGCCGCAGGTATCAGAGTTTGGGGGTGGGGTGGCACCACAGATGTATAAAACAACAGCGGTAATTTGATCTCCCCAGAAGACCAATGACCCGGAGACAAGTGACAGCCCCGACCCTGGAGCAGCTGAAGAGTTCCGTCGATTGCCGAGGCCACCGTGGCCTTCCCCGCGCACGGAGGCTCAGACACGTTGTTGCCCAGACACCTGGAGGCCGAGATGACACCTGATCCGCTCCGGATCACTGGCTGCCATACGGAGCAATGCGGGTGGAGCCGACGCACATTATCTCCTTCTTGTAAGGCGCAGAGTCGGGTCACTTCGAGACAAAAGATCAAACGGCCCCCACTTTCGGCAGTCGCCGCACGATGAGACGGATGAAAGGTGGTCACTTTTGTTAGACGTTTCCGTCACCTTACTGTGCCGTCGAGACTAAAACACACAAGGCTTTCATGTTGCTGACATGGGTCAGAACCCAACACCACAACTTCCTCTAAAGATGTAGTCTGCTATGTAAAGCTGTAGTAAGATGTCAAAAGCGAGTCCTTCCAACTTCGTCTTACTTTATCGTGTTCCACAGGTTTGGTTGTTGAACCAGATGCTCCCAAGATGTGGTTAAGTGCACAGGGAGGCCGTGTTCACCGCGACGATCGTCACAGAACAGCTGACCGACAACTACTCCGGTACCTGGGTGCACAGGTTTGGGTGAACGTGGGAGGAGCACCGTAGGCTTGCTAGAATGTTACGGAGAATGGTTAGAGTGCAGCTGTAAGCTAAGCACAGCTTTGGATGGGAAAAGTCGGCAAAGGAACTTAACGCGAAAAAGTCAGACCTGACAGCTGAGACGTCGTTGCTGTGTCTGTGCCTAGTCGGAAGCTCGGTAAGCTGGGGCTGCCCCAGCACTGGTTCCAGGTAACGTTCCTTAAAACCGTGGCAATGATATAAATCATACGAAACAAAAAAAAAAACAGCGAAAGGTCACGAGACGTGGGGGTGTTTATAAAACGCCGTTTGAGGTCTGTTTTCCAAAGGTTAAGATGTCATGTGTGCTCAGCGCTGCAGAGAGGGTCTACCCTGCGCCTCCGCCTCGGGGGGGGGCTCTGCTGACTGAGACGCGCCGTGACAGGTGGCAGCAGGGGGTTGGCAGACCTGGGGTTCGGGGTGGCAATGCTGTACCACTGCTCTGTGTCACTTACAGCCCTGCCGAAGAGCCCGCCGCCAGCTGCTGGGGGTGGGGAAGCAGGAAGGGAAGGGCAAAGGGGGGAAGGCAA
This sequence comes from Arapaima gigas, assembly GCA_900497675.1. Taxonomy (NCBI): domain Eukaryota; kingdom Metazoa; phylum Chordata; class Actinopteri; order Osteoglossiformes; family Osteoglossidae; genus Arapaima; species Arapaima gigas. The sequence goes on along the minus strand of UFQX01000868.1, from coordinate 179,703 downwards.
GGAACCAGGGACAAGAATCCAAAAGACAGGGACAGCACCATAAACTCCCCGGGCGCGCCCCCAGGACACACTCACTCAGCAGATAAGAACAAGATTTGATGGCAAACTCTTCAAGGCTCTGTGGTGCTGCATGAGAAAGACCTGTGCAGGAACACAGCGGAAAAAGGGATTTGTTTTCTGCTCATAAATAATACCCCTGTTTCCCGTGTCCTTCCACCTTCGCTAAACCTGAACACGTGAAATGCCGCGTTATCCTCGAGCATTTTCATAACACACATAGTTTCACATAGAACTGCCTGCCTGGCTAATTCACATCAAAAAGGTCATTTTGGAAGGGTAACTAGGTGGACGTGGTGAGTCGTTCTTATCGGGAAAGCGGTGATCTCTGTTACGTTTCGTGTTTGAGCAGCTGTACGCCGCGAATGCATGACCGAACAAGCAAAAAACCAGAACAAGCAAAGTTGTGGTCATCATCCAATAACGTTCTATTAGCGCCTGTTTCCGTTTGTGACAAAATCGCACGTTTGCCAAATTGCGCGAAACTGCTAAATGCGGGGAGCGGGCTCGGCTTCCAGCTCGGCTGACATCGAGGCCGTTTTAAGATCAAAATTGCGATCGTCTTGAAGGAGCGGGGGACCTGTGACAGATAACTACAGCTCATGATTGTAATTACACACAATCCAAGACCCGCCGCGCGGTGGCTAGACGAAGCGGTCCGGTCAGAATTACCCCGAGAGGTAGTAACGTATCCTAATGCGTGACCTTGTATTGTCCCTTTTTTCCAGAAGAGTCTGAAGCAATGTTGGAATTGGTTCTTATTTCACTCGCAGCAACAAGGAGATTTTTCATTATTTATAACCCCCTCCTCCTCCACAGATTTGTTCATTTACTACAAGTCGGTTCTGCCATTTTACTGACTCGAACGAAACAGGGCCGTGTAATATATTTCAGTTATTAATTAAGATAATTCCGGAGGATGTGAGAGCAGGACAGGACCGCGGCCGGGCCTCGGCGGCCTTCGCTGTAACTGATCGTGCCACGAGTTCCCCTCGCCCGTGACAAATTGCAATAACGATTACATGGAAGTAAGATCGACGATCGCGGTATCGCCGCTGAAACTAATATGCCACAAGCAAAATTCATCTCACCCCCATTTCAAACACTGTCGTGGCTTTAATTCCTTTTTAAATAAGTACATCTGCCCTTGGTTTCCTGGATACTGGGACTCAAAGGCTCTTCCAACGATAATGCGCCGTAGTCCGGGTGCGAACCGATCGAGCTCTCGGGGAACGCCCAACACTTAAGCGAAAGCGAGGATGCTCCACAGCGGGTCTGCGAGGTAGAGATAATTCCACGTTCGGTGTCTGCGCGTGACCTTTAGCGCAAGGGATTCTCCCATCTCGCGAGCGAGAAGGTCTAAGAAGGACCTTCGTTTCCTAATGCTTTACCGCTGGCCTGTCGTCCGCAACTCCATCGTGCAGAGGCGTTTGCGAACAACAACCTGCTCGCACATTAAGACGTCTAGTAACCGAGGCCAGGCGACACAGTGCTGCAAAAAAACCCCCCAAAAAAGGCGGTTTAATTCCATTAAGAATCATTGTGACCGGAACACAAAGCCTCTTGTGCGGAGTGTTTAAGGGAGAATATGAACTGTCAGATGGCATTACGGTGCTTCTCGCGTGACATAAACCCACGGAGCAACAATCCTAGCGCAACGCATTAGAGTGGCGGGAGGCGGCCGTTACTGTACGTAATAATCGGAGGGTCCGAGGCTCCGCGCGTATAAACCGGCAACTTTAGGCCGACGCTGGCAGTAACGCATCAAACCAGGTCATCCCCGCAAGCGGGAGCAGCGCGGCGTGTGCGCGGCCGGGAACTATAGTGCCCTGGCTTCTCCCGAGGTATTTAATGAGTTGTTTAAACGTAAACCAATTTCCTGCTGTAAAATTACAGCTCATTACTGAGGAGAATAAGGGTTTTGAACAACGGCATAATAGTACTTGTGCAGATTACCGGCGCATCCACAATATTAATTAAATTTACATGGGGCACATTCCTCCCAAAGTGTTTTAATTGGGGGAACCTATGAACCGTAAGGCTTTCGCTACAAACAGCCCCCCCCCCCGCCCCCGCCCCCCGCCCCCTCTCCTTTTTCAGCTCTGCCCAACTTTAAACAAAGCGGGGAGACGAACACGGGCGCTTTACACGTTATGAAATTTTAATTTCCATTGTTAGTATGGAAAAGTCCTCCAGGTGATTCATAATTGTATCACCGTTTTCCACAAATATCATCTGTCGCCCCGAATTTGCAGGAATTTCTTCAAGTCGAAGAACACCCCCCCCCGTCACGAGAGCCCAGAGCCCTCGGTTGGCGGTGTTTGGGCCAGGCCTTTAATGCATTATTTACAAGTTAGATGCTAATAACAACAGACTGTTCATTTAGTAATAATTTATAGCCCCCCCAAGGCATTACTCCAATTAGTTATATTAAAACTGAAAAAAGCACACAAATAAAATAAAGAAGGAAAACAAAAGTGATTAAACAAGGAAAGCGGAGCTCGTGGTTTCGCGTCGGTTTAATCAAAATGGAGCGCCGCTTTGGAAGCACATGTGAGCAAACTTTGCAAGCGTCAGGACGGTGGGGTCCAGTCCTTGTAAACCGTCTGTTCCTCATCTGTAGTCTCAGCGTGACAGTTACGCTGCCCCGCAAGAGAGCGAATAGCTGAGGCGGAGCGGAAGGAACTGTCGGATTCTGTGGAATCTTGTGTTATAAAATATATGTTCCGGACAGCATGTACAGGTGTACGTCCCTCAGTCCCCCCCGCCGGAGAACCGACGTACTGCCGGTAACTCAGCGTTCGACCCACCGCGAGCGCCTTTCCGTCCCTCCAGCAGCAAAACTCGTAAGAGATGGTTTGCTGTGGGGAGGGGGGGGGGCAATAATGAATGTTCACACAGATTTTTTCAATATGTTCTAGGCTTTTTATAAACTGCTAGTTTATTCAAACAGCTTGTCCTAAGAGGGTCCTAAGGGTCTTGTCAAAATGCCCTCTGGGGCTCGAGCTCGGCAAATACTGTCGTTAAGTTGAGTCCTGATTAACCGAGAAAACAGTTTCCACAGACGCGGCCAAGATTGGTCCAGAGGGAGGAGAGGATGGGGGGAAAAAAGTGCTTTTGAATCGGAGAGGCAAACAAGAGTCAGCGCACAGAGTCGTTGCATCGGCTCTGTTTAAGGAACAAATGAGAAGGGCCGCCGCGCCCGCGTTTGTGTCTACCGAAAACTACCGAGGGAAAAATTTCTCGCTCCTCGATCACGTGTGGTCGTCGGCTCGGGCTATTCCCAGAGGCCGGATTTTATTACCGTGCGCGAGAAATGAACAATGGCTATCTTAAACCGGGCGCTGAGGCATTTAATTGTACGTAATGGGTTTTTTAATTTTGCGACTTTCTCTCTCATTATCGAGTCCACTCTGTTCATTAAGCGGTGAGCCATGCATGGCCACCGACTCGGGCGGAGTCCCGCCCCCGTCCCCAGGTGCGTCTCCGGCACGAGCCCAGGTGACAGTGACAGACAACGCTGGGTGGCGCCGGCCTCTGCCCCTCCCCCCCTCGCGGAGGCGGCAGAGGGGGTTAAACGGGAGCTGAGACAATGAGATTCCGATCCGAAAACCCGCCGTCAGCGTGAGTGAGAACGGAAGGCGTTTCTGTTGTACAGCGTTTGATTAACTATTAATGCCTGAAACCGACTGAAACAAATGGTTCCGGAACCCTCGAGAATTAACCAGCTTCTATCACAGGAGCCAGTTTTGCAACTGACAGATAACATTGGATGCGATTTGGAGATTTTTTGGACCCTCTGTTTTTTTTTAAGAAGAAACCCATCGCTTGTGCTGCTGGGAGCGATTCCCGATTGTCGGGCTGTACGCTTCAGGAACAAGCCGGAACAACAGCGGGAGGACGGCGAGGGCCGATTGCCTTTCAAAGTTTAACAAAGAGGGACGAGAACGTCATAGCTAAGTCCAAAGGACGTCGGGCCCGCGTGTAAAACATTAGCACAGTCCAGTCCGGGGGAACGCTCTCCCTTGGTCACCGCGCGCGAGCGCCGCCAATACGCGCAAGCTGTCCCCAAAACCGGCGTAATCCGGTACAAAGGCCAATCCCGCGCAAGCTGTCCGTTGGAGCGGCGAAGCCGGCGCAACAATGCACCGCGGACAACTGCCGCTTAGCATAACCAGAACGACGCGGGAAAGAATCGGAAGAGGCGAATTTATTTCCCTGCCCATCAGATGGTGAAAATGAATTGCTCGCGATGGAAAGTGACTTGTGATTAAATTAAACGGCAGCGACCGTTTCAATCAGACTAATTGCTAATACAAAAGTATCACTTTGCAAAGAAATAATTTATGATCCCGAGGAATAATAGCAGCTGGAGTGGCAATAATGCGCTCGCCACGAGGCAGCCACGAAAAAGGAGATGCATTATTAATAATGTTCTTGTTAAAACATACATCTCGCAGGTCGAGCAACACGCCGACACTTCGGCTCAGCGCACCGTCGGGCCACGGCCCCGGATGCGGGCCGGAACTCTGCGGCGCACGGCAGCCGCGCTTCTGTCTTACGTACCAGAAGTTCCCGTAAACTCCCGGCGCTCTTTCCCACCCCCACCCCACCCCAACGGCTGACCAGATCCTTTGGCCGAGCTGCTCTCGCAGAAAAAAAAAAAACTGCTGTAGAACGTGAACATTAGTCATAAATACCTCATAACTACATTACCCAGGGTGCACTAAGTTAGGCTGCACATCCCCTTTGATAAAGAATTACATATTGCGAACGTCAGTCACACCCGCTAGTATCGTTTATTTGCGGCAAAAATTCAAAGCTTAATAGTCTGCTGATCCAATCCAACACACAAGAGGCGAGTAAAGGGGGCACCTGCGCTGATTTTTTCCCCCACTCGAGGCACCAGGTACAGTACTGTTGGACACACTCCCCGCACAGGCAGTCGGTGCTGTGGTGGTCACATCTGCCTCTGTACCCTCGATTAACTTGGTTTCACAATAATTGAAGAACAAAGCACAGGAGAGGCGGCCAGCGACTGGGAAGTTTCCCGCAGTCCGTATTTGGCTGTTCGCACTTCTTTCATTGGCAGGGTGAAAGCAAAGACGTTGCGAGCGGCAGATTTCTGAGATAGGAGTGCAAATTAGAAATCCGTTTTTTGTTCTATTACTTAGCTCGTGGCACAAATATGAACGATGCTCATTGTTTTCCATTATTACAATAGTTTTTGACCATTTGTGCCTGCGAATCTGTTACTGTTAATAACATAAATGATACGAACTCAGCTTATTATGCCCGTGCCGTGTTACGCGGTTTTTGCTTACATAAACTATCTGGTTACTAATTCTCTCCAGCGTCATTTCATAATGAAGATAACAAAGGGGTTTAACACGCCGGCATGTTTGACGCAGCCGCGGCCGCGTGTTTTATAGCGCCTCCAACGTAAACGCAGCGAGGTGTTTGTCAGCCTCTTGCTTGACTTCTGATGGTTTCCGGTACAAGGAGGTTGTATTTCACCACTCGCGCAGGGAGGGACAACCGAATCGCGAAGAGCGTCGTCAATAGATTCATTCTGTTGCTTTTATTTGTACGATGCTGCCAAATAATATAAATAACATAAATCGTGTGGCAATACAATAAGAATCGCTGCGACTCCGTTGTGGCCCCGCTGCACGGGGTGGGTTTCCTCGAGAGCCGCCGCAAGCTCACAGTGTTTGCGACTTAGTTTGTTTATTCCGGAAAGTTAATGGGCCCATCGCAGCTATATAATTAATGCGGAGGAACCTGATAAATGTTGCGACGGATTTCCAAATTAGTAACGGCGCGGCGAGTCGTGTTTTAATTTAATCCGACTACGTAGCGTGTTTCTGAAACGCATCCTTTGAGCCGGTAGCACATATGATGCGTGATAATGGCAAGAACAATCCAAATTGGTGGTCCGTTTTAAAACCGTCTAACGGTGAGCTCGGAAAAAGACACTCTTCTGCTGGGTTCTGTTGTCAGCTTTCCTTAACACCTCTGTTAAGTTAAATAACCATAACGTCAAGTACTAGTTAACGTTGTAGTAGTTATGAGTCGTGTCAGTAACCTGGTAGGTTTATTATGCACTGACCTGCATCTATAATATGCAAACAGGAATGAATAAACAAAGAAAACTTTATTAATCCCCCCGGGAGGGGGGGGGGGGGGGTCTCATGGTTGCAGCAGCCCACTTACACGCACCCGANCCCCCCGGGGGGGGGGGGGGGGGGGTCTCATGGTTGCAGCAGCCCACTTACACGCACCCGACATACCAACATGCTTATACAGACTCGCCGCTAACATCCGTCCCCGTTTTCATTTCGTAGTACGCCGACAGACAAAAACTAAACTGCGTAATTCGGGAAGAGCGGCTTCGACACAGCGCGCAGGTTTCACGCCGATCACACACAAATTTTAGCCGTTGCATCTTTCAAACAAGGGGTAAGAAGAGCACTTACACTCAAATAAGATGCTAACTCCCGCTGATACCTGGATAAGCGAAACCGGTTAGGGAGCCGCTCAAATCGCACCTCGGCCGTGCGCCCGGTACGTGGGAGGCCTCGATCCGCAGCGACGCACAGATTAAATTACAATTGATTAAAACCGCCGCCTGTTTTCTTTTTTTTAAAAATTTATTTATTTTTTTTTTTTGTCTGCCCGCTATGAGTTAAAACAGTTTTAATATCCTCTACTGTACTTTCATCAGCCGCTGCCAGGCCTATCTGTTTAGTGCCCCCAAAAGACTGCGCCGGCGAGGAGGCCGCAGACGGACGTAAACAACGCTGTCGTGAAAACGAAATCAAACAAATTCTAATTCGACTTCATCACAGCTCCGGTAGGAAGTCGAGGCGGCGGCAGCTCGTATAGACGACGGCAGACAAATTGTGGGACCATCTGGCGCGAACCGCGGCTTCCCTTCAATTGCGCTCCTCTCTTATAATCAATTTATTTTTCTTCATCAGCTGCTGAGGGAAGTGTGTGTTTGCGGGGGGGCGTTCCGTTTTTTCGAGGCGGGGATTGGGATGGGGAATATACAACAGCGGCGGCGATATTGACAAACAGTAGGCGTTTGTAACATTTGACCGTGTGTGTGTTTTTTTTTTTTTTTTACCAGAGTAAACAGGTGTGAATTTCTCAGGGTTTGAGGAGGGTGCAGGGTGGGTGNGGGGGGGGGGGGGGGAGGGGGGGGGGGGGGGGGGGGGGGGGGGGGGGGGGGGGGGGGGGGGGGGGGGGTGTCGTGCTTATTGACATCGTGGCAATTAGACAAGCACAGATGTGCGAAACCCCCCGCCCCCTCCGCTTCAACCCCGGAGCCCCGGCTCTGAAATTAATTTCCGGGGCCTCCGCCTCCTCCGCCCCCCTCCACGCCCCTGGCAGGTTGACGGGCTCTCCGGGGTCCCCTCAGCCAGGTGTCGAGCGGTGGCACTCACTTGAGCAGCAGGGTCTCGGCGAGCAGGCCGAAGCAGACGGCAGCCGCCTTGAAGAGCGAGTGCGACGGGGGGTTCTGGAAGGCCGTCATCATGCGGAACACAGCGTATGGCACCAGGGCCAGCAGGGCGGCGCTCAGGGCCACGATCAGCCACATCTGCCACTGGCAGGCCAAGGACCTCCACGGGGGGCTGCTCTGGATCTGGTACTGTCGGATCAAGCCGAGTGGAGAGAGAGGGAGTTAATGTCACAAAGAAAAACACACGTGAGATGTTGTTTATCCTGTGGAAATGCTCCCTTTTCCCCAGCACTGTTTACCTGCCCCACGGCGCACACAAAACTGTCGCTGGGGCACTTTGGAAAAGGCGCCGGGTACCGGTGACAGCAGGTGTATCGGAAAGGTCCGGCCGAGTTCCACACGCGGCCACGGGTGCAATCGTGACCGCGCCGCGTCAGAGTAAATTCTCCAACTGTTTTTGTTTATCTCTTCCTCTATAAATAATCCATCTAGAGACTTACAATTTGCAGAAGCCGTTGTGAAATTATTCTTTCTTTTGTGGACATTCATGTGCAATCATGACTGACAGCACAGCCCGTTTTATAACAGCTATTTTCGGCATTTTTGTTCTTTGCGTGGCTTATGATTTATAAAACCCATATGTCCACACTCAATTTTGCAGGCTTGTTCAGAGTTTTGCGTCTTTCTGGCCAGGTTCCTCACCGCCGCTGTTTTCCAGCCCGGCAGACATGGCTTCTCCTGCTACTTCACTATTTCATTTTGCACCACAGCGCAGATACACTCGTCCCCTTATGAACGGCCACCCTAACAGGTAGGCGGTCCTCGCCCGAAACACAGCTACAGCGCCACCTATTGCTGTGTTATGCGCTGGGGCCTGGAGCAGCATTCCCACGACCACACGGTGTCTACATTAAACACGGCCAAACACACGTGTTTCACTCCGTAGCTCAGACATGTGTTTCAGGTGCATTGGTGTTCTAATAATAATAATAATACAAGTCATCTATAAAATTTCTGTTGAAAATCCACACTTTCCACAATATGTCCAAATGCTGCAGAAAACACACTCAAGAATTTGGACATGTTTTGGAGGAAACAGTTGCTCACTACCACCCCCTCCCCCTTCCCCAGCCGGGAAACTCACTAGTTTAGTTTAGTTGGGTTTAGCCACCCACAGCGGTACACCAGGTTAAAACCCCGGGGACAGATTTCCAGCTGTGCACACAAAGCACTGGGCAGCTTATTGCTCATGTTTTCTTGCTCAAGACCCATTGCAGGCCAGGTTGTATTTCTGGTCGAAAGGTGTTTGCCCTGGGGTTCCACCCCCAGCGCACACGTGTTCCTCAGGTGCTGCTCCTCCCTGTGGCCACTCAAAGCCGAGTCTGCGCCTCGAGGCCCCCATCGCCCCCCGGCGCCAGTCACGCGGGGCTCCTACCGGCCACTCGCTTGGTTCCGCATAACCTCGGCATTTAAATAAAACTCAGCGCCCGTGTTTTCCACTTATCTGAGCACGAATGGCGGTAATAACCGGAGTCAACAGACAGCGGCCGCGTGACGACGACAATGCTAAACAGATGCGCCCGGATCTTATTCAGAGTCTAAAGATAAAGCGGCCTTCTTCTCACGACCCCACCCCGAGCACCACGGTGAACGCGGTGCTCATCATCTGAAAAACACGGTAACAGGGGTGGAAGGACGAAACACACACACACAAAATCCTGCAGACTCCTCCTTCGTGGGGAAGAAGCAAAGTTCTCAGCGTGATACTTGAACAGCGTTCAACCGGTGTCCAGAACGCGCGTGCGAGATGCACGCCGGGCCGTCCTCCTCCGAGGCCGACGTCCATTAGTTAGCGTCTTTGTGGCGGGTGCCACCGAGCTATCGCCGCCGCTTAAGGTTACGTCGAGCGGCGGCAAATGGCGGCGCGATAACGCGCCGCATCCATCTTCATTACGGCGCCGATCCTGCGTGGCGCTCGCTCCGTCGCCGGCGAGGCCAAAGTCGCAGGCAGCCGAGGAATTAAAACGTTTAATCCCACCCAGATTCTGAACTCTTGCCTCTCTCTCTCGCTCTCTTTTTTTATTTTATTTTGTGAGCAGCTCTAATTAATTTATGGGCGAAAGCAGCGCCAGCTCATAGAACATTTATTCGAATGCAGGGCTGCCAACAGTGATTAAAGTTGCAGCGTGAGCCGCGTGCGTTCGTCCGCTTTCTCCCGTGTCGCCACATTAATTGGTGAGTTTACTTATTGTGTAACTAAGGAACAGCTGCACAGCACAGCGCCCGTGTCCTGCCAGTCATTATTCTGAAGTAGAACCATATTTCACGCCTCTTTATGTATATTTCTGAGGCCTAAAGGCCTCTGAGTCGTGTTAAAAAAATACAATTTCAAAGCTCCACTTTAAAGCCTAAATCAAAACTAACTGTACAAAGACACTCCCGAGCTGATCTGTCATTTGTGAGGGATCTGGTTTGAGACTTTTGCCGCCGACGGGACCACGTGGCTGCAACGTGTCCGACGTGTCCACACCCTGACCCTCGCCGGCTAACACGGGGTACGTGTCTTGCCACCTGCCGCTCCTTTTCGCCGTGTTCTTTTAGGTGTCTGCCCCTAACCGTTTTTTTTTTTTTTTTTGCATTTATTAAAGTCACTTCATTTCTAATATAACATCAGGTGACCAGTATAATGACACCCTTCCTGGTGGCCGTTTTGTTCCCGTTGTCTTCGAGATGGTGAGAAGATTTCCTGCTGCCAAAGCGGCAAAACGCATTAGAGATGTGATAAAAAATAGTTTCTCCTTTACAACGTCACGTCTCTAAAATCGCAAAAATCGAAACTTTTCTCGAAAAACTGCGCCGGGTTAGCGAGTATGTGTTTTCTTTAGCAGTCCACGTTGCTGACCGCCCACGTTGGCCGGATGCAGACCTACGAAAACCGGTGACCGTCGTTTTGCCTTCGCGTTTGTGTCGTATTTGCTCAATAAATACAATTTTACCCGCCTCTGGAGCGCGAAAACTTTCTGGGGTGACAAATCACCCCGTGGTAATGGCGGCTAGTCTGTGAGGGTTAAAGGTTAACAGGTTCATTTTTGTCAGATTAACCTTCACAAATGTACTGACCAAGAGGGGACCTGCAGCGTAACACCAAAGGGTGTATTATTTAATATTACGACCATTATCCACACCAGTAGGAACGGTAATGACCCCAACTCTTCTGTATATGAGGGTCTATTCAAGAGCAGCGACGTCCCTCATTTTTCAGGCAGGCGGGAGAGCGATCTTATCGCTTATCGGGGGCATCGATAGTGGAGGCGACTTTGTAGAGACGGGGCCAGTGTTTTGGGTACCCTGTCCGTGTGTTTTTTTTTTTTTTTAAACTCACATGTTGTGTTGCTAATTAAAGGGTCCATTGGAACAGAAGGCCATTTAGATCCAAGGGGTCTTTTTTATCCTTATCGTTCGATCTGCGCCGCCCTGGTCACAAACGCGGAGGCTGGGCGGCTGCGAGCTTCCCTGCTGACTATAGAACAACCAGCAGAAAACACTTGGCTTAGGCCCTTTGGATTTTATTTTACCTCTTGCACGGAAGTGATGAAAGCCGTCGTATGACGTTGTTCCCTTTTACAGACAAATGCATCACAGCGAAACGGGTGTTTCACGACGGACTGCGGAAGCACGTTTGGAGAGCAAAAAAAATCCAAAATTTCAGTGCGAAAAAATGAAATACGACGAGTACTGGAAAACAGTAAACGCTGGCTCATGTACAAAGGTTTAAGGATGAAAAGGTAGGATGCACCAGCCTTGGAGAGAATATCACTCAGTTCCCTTAGGAGAGAACAACAATGTGAACGGGATTTTATTATTACTTATCCGACTCTTTTCTCCAACGTCGGGTTTGCAAACAAGGCCACTTCCAGTGATTTACCCATTTATACCGCTGGGTAATTCGTACTGTGACAGTTCAGGCCAAGTACCTTTGTCGGGGTAGTGCGGCAGGAGCGGGGACCTGGACCTGAGTCCAGGCAACAGTTCCGGTGACTTCGCCAATGCAGAACGTGAGAGGGATCCATTTGGTGTCTTCATCTGGCTTTTTTAAGGAAAGTGTGAGACTGAGTCCTCAGTGCTGGACACTCTAAAGCAAGAACGAGGACGTCCGGGAAGTAGCAGGACTTTAGTAATAAAATTAACAACGAAATATCTAGAACTCCACTGAATTTACTTTTGCCGTGTTGAGCTTTTTGCGGGAAAACGACACTCAACAGTACGTTTTTTCTCTATATTTAGATATGTGCAAGTTAGCATTTTTAACTAAAGGTTACTAGCGCTGATTTAATTTAATTTAATTAAAGTTTGCAAGTATTTCAAAGTTTTCCAATGTTTAATTATTTTACTTAAAAATGAAAACGGAGACCCTTATTGCCAGGACCCCCAGCTGATACATCAAACTGTTTAAAGAAAATGCGGTTTGTTTTGTGACTGACGTCACTGCGCAAGAGTTGGTCTTATTTAAAAAAATGCACAGTTTCCGGTCCACACAGCCTTTAAGTAGATTAAAAATTAAACACTTCGAAAGACAATTATTTTGTCAAACATCTAAAAAGCCACAGACTCTACAGTATTTTACCGTTTTTCGCACTATTCCGGTGAACGCAGAGCACAAATACTAATGTACACGCTTCTAAGACCCCCGCTGGCCGCCCCTTGCCAGGAACGTGTCGCTGGGGGAAACAAGATGGAACAACAGAAATGGAAGAACGGGGACTAAATCAGGGTCGGGGGTCACAGGCGTTTATATATTCAAAGTCAGACATTAAAAGTTTTAATAGGAAGACGGCAGGAAAGTGCATTACCTCACAGCACCACGGCACAGAGAGGATGTTTGGTCTCCGTTGCTAACCACATTTCGTACCCTTTTAGTCATTTTTAGATTGCATTACATATTAAATGATGCCTTTATCAGAGCCATGGTGACTCGGCGGAGGTTAAAAGCAGTACAAAAGGGCAACCTGTTTCCATGGAGGAATCTGATTATCCTAAGAGACTGGACAGAACATCAGCGTTATTGAAACAAACCATTGCGACTTGGGAAATGTCTCTCATAGATACTGTTTCCCACCCCCTTCTCTCTAAGACTGGTATTTACATCAGGCAAAATGAAAAGGACTAAAATGATTTGGCAAAAAGAATTACATAATACCCCATTTCATCAGCTGGGCGGGTGATGGGGGGGGGGGGGGGGTTTACCAA
>UFQX01000868.1:152485-163474 GCA_900497675.1 Arapaima gigas | reverse complement strand
TGGGGGGGGGGGGGGGGGGGGGGGGGGGGGGGGGGAGGGGGGCACTGCATTATGAACAACAAAGGTACCCGGAGTAACCGATTAAACTGTCAAATGTGTTAAAAAAAAAAAAACGGTCTGGAAAGTACTTTCCTGTAATGAAATTATGTGTTTATTTATAAGTTTCCTTTTTGAAAACAGGGTCACAGTGTTCATCAGGCCTGGAGAGTTTAGCCCAAACTGAGCTGCAAAATCAAATCCCAAATTAACATTTTGCCACCCCCCTCCCCCCCCGCCCCGCTCGCCCTCTGCAGCATTTTTGCATAAATGATGCTGTAAGTCCGCAAGAGCCAAAATAAGATGCATCTTTTAACAGTCCATTTGCATAAACCGAGCAGACAGCGCGACTTGCTCTCCGGGCCCCGGAATCGGCCCTGTGTCTGGCCAAATGGCGAAGGCGAAGAGCTTTGCATACGGCAGACCATACGCACGCAGGGCCAGGCCGACTGCGCCGAAGACAAACCGAAAGCCGAGCCGCGAACCCCCGCTCTGGGGTAGACAGGTGTTAAACAACGCCGGGGAGGTGGATTAGACCGCCAGCCGAAGAGAACGTACAATACTGGGGGATAGCTGTTGTTCCCTCTCTTTAATGTTCCGTATTTTAGGTCGGGAGGCAGCTCGGAGTAACTGATTCCCGTAATGAGCTACGGTCCGTTAGTCAATTTAATTCATAATTGAATTGTTTGGATGTGACAGTCCTGGATGGCTCCGCCGTACCAAGACATACAAGATGGCGTGCTCGGGCCTCTGGGTCAAGAGAAGGTCGGGACAGCTTGAAGGGGAAAAGGCGGGCAGATGTTTCGACTTCGACGGCAAGTCCCTCCTCCGCAAAGACGAGAATCACGGCGGCAAATTAATTGTAAATAGTTGGAAACTTATGCCTCGCAAGTCTGCCCGAATATTACATTAAAACAGGAATATTTAATGGATGCACCTCCTGGCTACCGTGTCTCCCCAAAGACACGTTAGTGCATGTGTGTAAAAATACATTATTTTCTCAGCAAACACGTAATGAATCATAACGGAAACGCGAAACGTTCCTTCTTCAGAATAATGATTAGAATTATGTAAAAATGCGCTACTGGTTTTCCGGGCGCTGCTTCACGTGAGCTGTTTGTCGGATCCCATCGCCGCTTCTTCTTGCGCTTTGCTTCTTCCTGGAAACCGCGCCCTGGCTGTCGCCGCAGCTGAAACCCCATCTTGCGGGGTTGCCTTTGTCCCGACTTGTTCCCAGACACGCAGCCTCAGCTCGCACGGCGCTCCGAGAGGCCACGCCGGCGAGTCCATTAACCTATAAAGATTAAAAGGCTGATGCCTCGGCTAACATTCAACTTCACCTCCTTTGGATTACACTTCCAAAGAGGAGGGATGATTGATGGGACCCATTAGCCTGCTGGAATCTCCCCTTTTATTAAACCCTCTCTACATCCCGTTCCACTCCCAAACAAAAAAAAAGGAGGGAAAAAGCTTTGGCAAAGATAAGCGCGGTCACTAAAATATTTACCTCGTACAATAAGCTCACGGTATTAGCCTTCCCCCATTTTCGGAGAAAGGAGACAACGAACTCGCCCCACGAAGGCCCTGAAACTTCTCCGTTGTCCGGTGAGCCGATACCCTCGCGGTGCCGGTTAATTCACAGCTCTCGGGGGACTGGTGGTGTTTGGGCAGATTTGCATTAAGTCCAGCGGTCCAGGCCGCCAGGCTGCGATTCTAGGCTCGAAGGCTCCGTGCTCGCTGTCCTCCCGCCGTCTGCGAGAAAGCAGATGTCACGTCTTCGGCTCGTCCACATGGCTCCGCTCGCTCTGCGGGATGGGATTCGCGCAAAAGTGGGGGCAGCGTGTTGTTTATGTGTGTGTGTGTGTGTGTGTGTGTGTGTGTGTGTGCGTGTGTGTGTGTGCGCGCGGGGGATGCACAATCTTGCACTGTCTTTATGGATTACCTGGGTGATATTTCGAAAGTTTAAGGATGGGAGAAATTGGTTTTGTGCGAAAGGCTCGGCGCGTGTCGCTTATTGGGATTACTGCCACCTGTCTTCGCAGGCACAGAAGTTTATTAATCCAGCTCACCTTTCAGTGGTGAGTAAGAGGGCCTCCTGCGCTGCGGCTAATGCCAGCTGCTCTCCCCGTGCTGTAATGCGGCGCCAGTGTGGCCACGCGAGGTCAACTGCACAATTCCGAACCAATCTGTTCATAGCAGCCCACCAAATGTCAATTTGGGCTAAATCTGGGCACCCGAGATGCAAGTACTCATCATTAATAGATCATATTACCAAACCTCATATGGTACCGTCTTTCGCATGACCCAAGCCTTGGCTTCCTTCTGCGATCAAATAAGTTATCATTATGTCGCTCAGCTGATACGTAACCATCTTGACATATATATATATATATATATATATTTTTTACCTATTTAAAGCAGTGGATCTTTTACTTGACACATTAAGGTCAAGCACAACAGCACCACCCCCCTTTTCAGACTTGACCTCCAGCTAGCTGTGGTCCCCATGGTGCTGCTTCCCAACACTGAAAGCCTCAAAGCATGTCAATTCATCAAGGAGCAGGTGGAACCGGTTAAAGATTTACTCGAGGTTCTCCATTCCACCAGCCAGCACAAAAGCGCCATCGTTTCAAGCCGCGGAAGAGGATCAGTGGGCTTGATCAATAGGCATCTCTAACTGGGCCACCTTCTCACTGAATCGAGGGATCGTGGCCGTCGGGGCCAGGGAAGCGCCCGTGCAGCACATTCGCAGAGAAGAAGAATGCTGAAAACGCCTTTTGCCCAGTGAGCCCAAGGAATGGCCTGCGTTCTTACGGCCGACGAAACCCGGGACTAAGCAACTGTTAGCGAGCAGCTCTCCGTCTCCAAGCGCCGAGGCTGCGGGAGACGCAGATAAAAAACCCTGAACGTGACCTAAGCGGTCTCTCATTTAGAAGACCCCTCGACTCGCAGCCCGTGATTGGCTAATTACGAATAAATAAATGAGCGGATGGATAGAGAGGGTGAGAAGCGGAGCACCTCTGGACGATCGCACGCGCTTTCGAGACCACGGCGCCGTACAGGAACGACTAACTGTTAAATTCAGATTTACTTCATCTTCAGCGCTGAAAACAGTCCTCCTGCCCACATATTTGTATTTAAATTCCAGTATCTGTGTTCAAAAATCCATTTCTGAAGGTGATTACATTCAGAAGAGAGGAGATAGCATGTGCTGCGGGCAGGCGGAGGAACACAAAAAATGGATTAGGAGAAATGAATTTAAACAGCATTATGTGAGGGCAGTGCACTCCTTCGCCGACGTATTCTTTTGTCGAAGACGTTCCAGAGTGCCGCTGCGGCACGCGATATTTCAGATACAACGTTAGAATCCTTTAAAACAAAAAATGCATTATAACTCCCAGTTATCATAAATAAAATGAACGGAAACAAGCACAGAACATTACTCGGCGGCATGCGGCGATAGTAGATTGCACGGGGCCGATATCATCTGACAGTCATTCCGGAATGATTTTGCTCACAGCTTTAACTTGGAAATTCATTCTCCGAAATTGAAAAGTACTTCTTAATCTCCCTCTTTCTTCCGGTGCGTTCCAGAAACGGCGGCCGGCGACCGACAGCGTGCTAGCATAAGCCGACGTCCTTGTTTAATCGCGGCGGATCAGAAAGGAAATCAATGGTCAGAAGCTGTGAGTAATGACAACGAAATCATAAATGAATAGTCGAGAACGGCGTCGTTCGGTCAGAATCATAAAAAAGATTAAATAAAGAGTAAAACGCGACCAACTGCTTAACTGTGCTCTAAAAATAGCTGCTAAAATCGATCAGACATGCACGATATGGTTTTGCGACGATAGAACAAATACGACAAAACTAACTTAAATTTGCCTTGGAGCCAGTCGTGTTGCACAAATCCTGCGGACGGCTGGAGTTTTTAGATCCGTGGGTAACCGAAGGAGAAACCGGCCGCTGCTCGTGAGGAGAAATTTCGATTTTCCCCTGTACTGTACGGCAGACGTTTATATTCCATTAGCCTCAATCCTGAGCGATCTTCTTACCGCCCACGGGTCTAACCTTCCAGAAAATTCACAATCATTTCCCGGACAACTATAAATCATTGCTCTTTAGACAATGTTAGAGGGAGAAATGAAAGATGTATAATTGCGATGCTCCCAATGCACAGAATCCAGCTCCAACATGCCTCAGCGACACCTTGCTGCTGTTCTCAACAAGACTGCGATCGTTTCTCCTAATCCGAAGACCGGCAATAAGTGCGTTTCATCTGCAAGCCCGTGACCCATCGTGTCACTTTGTCTTCCTCCTTAAACCGGCACCTCTCAGATGTTCACGCAACCGGTTGTTCTGATTTGATTTTGCACAAGACCTTTGGGTGGTGCTGTCAGTATGTTCTGCTCAACCTTTTGCTCCCGATGGCTAAATTCCACACTTCAGTTCTTCACCCCTCGATACCTGCGATTCTCAGCGCGCTGACATGGTCATCATTTGCAGACGGGCTACATAAGACGTATATAAAAAGTTAGGAGCAGTTGCTCAGAAACATCAAAACATTTTGGAAGGGAAAAAAAAGTCAAAAACGAAATACCAAAAAACCAAAGAAAAATTTGAATGGAAACACCGAATATCTTAAAGCTGAACTTCAAATTTTGTTGTCCTCTACTGCGTAGCAGAGGAAGTTTCAAAGAATATTCAGGTCACGATGGTCTGCGGAGGTGTGAAGGTAATGGAGGGAGTCTAGGCTGCCCTATATGGGGACAAGTTGAGAGCACATGCAAGTCTGACTCTTTGCTTTTCTTCTGCCTTTGCAGAGTTAAGACAGACAAACTTGTTTTTATACCCCCGGGGTCAACTGTTAACTTCAGTCCTGTTATGATCCTTCCAAACGTTGTTTTTCAAACGCCTGTGCTCCGGCACACCGAACACAGTGAGTTTGAGGAAACGCGTGTCAAAAGGCAGCAAGCCATGAAACCAGCAACTTTGTGGGATCCCCCCTCCCTTTACTTAGCAGCAACATGACAAAAACTGACGAACAAATTGAGCAACACCAAAGTAAATATTGCTTCTATGCTGTCGATAGAACCGTAGCTGTGGGAGGGGGGGGGTGCGACGGTTTCCGCAGATGCCCTCCAGGAGACGGCACCAGAAGGAAGCGCGTTTGAATTCCCGACTCGACACGAGTGCACCTTTCGCGACTCCCTCCTTAGTTTTCATTATCAGTTTAGAGACACATTTGAATGCTCTCATCTTCAAAATATGTCCTAACTCTCATTTGCACCGGTGTATTGTAATTATCTTCATTTGCATTTCAAGAAAACCATTAAACTGACATCAAATTATCCACACAAATTAAGGATATTGAATGATATAAGGCGATTTAATGTGCCGCTCGCTTGGAAAACCTCAGATGTTCACGCAAGCTGTGTTTTAAATCTGATCCTCATTTCTCACCAAGGCAGCCTTGAATAACCACCTCTCAAATTAATTTTTATTTCTGATGTTTTTTTTTTTTTGACGTCAATAATAAATCTTGTTTTTTTTCGGTCATCTGTCCTCTAATTTCCTCCTTGGGGTCGACCGGTGCTGCAGTTGGACACACGACCAAGGCCACGTCCCGGTCCGGTAATTGATTTTTTAACTTCTGTAAAGGGGTGGGAGGTGAAGGAGGGTGACAGAAACCCCCCCCCCCCCCCCNACAGCAAAAGACATACAGGACACTGGGGGGGGGGGGGGGGAAAAAAACCCCCCCCCCCCCCCGACTAAGCGGCCTGGAAAACATTTTGTCGCCTTCCTCCCGAGCGTCCGTTGCACTCCGAGCTACTTCCGGAGAAACCGGGCGCCTCCGCCCGGACCTTCCGTCCCATTGTGGGCGAGAGAGGCGCACCGACTGGCGTCGCGCATCTGCTCCGCGGCACCTGTGAGCAGGTGCACCGTTGCAGGAGAGCAACCGTTGCTCCGAGTGCCTGAGCCAAATTCACGCCAACAACAAGTAACTAGTCACCTATGGGGGGGGGGGGGGCCGTAAATCTTCGCATTGGAGAAAAAGGTTATTAGCGAGACCCTCATAACTGACAAAGTTTGTGGGGTCTTCTTCCACCTGAAGCCGCCGCAAACGGAATGGTGTCTGTGTGCAAAGGACCGGCTGCCGCTTCACCCCTGTTATTCATTAAACAGAGATTATCCCCTACAATAACCCGACCAAACCCTACGGCAGCTTGCAAGCAGCTGTCGCTCCGACGCTGCGAAATGCCTCTTTTAAAAACGGGGTGGCCTGTCAAACAAACGTACTTTCCCACCCACCTCATCACGCTCGCCGACGTTACTGACGGCGCTTTGGAGTCACGTCATAAGACGATTTTCCCAGCCGCACCGCCGGCACCCTCCTGCGAGAAGGTGGACGAAAAGCAAGGGGTTTCTTTTGTTAAAGTGCACAGAGTGAAACGGATCGAACCCACCCCGTCGTCCGGGGACCCTCGGATGCAGAAAGGACACGGTCCAAACAAAATGTCCACTTTTCAGAAGGAAAGGCGGCGCGAAAGTTTTCTGCCGCGTTCGCGTGTTTTGGCGTACTTTTCTGGCCGCTCCTGGTCAAGGAGGCCTGTGCACGCTTTCAAGGTGCGGCGCGCAGAACGGGCATCTGTAGCCTGTACCAGTGCAACGGGGGCCATTGCTTAAATATTTATCCAATTTAATTAATTTTAAGCTGTTGCAGTCCGAACGCGGTTAGCATGTGGCCTCCCACATGTCGGATGGGGAGATGCGTTTCGTGATGGGATGACGGCTCGGCAAAATTAATTATTGTTTTCGTTTTCTCAATCCCCTCATCTCCCGAAATGCAGTTGACCTCATTCTTTATGTACAGTTTCCCTGGCGTTCGCCTATGCCGGCCCCCCATATGGAGAGCGAAAATATATTCCTTGTTTGACCGTTATGTAAATATTTCAAAATGACCCAGAAATGTGATTAATAAAATAAATAAATACAACTCTGACAAAAATGAATATTTGTTCGAGGACAAATAAATCCGCGCGAAAATGACCAACGAGCTATAAACGCGACGCGAAAAGATTGTTGAAAACGCGAGTCGGACGAAATGGTGTGTTACACACGTAAGCAGTTTGAGCTGCAAAAATAGTTTTCATTGTGCAAATGAAGGATCTGACAGCGTTGAGTCAGAGGCAGACAGACAGATCTGTGACTGTAGCTCACACTTGCACAGACTTGGTGTGGGAGTGGGTGGGGGTGGGGGGGTCTATGTCAACGAAAGAACCAGAAACACAAGTCTTTTTGATTATGTTTCGCTTCCGCAGCCGCTTCAGCCTTGAGCGCATAATGGAAGGGCGGAGGGCGTCGGGACGGCTATGCGCTCGCTGCCTATCGGGGGTCTGGGGCGATTCTCGGCGGGTTTCCGATGTGAGACCCATCTATCCACTGGAAAGCAATCTCTTAACTACACACGGATCTAAACTAAGGGCCGGCTGCATGCAATTTTTCAGCGGTGGTCAATGAAACAAGGCCACTGAGACAGAATGAAAGAGAGTGTTATTGCCCAGAAGAAGCCTGAAAGTAATCCGAGGTCTCCATACGGCGTTATTCGTGGCATCATCATTAAGACGGTTTTAGAAGATGCTATTACTGTGTGCGCCAAAGCATTCATTCCTTTTGTACGGGTGAATGACGTATAGCATACGAGCTCGGGAAGAGAAAAAAAAATTGCATATACGTACCAAAACGGAGCGCGATTAGACACTTTGCACGAACAAGCTACTCTTGTTGGCTTGTCCAACGTATCTAGACGTAGTCGAGAACATCGGGGCCTGGAACGTTCGGTCTTTTCAGCATCTTTGCCCGGCATGGCTCTCTGTCAATTTGCACGTTTATATAAACTTGAAGTCGGAACAGTCCTCGGTGTGGTGGTCTGTATTTGTGCCCAAATGAGCATAAGCTATGGAAAGCAGGCAATGGACGACGGCCCTCCATGAGGTTCACGGGTCTAAAAGCTGATCGAAAACTTATGTTGACGGGTAACCTGAACCCCTTCGGAGTCAAACTTCGGGCCACCGTTGAGTAATGAAGATTCTGCGTGTCGTGTTTAGCTTCCGGATCACAGTCTCGGTGGCTCCTTTGGCTTCCACATCCTGCTGACTTTGCTTCAAAAGGAGAGAACTTCTTATTCTGCTGTTGAGGTATCGCTGGGTGGACTCTCCTTCATTGCATCCAGCCCGATCGTAGGGTAGAGGGGGCGGTAAATGGGGTCAACCACCATCATCAGAGGTTCTACCTCTGGTCCAGCTGGCAGGCAAGGTATGCTTTAGGACCGGAGGCCTGTCGACAGCCCCAGGTTCAGCTGTTGCCCTCAGATGTTCAGTCAACGTGCTGCAGATCCCGGCAGCGCTGATCAGAAGGAGCAGCGTGCGGATAGACGGATCGGGAGCAGTCCTGGCTCGGGAGCGAGAAGGTACTCCCGCCAATTCCCACCAGTGATTTATTTGTCCTCATCGCACCGCGAGTTGAAATTTGTCACGTTCAAATCCTAATTAAAACTGTTAATCACAGATTCCTGTTTGTTCAACACAGCACACAAAATGAAAAATTAGATGGAATTATTCACTGCCAGTGGCGTTTAGACAGGTGAACTCGCACACAGGGACGGCGGCAAAGTATCGGAGGCTTCCGGAAAGTTTCGCAAACTTGCAAGGATGCGTCACGCTTCTACGGCGGTTTAAACGGGAACGCCTTTTTATCAAAATGCTTTTTCGGTGTCCCGTCCGACATCTTTGCTGATGTTAACAGCGTGTGCTGTCAATAGAGCAGCGGCCGGGGAAAAAACAGCAAGAAAGGTCAGAGCGCTTCAACGTACAGCGGTGCAGGACACCTTTATAGGTGTCACCCCGGAATTGTGGACCCGGGAGCCTCTTGCGGATTCCTGGGCCGCAGGAACACAGACTCCTTCACGGTGTGAAAAAGTGCTGTCTGATGGCACGGTGCGGTCGTGATGCATTACTACGGTACAGGGCCACACTCCAGCCCGCCTCGATTAATCACCTTCCGGGAAAACTATTGTTTTTGCTACACGTGTACGTTCCCCGTGGGGGTGCGTGTATATTGAAATTTAAGCACATCTCTTTTTTGGATAAGGGTAACATTGACATTGCCCGGATATCCACAGAATTCGTTCATTTTTCATTATTTTTGTCAAAGCCTTGGAGTGAGATGTAGTACTTTTGAAAGGGGGCAAAAGTGGGGGGGGGGCTGACAGGCATGGGCTCCGTAACCCAATTAAATGAAAAATTAGTGCAATTAACGGTAAAGGAGAGGGTGTCCTAGTCAGCGCCGCGCCGCTCGGGTTTCCCAAACCACAGCAGTGGCCCCCGGCTTGGCGGGGGTGGGGGTGGCGATGGCCAGAGGGGGTGCTGCTCCCCCCCGTAGGGGGATGTCTACGGGGACGTGTTCACGGCAACAACCACCCCGCCCTCCTTCCTGTCGGCTGGCTTTACTCCGGCGCCCCTGCAAGTTATTCGTCTGTGGTGTGAGACAGACCCGGCCGAACAAGGTGGACGAAGGTCACGTCGGCGCTCTTTGTTTAGCCGCCCTTTTTTCGGCGTGTCACGGATGTGCGGTGAGATGATTGTTGCTGGAATATTCCAGAATTAAAAGCTGCCTTTGCCTTCCCCGTCTAATGGCCTCGCAAAGCAGCGCGGCATCACGAGGACAGGGTTCCGGGGAGGGCTGATGTCTCCGGAATTGAAACCCCTGTAAACCGTTCAGCCAGACTGACCAGCAGCAAGAACGTGAAAAGACGGGTGTTAAAGTCCATAATATGCAAACAAACAACGCCTGAAAACAAACAAATTATACACCGGAACTAACTGGAACAAAGAGCCGGGCAAATGGAAGATCCGCTGGCAGAACTGCACCTTTAAAAATAATGCTAAACACGCTATTATTATTAATGGCTGGTCGCACAGTACACGTCAGCCGGGAGCGTAGAACGGCTGTGCAAAATACATAACCGAGACCCGCGATTGAAAATGCAAAGACAAACAAAGGCGGCCTTGACGGCACAGAAAGTTGTTTCTGGAACGCGCTCCGCAGAGCGCCGACGCTCGCCCGCTCGGGCCTGCGGCGGCACAGGTGCGAGGGCGTCGGCAGAGCCACGTGTGCGGCGCCGAGGCGGGCTGCAAGCGCGAGGTCAGGGGAGCGGCCTGCCTCTTTTCTTAGCCACCTGCCGAAGCGGAAAAGGAGACGTGGCGCCCTCCGCGAGCCCGCCGGAGACGGTGGGGAAATACGAATTTGTTATATCACCACCTGCTATGAGGACCCTATTAAAAACAATGAGAAAACCAGCGGGCAGTCAATCTACACACTGCTACCAAGTCCTTTGATGGAACTGGCAGATAACTTGGCAGCCAACATGAGGCGATATCAATTCTGCAGCTGTCATACCCCTTTGAAATAGCAGCAGAAAGGAAAACAGCGTCGAACACTTTGATGTTCCCTGTTTTGTTTGTTTTGTTGCTATTATTCTTTTTCCCTCGCATTTTAATTATTCCTCCTTCCCTTAATTTATTTGCCGCGTTATAATTTTCGCGAGGAGAACTAATAATTGGCACGCAGATATGCTCGCAGAAACGAAAGGTCATATATATTTTTTGTGGTACGGGCGTTATTTTATTTAATTTTTTTTTTACTCCGATTTAATTCTTTAATTGGCGGGAAGGGTGGTCGCATTGCGCGTAGGTGCCGCGCACAAAAACGCGTCCCTGCTCTCCTAACATTGTTTTGTCCCTTCCCCGCTTGTTTCAGATCCCTTCTTTCCTTAATGCGGCAGAAGCAGGTCTTGTGATGAGCTGATTCCAAACGGTCGAGGCACCCAACCTGAAGGAGGTGCGTGGGAAGGACCCCCCCCCCCCCCCCCCCCCCCCCCCCCCCCCCCCCCCC
>UFQX01000868.1:131174-152463 GCA_900497675.1 Arapaima gigas | reverse complement strand
GGGGGTGGGAAAGGCCCCCCCCCCCCCCCCCATTACCGCGGTTCCCAAATGAGTTACACAATAAGGGACTGGGCACTCTGCAGGCGATGATGTAACCCGCCACACAATGCCATCAGGACCCTCCGTCCAAAATCCGGCTTTGCTCGACTTGCAGCCACGCGGCAGCAGGTGGCGTAGTCCCTGAGGTCGAGGACACCGGCTTGTAAGACGGCAGTTGCTGGTTCGACTGCCTGTAGCAGCTATACCCTTGGGCAAGACCCTGAAAGTGGCCACTGACAAAAAAAAAAAAAAAAAAAAAAGNTGCCTGTAGCAGCTATACCCTTGGGCAAGACCCTGAAAGTGGCCACTGAAAAAAAAAAAAAAAAAAAAAAAAGAGCGACCAATGAAAAAAATAATAACCACGACAGGGTTAAAGTTAATCTGTGTTTCCTTCAAGGAGAACGTGGCCTCTGCCGACGTTTCTCTTTGGGCCACGTGGGTGCTTCACGAAGTTAAGAAGCGTTAAATAAAAATAAAAGAGGTGGTGCTCTCCTGCAGGCCCCGTTGCCGGGTCTCACGGGGGCCAGGCGGAAGAACGAGAGGCGGGCCGCTCGCTTCCATGGGAGAGACGCAAATAAACCATGCTTTGTCCTCCAAACTGGGGTACGATCCGTACCGACAGCTACGCTTCGCTCGCGCGCAAACTCGACTTCATCTTCATCGAAGGATAATTCTTAACACCCTTTAAGGAACGCGTAACTTTCAAGTAGTTATAGCCTAAAGATGACCTGCATTTATATTCTGATTTAAACAGTGATACTATTCAGCCCCAACCACAATTCGCTTTATTTTCAATTAAAAACTGAGTATATTTCTATATCCCAGCTGATGACAGAAAACAGATAAATTACATTCATTTATTTATTCAATGGTAAATATTTCAGCATGGTTCAAACACTATATTATTTTATTCATTTTTGTAAGGCGCTCACAAAGGGTTAAGTTCCCTACGATTTAGCACGTGGCTGCGGACTCCTGACACGGAATAATTTGCAGCGGTGTACTAAAATACAAAAACACGGCCCTCAAATACTCTAATGACTTGCACTGTAGGCAAATAGAGTTTATTAATGGGCCTTTTCTCTTCTCCATATGGTCAAACATTCCACACGTTCTCAAAAGCAATAAATCAAAAACCAAAAGGGCAAAAAAAACACCCTCGGTTCACACAGAGCCATAGCCAGAGGTGGAATTCACCTGGGCTCACTGTCTGTGTATTCCATTGTCCTTCACAACTGCAGCGTATTCCTCAATAGCTCCCTTTTAGAACGCTGTCACGCTGCCGAAGGAATTGCAGCCAACTTCGGGGCTATAAAAGGTCACCGTTTACACCTGGTGAGTTTTAAATGACCGGGTCACAATTGCGCGGCCTGCTGAAAAGAGCAGCACTCATCCTTCCCCCCCGAAAATCCACCTGGCGAGGCAACCGCGGGCAACGTCCACCTCGGATCAGGGCGGCAGTCCTCCGTAAACTGCGACCCCCCCCGGAAAGTGCCCCCGGTGGCGGCCCTGTCAGACGCCAGCTCTTTGATTCGAGCGCGACACCGTTAATCTGCTTGCGGCCCTATTGACCCCCTGCTGAGCGAAAACTAAGAATAAGCCGCTCGCGGGCGGCACTTTGCTCTCCTCCTCCTCTGTTTTCGCCATTTGTTTTTTCATTCATTTCTTTTAAATTGTTATACGTGACCGAGGCCTGGCTGCTGAGGGTTCTGGTCCCTGCTGCCCGCATCGAGCAGTGGCAGGCTCACTTGGGGGCCTGCAGATCACAGTTTAGCTGCCGATTGTGCCTCCCTCTCGAGTCTCGTACAAAACCTCTGACTCCACGCACCAACCGACACAACAAAGTGCTATTTTTAAACATACAAACTAAATATTTGCTAGTGCCGTGTCCTCCTCGTGCTCCGTAATCTTGGCATTTCGAGTCAATTGCAAAGCCAGTATGCGGAATGTATTATTTTATATGTTTATTTCTGTGTAAAATGTTATCCCCGGTAGTCATTTGAGGCAAAATGGAAAATCTATTTATTGTGAGTCATCCACAATGTGGGTATCTGTGTGACATCTATTAAATTCAGGCAAGAACGTGCGTATATCGGTCATCTCTTGTTTTATTCAGCAATATTGGTTGGGAGCGAAGCAAGGTTATGAGTTTCCCAGGTGATTTACTTTTTTCCATTTGTATTCCATTTGTATTACACTACATGTAAAATTGACTCAAGGAGGAGGCTATTTCCTTCAATACATGCAATAAATATATAATATTGTTTTAAAAAGCCAATATAATTTGAGACGAACGAGTTTAGCGGGCGATTTCCACACTGTGGACCGGATGCGCTGCGGGATAACGTCTGTTAACACAAGGGGAGATGGCAGCTGCTCTGAAAGGGTTAACCGCATCCAAGGAGCTGGAGGGTTTCTCAAGTGCAGGAGGCTGGGCATCAATCTGATGTTCTATCCAGGAAAGCTAGTCAATCACCGTTATGGGCAGGAATTCGACTAGTAGCCATTACCAAATGCTTTTGTGTTTGGTAGAGCCTCTGTGCTGCAGAGCAGCGTCCTGAACCTGGGCTCCGTGGGCTGCGGGAAATAACTTCAGCTAAACAAAAGTTAACAATGAAATAAAAATATGACGCGTCCTCCGTTACCCTGCCACCCGATATTCGTTTCTCATTTATTCAGTCCACTTGTCATTGATCGGCCCCGGGTGGTACGATAAACTGAGGCCGCGTTTGAAAGCCGCTGACCACGTGAGGGGCTGTGAGACGCACCGCGTTGGGGGGACTGTGTATCTGCGCTCTCAGTCGCCTTCTGCCTCCTTTGGGTTGTGTCTGTGCTCTGTTTTCTGGCTAATTTTCCAGTTTATCATTTACATGACGTACGGCATTTGTCTTACTCAAGCCAGTCAATGCACACCATCACGGTAAGTTTACTTAACGGGAATCATTATTTTTTAACATTTATTTTGTACGCGTGACAGCGGATGTCTGCCGCAGTTAAGGGTTTTTAGGAAACTTGTTCGTGTCAAACTCGGAGGTGCTCACACTTACGTTTGAGCATTTCCACGTCAGACACAAACACTCAACCGCCCCTGTGTTATATATAATGTTTGCCATGTTTGAGTGAGTCCTGCCCCCCCTCACCGTTTCGCTGTTAGGTCTCCCTAAAGGCCCCGGTCTGGGTTTCGGTGGTCTTCTATACCGCCAGTTTCCACGCTGCATACGCTCACCTGCAGCTGGGGGGGGGATCCATCGCTGGGGAAGTTTGTCATGTCTGTTGCCTCTCGACCCGCATCAATGGCCGTGTTTCTTTAGAAGTGTGGACTGAATGTGAGGATAAGACTTACGAACATGTAAGTCGGCTGCCTGTGTTCATCTGTGGCTTCTCATGGTACGCTGTTGTACGTGCTTGCTCACTACTGTATTACAGCGAGAACCTTTTCTGTGTAAAGCGCTTCAGCTCTTCCTCAAGGAACCGGGGTGTGGGGGTTATTTAAGGAGATCATTTGCTGTTTGAGGAGCTGCTGAGGTTGATGCCTGTCCGTGGTGCCTGTTTCCAAATGTTAAGCAGAGAGACCATCTGTAATGTATATAGAATCTGTCTTTCTTTCTTTCACTCTTTTTGCTACTTTAATAAACACCTTCGGCACAAATCGTGGGCCAAGTGTTGCTGTGATCAACCGACGGCTGAAGACAAACCCTGAAACAAGCAGGTTCTCTCCACACCCAGAATCACCGTGTGACAACATATTGTGCTATTAATAGCTTTCTGTTCCGTTACACTGCATTACACAACTTTTCCCTCATGATATTCGGTATAACCGAAGGTGATTCTGCGGGGAATTTCGTATGGGCTCCGAGCAAATTGGAAGTTTTCCCCACAAGAAAGTGTGAATTCGAGAACTTCAGTTTTTCAATATTCACATTTCAGAAACAAACTAGGCCCAGCCAAGGAGAGAAAAGTGTACCGTGGTATTACCATGACATAACTCATTTTTTTTGTTTCTCGGAGTGTATTTTTAGATGATTTTCTAGTAGGGCGTCCTTAGCAACCTTCAGGTTCTTAATGGGGTCGGCGGTGCCTGGACGGAGGGTGTGTGATCTCCGAACGCTCTTTGCACGTGTCACTCTGAGTGTGTGGTCGCTTTGAGGGCCTCATTTCCTCCCACTTCCTTTGATGTGTTTGACTAATTTAGCGGGGGGCCGACGAGCGGACACACGGCCTCGCCCCCCGCCCGGCCTCCGTAACAAATTTCACACATCATAATACCCACCTCCCCCCCCCCCCCCCCATCTCTGATCTCTCCCACCAAAAAAAACACCTTTCCTTTTTCCTTAGGTGTGGCGCGCTTGCGACCGTAAATCTCATCTGTTCCAGTCAGACGCACCTCCCCGAGGCGTCCCCGAGCTGCAGCGGAGCCATCATTAACCTTTCGGTTTCAATCAGCTGACAATAATCAGCCTCTGACATCTCGAGGTTTATCAAAGCATTAAAACAACAACTTCTTGGGCTTTTCTGCTCCCGCTTCTTGTCTGGAGGGAAAAGGGAGCGAGTTGCCGGCGCGGTAATTAAATCCCCTCCTCAAAGCAGGAAATTATTTCACACCATCCTGTCACGGCGGCTTAAGAGACACCTTGCTGGAAAACAGGAAGGCCCAGGCTAAACACACACCTGGTGGCGGGGCACGGGGAGGGGGGCTTAAGCGTGTAATTTCGAGCGCGGCTTCGGGGCAAAGCGGCCGATTCTTTCGCGAGCCGAGATCGCCACATCAAAGCCGGCGCCAGCGGACTCCCGAGGGCTCATTTGTTCAAAGCTTTTTTGTTTTTTTGTTTTTTTTTTTTCCACTTTTTTCAGTTTTGAATCTAATTTTTCGCCGGTGTCCGTCGGACGGAGGACGCGCCTAAAGCGCGGCGTTCCAAAACACGGAGGTGCGCGCAAACGCAGATAAGCCGCGATGGCATATTAGAGAGCAACTCTCTGCTGAAGTTCACGCGTAGCCTAAGATGTATTAAAAGTAATGTCCTAAAGTTGTTATTGTGTATTTTCGTAGTGCGACGTTCTGACTCTGGGAAGGTTTTTTTTTTTTAAATTTAAGATTTGAAAAGAGCTCGCTGATAAAAATCAAATTTGTCCAACACATAGATGCTAAACCTCATTTGAATTTTATCTCTACATTATCAGGCACAGATATCCCATCCGGGGTGGATCCCATGTCAGCCCCTACGCATCCGGGATAGGCTCTGGACCCCCACAGCCCGACACTGGACAAGCAGTTAATGTTGAATGATTGAATGAATGAACGGATGAATTTGAAATTGTTAAAGTACTCTTGAAGTTCCAGCTTATTGCTACAAGCAAACACTTGCAGGTTCTTGTTTTTACTTTTACACGTCACCTAGGGGTTTTATGGAGGCTCTTCAGACCACCACAAGGTGTGTTATGGGGTATTTTGGTGGCTGGAGAACTGCAGGTTTGCCTCGAAACACGTTTACGAGGGTTCGTGAGCTGTCTTTCTGAGGGCAGGTGAAGAACCTCAAATATTACTGCAGGGAGTAGCTGGATCAGAACCTCCCAGCTGGTTCTGTTCTCAGATTTGATTCAAATTTTGTTTTCACATTTGAGTCAGAATGGAACTTTCTGGCAAATACCACAAAGCGCTCCAGTATATAGATCGGGCTGGAACTTCTATATTTGTAACTTTTTTTGAATATGTCTTCAAGCAGGCTCTTACAGACCCCATATTTGTGACCAGTTCCTTTAAGGGGACCAAATCAAGTTCAATTCTCCCTGCTCTGTCTGCCTGCTATTTTCAGACTCTTTTTATGACCCATTGTTAACTAGGGCTGGAGAAAGCAAATAAAAAGTTCTGTATAATTTCAGACTTATAGTGGGAACAAAACTGCATCTTTACTAATTCAGCACCACACACAACTCTCATACCACATAAACACATTCATTTGACTCGGTTGAAGCGGTACTGCTGTATATAGCAGAGAAAAAATATATATATAACTCTTATTAAACAGTTTTACTTTTGATAAGAAAAACCTTTGCTTGCCTTCCAAAAAAAACTGATCAAAATATGAAGATTAACTACTTGCCTTTACAGATTTGTTTGATTCGCAGCACGTTCTGTGTCCTACTCAATTCCCACACTTTCATTCCCCCCTGAATAAGAATTTAAACTTGCAAGTGTTAACTTTAACTTTTCTTAACTGTTACTGAAAAGGTGCTGGAAACAATTCATAAATGCATAAATGAACAGGAAAAAAATTATGATCAATAAATAAATGCTCGATAATAGACAAGAAAAACTAATTCCATTATTATAAATGGTTAATGTTAATTTATATTACAATAAATCCTATTTTAAACAAGTGTGTGTATCTGTTACATTACATATAGCTTTATATTACTGTGAATTGTTTTTATTATTATTATTATTATTATTGTTGTTGTTGTTGTTGTTGTTTCTGTTGTTTTCTTATACCTACTGTACTTTAGCTTCCAAACAATTCTGGCACAGCAATTGTGAACAGATTGAATAAAGCCCTAGAAAAGACATTCATGGGCAGCACGGTGGCTCAGAGTGTAGTGCTGCTGCCTCACAGCACCTGGGCTGGTCGGGCATTTGGAGTTTGCATGTCCTCCACATATTGGTGTGGGTTTCCTCTGGGTGCTCTGGTTTCCGCTCACAGTCCAAAGACACGCAACTCGGGTTAATTGGTTGCTTTAAACTGCCCACAGTGCGTGCATGTGAGTGCAACTGGATGTGTGTGGTTGCCTTGAGATGGACTGGTTTCATAGCCCAGCACCCTCTGCTTCCCAGACAGGCCTCAGACTGCCATGACCCTCCTCGGGATAAGCGGGTGATGATAATGGATGGATGGAAAAAACATTCACCAATAAGCTTGTAAAACTAGCAACTCTAGAAAAAAATAACAAAGCTAACCTCTTTCACCAAAAGCCACCTATGATATATCTAGCACATTTACACATCAGGGTAGTGTTTCCTGAAGCAGCTCAGTTATTACCTTGACCAAAGCTACCACAGCAGGCGGTGGGAGTGGTGTTCCGACTGGCAGGTTCTGCATTGTAGCTCCACGCCTTTAACCACTACACCACCCACAGCTCGACATCTTACGGCCAACACCACTGTCACTCGTTTCACTATTTTCTCAGTGAACCCAAAACACGCCTTTTAATACTGCTGGTGCCCAAGTCCGAGTTCCTGTAAACATCAAATCTGCAAATTAGTGGATAAAGACAAACTACCCCCCAGACCTATTTATTGGAAGGTGTATAAAACATCGTTCACACGTAAACGACATATCATTCAGAAGCTCAGCAGAGACCTCTGACAAATCTCTCGTTCATGTCCCAGCAGCCAGTGCAGTGGCTGGAGCCTAAAACTCACGTCATATGTAGCTTTATAGCTTTATGGAAAACTATAAATTGCTTTGAAGGAACATGTTTCCTATATGAATAAACAACCACAACGACGATGATGATGATCTGAACTTTATGGACTTCGTGTTTATCCGTTAAACCCAGGAGGGAGTGTTTGCTCGGTTGGCGGCAGTGGCTCCCAGCGGGGCCTCAAGAGTAATCAGATGGGGCAGGAACTTTACCATATCTACTCAAAGAGGACACACTTCTGAGCGAGTCGGGACCTCTAAAAGCAAACTGAATCTTGTCGGTTGGAAAAAAGTGCAATTGGACACAGCCAACGCGGAGGAGCAGGAGCAACCAGCAACAGAGCCGACGAAACTAATACGGTGCGACTAATGATATTAGCAAGGTTAGGGATGTGCGTGTGACACGGGCGGTCCGGAGGCCATCGTAAGCCTACAGACAGAGCTTCGTCTGGACAGATTGCGGCCCAGATAATCCGTTAAAGCTGCCCACTCGCGATTTTCCCATCCATTTGTTTTCTAGTCCACCGCCACCCTGTTTACATCTCAACAATTACTCGCCGAGAGCGTTTGGTTCAGTTATTACGAAAATAATACCCGGACTTTTAAACCGTCGCTGGGGAAAACAGTCCTCGAGCCTCTCCCCACGTGTGGACGGTGGCACGCGGCGGAGCAGGACGTACTGGAAAATGAGTTCTTCGGCAGAAACAAATGTTTGGAGAAGCCGATCCCATTAATTCGCCGCGACCTCATGCGAGCTGCCAAACGTCCCGGGCTGGAAAATGGAATCGCGGGCGCACCTGTTGTCAATTGACGGGCACATCGGAAAAACTCTACCGATGCCTCCGCTTGCTGCGCTTCAGGACAGGATTTGCACCGCTGGCTGCTGCGCGACCTGTCGGAACAAGGAAACGAAACCGCTCGCTTATTTTATCGGACGTGCGGACGTGCGGAAGGGACTATGATTTAGGGACGATGCTTCTGAAGCGCTCAGTCAGCCTCCCATGTGCTCCGCTTCTCATTTCCAATCAAACCGACGCAACTTTATCTATAACTTGGATTAATACATTTTATCCTTTACTACTTTTTCCCCCCCGCTATCTGTAGATTATTATCAGCTGGACAAAGACCAGACTATTGTAATGCAGGTCTGATTCAATTACCACCACCACCCCACTCCTCCACCCGCCACCCGCTTCGAGCATCCCTACACCCACACGCCGCCCACCAGCCGCCCACCCCTTCCTCACACTCCTCATAAATTCTACACATAAACTTTATTTTTTCCCTCACTGAAGCATGCTAAAATGAATAATCTTTTATCTTTAAAACAATATTTTATATTTTAATATTATAATCTAGTTAATTATATTGAAGTTTACTTCACTGTGTAGGGTCCGGCCGCAATATAATTTTCTTTAGTACAGCGAGGAATTAATTGGCTCCGGGCTTCCATTCGTAATGCACGGTGCTTTTAAGGGAATTAAGAAAAAGAAAAGGACATTGAGGGACTCGGAAAGGGCGGCGGGCTGGTAATTTATTTAGATGTCACAGCCCGTACGGTGCCCATACCAAATATTTGTATGAGAGCACTTTACTGCACCAGATAAATGATATTAAATTTGGCAAAATTCTGATAACGTTATTAGGCAATGACCTTGTTAAAAATAATTAGATTTTCGCCTGGGAGTATGTTCTTGAGTCCAGGCAGCTCCGGGCTCTCAGGCATTCTATTTATTTTTCAAATGAGCGCTCGGCTCCAAAGGAACCCCCGCGAACGCCAGTTTATTAATGAATCGAGCATGGCGGGGTTCTTGTTTCATTTTGTTGCATGACGCCAGCAGCCGGTCTTCACCTGCCGCCTGCCTTTGAAGTTAATTGCGATTGACGAGATTAAATCACCCCCCCCGACCACCGACTCCACTCCGCTCTCCCAAAAGATTGAAATTCAAACGCGAGCCGGCTTGGATATTTTTCAGGCTCGCTGCACTAATGTACGAGCGGCCTGAAATCATCTCCAAATCATCATTAAATCGGGATTCTTCCTGCGCGGGGGGTGGCGGCTGGGGGGGACGTGGCCGACGGAGTGACACGGATAATGTCCTTGCCCACGCCACAATTTGCAGGTTGAATAAGCATGCATCCCTCAAATCTGTGGAGCCGGTCTCTGCAAGGTTCAATTTAGATAACCAAGGGAAAAAAAGCGACAAGCAATCTGCCTGCACCAGATTGTAGAGATAGGTATTATTATCGCCATCGATTGTGAAGGGGTTCAGATTAATTTGCTCCTTTTGTATCTTCTCCGTTTTTTTTCTTCAGATCCCCCCCACCCCCCCCACACACACACACTTTTGAATTAAATCTGTTTCAAAGTGCCGAGGCCTGCGAGATGCAGCTGTGTGTGGAAAAATCCGGTGAGAAGGGGCCTGCGGAATATGGATGCTCGCGATAAACAGGAGCAAACTGCTGTAAACTTGTCGACGTGAAGACGATCTTCGGCGGGAAACCAGCTCCCGCCGTCCCTCGACGAATTCGGGAGCGGGGAGCCGCCGCCGACGCGCTTACAGCTTCTGGGCAGGCCTTTGGACGCACGAGTTCCCAGCTTTCTCGCTGCTTCCCCTACAGTCTGATATTACACATCCGTATTGCGCTAGGCGCTCATTGCAGCTAAAACATAAGGGCTGCTAATTGCTTCTGCGCCACCTTCCTCCGTTAACATGTTAAAAAAAAAAAAAAAAATTAAAAATTAACAAAAAAAAACAGCACTAATGAAAAGGGTCTCATTTTGAAAAATTGGCACACTCGTAAAAGGCACAGTAGGCCTGAGAGTTCCTGCAAAAATCCTGAAAATGCATTATTTAACAAAGAAATGTATTTGAACTGATTTTTTTTTTTTGGTATTATCAACTTTTTCTGCCTCGGTGCATGAAAATCATTTAGACACAGATTTGTGACCCCCCCCACAATCGAGAGTGGACAAGTAAGGGCATGTAAATAGGGCCCCCCATACAGCTGTGCAGGAATTAAGGCATCATTTTGGATCAGAATCTACAATTTGACATTTGAATTGTCCGTCTAGATCACTGCATGTTTCCTGGACCTTAACAGTGCTGTAAAATGATGGATATTTCTTACAGAAACGTTCCTAGTTATGTCTATAGCTGACTGGACAATGGTTACGCCTTCCTTCAAACCACACTGAAACGGACCCAGGACACTATATTGCGGACTGTGACGGGAATCAGAACGTATGATCGTACCACACTATTTCTTAGCTCACTGTAGTAAATCTGGTCCAAATGTAAATACCTCGCAGGTTACAGACAAGCCTGAGCTCTGCTTATTTATGAGAGTGTACTAGCATGTAAAGGCTCAGGTTGTACTCTTCAGACCCAAGATAGAGGCTTTAGTCAAATTCCTGCAATAATTGAATCAACAGTTGGTGGTACAAACTTCAGTTTTAGGGCCAGAAATACAGATGCGCTTGTATTTGGTACATTCAAATCTCTGCCATCGACTTATCTCAACCATACTTTTTCTGAGCTCCTGGTACCCCTGTCCGTGTTTGAATCGCTCCACCTGTGTAGTCGACTATCTGCGCTGCGCTTGATCTTGTGCGTTTCACACCTTCAGGACAAACCTGAGACTGAGGAGCTGAGCCTGAATGTGTTGGCCTCCTCATTGTCCAAAGGGCAGCCAGATGACCAGCTTGACCCCTCCAGCTGCTTCTTAAATTGATATTTCTTTACATTTCTAGTACTAGTCTGCCCAGGTTAGTTGGCTTTGCCTCCCCATTGGATTTTTTCCTCGAGTGTCCACCATTAACACTTTTTATTTCTCCTCCTCCTTGTCTTCTGGCTTTTCTCCCACTCTGTTCTTTCAGTGCGCATCTTGGTTATTATTACTTATGTTAATTGTTGTAGATCAGTCTGCTTTTCACACTTGAGTTCTCCCTCTCTCGAGGACCCCGAGGCGACTTTTTTGGAAGCGCCCCGTATGAAAACAAACTGAATTCCACCGAGCCGAACCGAATTGATTTCGCGCTGGATGCAAAAATTCCTGCCAATCCTTTCGAAAACAAACAGCACTTACGACGCGAGTCCGGCTGTAACCTGTAGCAGAAAACCTGAGCGCTTTATTACTCGGACGCCTGTCCGCCAGTTCCGTCCTCTTTAGCTGCCGCGACTGGCTGCACTTATTGTCCTCTGAGGGTTGTTTACATTTCTTCAAAAGCTCCATTTAACCCCCCCTCCTTCCCCTTTCCGCCCCCTCCGCTCGACAAGGTGGGATAAGTGACTGGCGGTGATGGATGGAGGCACCTGTCCTAATGGCCGCTCAAACTGTGCCCACTGGTGCAGGTTACGTTGATTAATTGACAACAGTTGGGCTGTGCTGCTCGGCCGGCCGGGAGATCCAGGCTACTAGGACAGGCCCACATGCTGCTCCGTCGCCTGCTCTCCCGCTCCTCCGAGTCACGCGACTCACACCTCGACCGCACATGTGGTTTCGCCACACCGTTTGGCCGTCAGCAAAAACGCCGCTGCTGCAGCACGCTTTCGCGGGACGCTTAGGATCTCTGCGCCGCGCCTTGGGTTGCGGACCACACGCAGCAGGGCAAATGGTCTGGGTGAGATGTCTGCTCCAAAAGAGTCATTCTGAGTGTCTTCGCTTGGCACTCACTCAGCTCGAGGGCAGGATGACTTACGCGCTCTGATCTGCACGATTCCTAGAGGTGAATTGCTATTAAGGTGTAAGACTTTGCCGACTTTTCATCTCTTTATTCTCACAGTTAAAAGTTTGAGCGCGCCCAGGTAACCTGAGGAACACCTGCACAGGAAGAAGAGCGAAATAAAAGCAGCTCGGATGTGTCCTCCATCTCTGGGGATCACTGCTGAAAAGCTGGGAAGACGTGCCGGCTCAATCCGTGATCCAACTTGTTAACCGCATGTCTCACGAGCAAAAAAAAAAATAAAAAATTACACCAATTGTACTCACGTCTTTCACTGCTACTTTACTTTTGATCTTCAGCTATTGTTATTTAATACGTATACAGTTACATATTCTGCTTAGAGCCTACAGGGTGGATCAGCAGAGCACCTCGTGGAAGAACCCTTCGAGTTATTTGTCTGCGTTCACGTACGTGGTACGTTGTTTCAGGATCACCCCCGCCCCCCCCGTGAGCGGCACTGAAAGTCGATATGCATATAGCGTGACAGCAAGGGCTCCTCACTGTTGGCACATGTCAGCGAAACCCCATTACTGCCGAAGGTGTAGTTTCACATACGGCAATTAGCGTTTACGGCTACAAAGCAATTCCATATCTGGTAGCTTTTTCACTATATTGATTTATACCAGCTGAAGACGTGTCGTAACTAATGTTTGTTAGTAATAAATACCACGTGCGATATTACTTTTTTCGAATTATTTCCGCGAAGCGTTATGTTCGGGGGTTAAATAAACCACGTTCACCTAATGTGCAGCGTGGAAATTAAAAGCAGAGTCAGTGGAACCAGAGTTTAACTGACAACAAAGATGAAATATAACAGATATCACCGGAATTTACACCAAATTGCAAAACTGCGACAGAAGTTAACACAACCAACATGTCAAACAGCCTAAAACAGCATGAAGTTGCATAAAGTAAAACGACACGAGAATAACTAAAAAGGATAGGGTGGAAATATGAATATAATTTGAGGGAATCTGAAAACAGAAAAGCACTGTTGCATTACGGCGATTTTAAAAAATCAGTTCCGACTCTAGCGGCAGCTATGAGATGAAACGCGGATTTTTATAGATGTGTTATTGCAAGCAGGCGTTTCGTTTTCTCGTTCATTCCACCCTAACGGAGGGACGTGGGACGGCACCGATCTGCTCCTCGGCCAGACCTTCCCGTGAGCTCCAACAGCTCCAAACACCTCCTCTGCACGTTGGCCTTTAAGCTGATGCAGATGTCGACTTTTTATCTGCAACACGGGCTGTTGGGGGCGCAGTTGGTCTTGGGGGTTTTTTTAACAGTAAAAATACTGTCTGAACATTTATTTTAATGCACTACATCAGCCAATAGATATTAAAAAAAGTGCACCTTGTAACAATTCCTTCTCCTTTTCCCGTTCAGATGCGGAAAGCGGCCCCTGGCTCAGTCCCTTCTGTTTTGTCTGTTTTTGCCTTACGTGTTTCTGATATCAGACGCAGCCTAATTAATTTTGGCACTCGAAAGCTCTCAAGAAACAGCACCAAATGAATGACCTTAAAAATGCCTTTGCCTTTTAAATAGCCAATTAGTATGAGTATCACTGCATAACCTCATTGTATCCAACCCCTCTATTGCTTTTTCTGGACAGGAACCAATTATTTACAATTGCACACAGTACTTTTTCATGCACTCGCTCCCTTTCTTTCGTCTGCCACCTACTTCCGGTGTAATTGTGTTGCAGGTTTAAGCCATCGTAGTGAGATCCGAATAGCATTCCAGAGCCTTCAGTGCCTAAGCTCTGCTTCCAGCTCCTTGATAGAACGTCACGTGGGCAGTAGGTGTCGTAGTGATCGAGAGCAATGATTTCAAACCAGAAGGCTGCCACTCAATGACCCCTCTATCCATTGATCCATCCACGAACCGGCAAATCCATCCATCCATCCATCCATCTCCATCCAGCCACAAAACATAGCTATTTTTTGGACAAAGGACAGATATCTCCAAGCACAGGGAACCCTAATTCCCCTTCAAACACGCCTATTCCAGTTTTTCCCACATTGCAACACGGTTTGTTTACGCGTTGTCATCAGCAACTCCTCGATCTGCTGTGTTTCAAGCGAGTAATCATCCAGCATCTGGAACAATTTACCTGAGCAATGCAACCAGTTTCCCACGCCAAGATGGTGCGATCCAACCTACACGCCGCTGTTTGTTTGTAGCTAACGTGTTTCGGTACACATAGTGGGGTTCGTAGCTGGTTATTGATGTTGTTTCTAAAAGCGTCTTGTCAGATTTGGTGGCGGTGGGGGAGAATCGAAAGAGCCTGGCGGGGGGGGGCGGGGGTGCAGGGAGAAACGAGAGGCTGGAGGTTTCGGATGCGAAAGGTCGCGTTTTGAAATGGATATGGGCCACAATAGGGACCCAGCGGAGGCAGAGAAAGGGCACGGTGGCATAGCAGAGGCAAGGGCGTCGGAATTACAGCTGCCCAGTGACATCGAAATGTCTTTTGCACGAAGAAGCCTGCGAAGCCGTTCCTTCCGTTCCATTGGCGATGCGTGCGGGGGGACGCCACCTCCCCGTGAGTTAATTAAATCAATAAATCAACACAATAACAGACTTAATTAAACCCGATCGTCCTCTGGGGGACAGAGTAGTGGGCGCAAGTTAACAGATGAAGGTGGACTATGGTAGAGTGCACTGATTTTTCGGCGCCCTCCTAGGTGTCCCCCTGTCTGCTTGACATTTTAATCAAAGTCGTTTCATTGGTGGTGACGACGGTGACGGGGAGAGGGATTTAATACCACCAAAAAAAACTGCTTTCCGACGTGGATTGGCTGCGTTTAAATTTTTTATTTATTTATTTTTCTTTCTTCTCTTTTTTTTTTTTTTTTTACATTTGAGCCAGCTGCACTGCTAGAGTTTCTTATTTATGAAACTGCTGAACATAAATTAATTAGATTATATTTGTGTTTTTAAATACTTCCAGGACATCATCCTGCTCAGTTGGTATAGTGTCTGGCTTTTTTTTTTTTATTTTACTGTTTACAGGTCGAAACTGGAATACATTAGTTGTTTAGTGCTGGGGGGGGGGTCGCCTGGAGTGTGTTCCCCTGTCTTTCAGTGCCTGACTCTGCTTCGGAGGGGTAAAAGTGACATCCACGAGGGACTCATATATATCCCTCTTAATGACTACATGTTTTTACTCATACCGATTTTGTGACCTCATGAGGGTCAAAGATACTTGGAAAATGTATGTTTCATACCAAGTACAGAACACACACAGCAAAGTGCAAGTGCCTATTGGACGGACACCCCACCCAAGTAATCCGCGTTCAGCTCGACTGCACACACAGCCATGTCCGCACAGTGGTTACTGACACACTCTGCTGGTGTGTGTGTGTGTGTGTGTGTGTGTGTGTATTCATATGCAGACTCTCAAACGTTCGCATGCATTCAACGGGCATGTGTGTCTCTCCGTCAGCCCTCCCCACTCGGGGAACGAATGGTGCGCAGGCCCCTCGTGTCATTTCCGCTGCGGGGGGCTCAGAGTCGAGCCCAGGCTTGCTGCTTAAACAGTCTTGCTAGCAGGGAACATGTTACTGGACAGTTGGGACTAATCTAGCGCTGACAGTCTGACCCTAATTCATTTAAATAAATGCCACAGAACTGCTCCCAGGCACGGTTCTTTTAATTCACTCGCTCCTCCAGCACAAGGCCGCCGCAACCAGCTTCCCGTTTCCCCGACGTGTCTGAGCAATGCGATTCGGCCAATTATGTTCTTCTGCGCACGTCCAAGCCTTCCGATCGTCGGTCCCCTCTCACTCCTCCGTGTCATTATTTTTATTATTATTGTTCAGCAGCTGAGCTGAATGCCTTCATCCCAAGTGACACTTCATACGCTTCCCCCACTTTTACAGTTTCACCTGTTGCGTGTACAGAAATTAAACATTGCTTGGGTTAAGCACTTCACTCAGCAGGGCTCAAACCTGCGGCCCGCTGGTCACAAGCGCGGTTCTCGGTTCCGTCCCGACGGAAGACTAAAAAAGAAACCCAGCATGGAGAGACGTTGCTTTTTTTTTACCGGTCTAGCAAAGAACAGAACAAGCAGTTTGTCGTCCAGCTACATCTGTAAGAAATCATAATGTAATGTCGGTCATACTGTACTGCCATAACTTTTTATTTGGCTGTACTTTAAGTTTTGCTTGTTTGAAGAAGGAAGCATTATGATTTAAGATGACTGACAGGGCTGTGTGTAAGACACAAATGGCGTCACACCGCAACTAATGTATTTTTCTGTCTGCCCACCCTACCTCTCTTGGACATTAAAGGTGCTGGTTGGACTGGAGGTCAAGCCCTGGGCGACTCAAATGTCCACTCTATGGACTGACAGCACCGGCTAACTGCAAGCTGTCACTAGTTAAGAAAACATTCCACAGAATACACTTCTCTTTTTCCCTGAGCTGTTTCTAATTTTCTGGAAATGGCAAAGAGTGACATATCTGAAAAACTGCGGATGATTTATGAAGACTCTGACGTTTATCTTTCGATGAGTGGAAAAAAAACAGCAAAGGGTCAGATGTGTGCGCAGTGTCAGATGTGATTCTTTAAGAATGTGCTAATTGCCGTTTAGACGGCTGAAATCTATTCTGTAGATTCAAACATTTACGCATATATTGCTCTGCACAAAGGTGTATGTGTGCACAGTGACACGAAGATTTATATTCTTTCCTATATGCACTATATTTATTTCATATTAGCTACACAGATGTTCCAAACAGCATATATTCACGACTGCCAGACAGAAGGTGAAAGAAAATGTCAGTTTGAATGAATTTGCTGTGATTGATCACTATTAATTTTGCATTTTTTTTTTTTGGTCAAACAAAGGGTTAGGTTTTTATTTTATAATCATGTGAAAGAGTACTTTGGTAAATAAAAAGTGCAGTTGAAACAAACTGTGGAATATGTATAGCGCAGGTGATGACCACACCCGGGCAGGGTTTGTCATGAGGAAACACATACCTGGTTTGCCGATTTAAACCTTATGGAGAGTTCTATGGAAAAGTAGATTAGCATTAAGAAAAGAGCCTTAATGAATGAGTCTTAGGTGTGCTTTGAAGAAAGAAACTTGTGTGTTTTGATCTTTCAAACATACGTTTGGATTTCTGGGTGAATTGTTGCATCATACATTATGCTCAGGTTGTCGTCACCTGGCAAAGTTTGGGTTTTTTTTTTTTTTTGCACATTTTAAAACTGCATTTTTTCCCATTGTGGGCTGTGACTCAAGTAATAAATATTAAGACCGCACGTTGTTGTGTGGACCTAAGATCTTTTTAAGATGTTCCACTGGGTGATTTACACAAAAATAATAATTAAAAAAAAAAAAAAAACATTCGGCTGGAGAACTCCAGTAACTGTCATGCCTGCAGAACAGCAGCTTTTAACCCTGGTCCTGACGGACCCCCCGTTTGAACGTTTTTGCTCCTTGTGTTTCAGTAAGACGAGGTAAGAAGAACACTGCAGTAAAAGACACAACTGACTACACAGGTCAAGGGGTCAAAAAAACAGCCAAACGGGCCAGCGATGCGGAAGCCAACACAACCACAGATGTTCCTACAAAGAACAGGGGTAGTGGCTGACAACCAGGTGTACCGTGGTGGAAGAAGTCAGCTAGCAGTTCAAGTCGCAACACGCATGCACAGTGGAAACAGTTACTATAGGGATAAACACTTTGACAGCTTTAATACTGCATTAAACGCATACTGTACCCGTAAATGAGTAAGCGGCTTCTGCTTTTTGTATGGTGCTGCAAATGGCTGACTGCTTTTACAAAAGTATGAATACCAAATCTGCTTCTGTATTTATAAACACCCACACATTATCAAAGTTAGGTTCGCTCTGACATCCAAAAAGCCAAGATGCCAAAGAACCAGTGCTTTTAAGGTCCGGCACTCATCACTGCTATACGATATACAGGACTCGGCAGCGCTTGGCAGTGTATTATGTTTCCGCCTTTTCTTGCTTTTCTCTGCTGTACTGAAGAAGACTAATTGAGCGCATCTTAATAAAATAATAAAATAGCCCGAGATCTCGACTATCAAAGTTAAACAACGTCTATATAAAGATTAATGTAATTATGCTGATTTAAATCTGCACATTTAAGCTACATTCTCTAATACACTCGTCCCAATGCACAGATAAAGGCTTCACCTTTTACCGACTCGCAGATGGGATCGTGGAGGATCGCTCCTAATTCTCCCATGTATTTCGATTTCCCTTTCTCCCCTTGTAAAATACACTTTAATACCATCTTAATTTCCTTACTACATCATCATTATCTCCTAATACAGAGGGCCAAATGCTCAAGCCACATTGATAAGAATTCATTATGGGAGGGATGATTTTTCCTAGCAGATTTTAAATGACAAAGCAAGGATACTGTGGTTATTACAGATGTGCCGGCGTAACAGAATGTACCCAGTCTTTATAAAACCCCGCGCTTTTTCCGGCGATTTCTGTGATGTAGCCTGTTACTGCGATACAGCCAGACTGACAGTAGCTGCTTTTGTTAAAATTTTTTCTTCGGTCCGTAATTAAGTGGAAACGGTGTCTCGGTGTCGGCTTCGCCGCCTTGAGCCCGTTTTTAGCGCGGCGACGGTAACAGTATGCAACGGAAGGAGCTCGACGCCACAGTGAAAGATGCGGGCCATGTTGCATCATCTCACGGGAATTTTTAACCGACATAAAAGTGTAGTTTTACACGGCTGTTTTTGATTTCCTCCCCAAAACAAGTATTAATAACAGAGCATAAAATCACTTCCTCTCAATATGCATTATGCAGGAAAAAAAATGCTTGCATTTATGGAAGACAAAAAAAAAAAAAAAACAATTGCCATCCCGCCAAGGAAGTGTTTGAGAAATGCTTTGGTAATCTTCTCCCTGTCGCTGTGACGACACAAAGGCGTTTCACAACAGCGGTGAACTTGGCCTCAGCGGAGGTAGTTTTCATAGCCAGCCAATCATAACCATAATCGAATCTCCGCCGCTGCAATCTTCCCGACATCGCCAAAAAAAAAAAAAAAAATTCGAGATGCCGAACCGAAAACCACGGTTCGTGACGCGGTCTTCT
Source organism: Arapaima gigas (assembly GCA_900497675.1). Taxonomy (NCBI): domain Eukaryota; kingdom Metazoa; phylum Chordata; class Actinopteri; order Osteoglossiformes; family Osteoglossidae; genus Arapaima; species Arapaima gigas. The sequence continues at coordinate 133,187 of UFQX01000868.1, read as the reverse complement.
GCACACGCGGAGCGGCTGATGTTTTGCAGCTTGGCGCCCCCCCCCCCCCTTTTTCTGGAATGCGGCGTCTCATTTTTCACCCACTTCATGCTAAAATTATGTGTCATTAGCAAATTACACAGGTGCCAGTGCGAGTTTATCATCGTCAGTGTGTAAATCTTCCCAATAACCTAAGGATCTGCTTGCAAAACATCCTATCTCTTAAGCCTAATGAGCACGAGGCACTGATAGCAGATTAGCGGGCTGTTTTGCAAGCCACGTTGCCCAGGGCTGGAGTTAATACAGACCTCTTTTGTAATCTTAGTACAACATAAATGGGGAGAAATGTGTTTGGATATGTCATCTTCCAATGGGAGCTGCCACCACCTGGACAAACAGGGGAGGAGGAATGTATTCAGGGCCCGTTTTGTTAAGGTGGAAACTCCCCTCACAGTCTTCAGTCATGGAGGGAGTTGGGGGGGGGGGGCAAAGCTGAAAGTTTGTGTACATACACTCACACACAGACACACACACACAAACCAACATACAGGCCCAGAAGGGCTTTCAAACCCAGGTAAGGTTGTTTATGGTGGCTGATTTTTTGCCCTTATTCCCGACACATTTCGTATTTGGAAACTGTCAACACTTCATAATACTGGGGCACAAAAGGAAATTCATCATCCGTCACGCTGATCCGGGCTGCGGGAGGGAAAGTAGAACCGGCGTGTGGGGGCCAGATTTTGGGGCGTGACAGCGGTAAACGTGTTTGTGGGGACCAGATGTCGGGGAGAGAAAGTGGAAGCCCCGTTTGGGGGGCCAGATTCTAGGAAGTGACAGTGGAACCCGTGTTTGTGGGGGCCGGATGTTGGCGCGAGAAAGCGAAACCCCTGTTTGTGGGAACGACTTTACGGGGCATGAAAGTAAACCCCGCGTTCGGAGCCAGACTTCAGGGCACGAAAGCGGAGCCCGTGACTGTGTGCCCAAAGCTGCGGAGTCGAAGTAGACACAACCCACGCCCTCGGCGCGCTTTCCATCAGTTCTCTTAAAAAAGACACCAGCCAGATCCCACGGAACATTTACGGACCAAGTAGCCTCCCAGCAGACTTTGAAGCCTCTGAGCGAAGCTCATGTTATGTGTCACCCAGTTGTACTGATCACAAGGACAACTGCACTGACCTCGAAACAGAAGAGAAGAGCTACTACAAACAGCACACGTGTGACTTCCATCGCGCTCACGTGACCTGCCCACAGCACTCGTAATCCCACAGCACAACCGCAGTTTCTCATTATCTGTATTTATTTCCAGCGATAACAAAGGGACTGGATATCAATAGGGAGGCGATGGGAGATGATGAAAAGCATTAAAAGGATGTCAGTCAGGGAATAATGAATTAAGTGGGCCCGCTGTAATGGAGGTTTATAGGGTGCCCCTGTAGAGCGCCGCGCATCCAAGGCGCGTGGAAAACCGATGAGCGCTTACGTAAAAAGGGCCCTTCAGAACTGAGTGCTGCTAATTTGATGCGATAAAAATACCGAGATGCAAACAAATAAATAGATGGGAAAGGGCTCTGTGTCAAGGCAATTCCACAGGCTTATACGACACACGAATAAAACGGGTTTCACGCGGCACACACAGAGATACTGGCTCTAATGTAATCATTTGCATTCAATTAATGGGAAAGGGTGAAATAAAAATCTAATTGCAAGTTACACACATCGCTTCCCTTTCAGTACTGTACCAGCCGCTCAACAAAAACAAAATGAAAAAGCATTTATAATCGTAATAATAATGTTTATATTTACTGTTACAGGCAATTTTAAGTTTTTTTTTTTTTTTTTTTAGAATTTTTGAGGAAAGCGAGAAGACGCTCACTCAGCAGGACTCTCCCAGATGTGGGCCGTTTGACTGGGTGGGACCAGGGCTGGAGTCCAGCAGCCTGTAGGGGGTTCCGAAAGCCACCAGCCATTTCCCCGAGGCTAGCAGCGTGCAAAATAAAAAAAAAATCGGGGGGGGGGGGGGGGGGGTTAACATTT
>UFQX01000868.1:0-131051 GCA_900497675.1 Arapaima gigas | reverse complement strand
GGGGGGGGGGGGGTTAACACTTGTCATGCCGGCCAAGACGTAATTCCCACCATCGTGCTCAGATAGTGTCTCGGTTAGACAACCAGGAGGAGCAGCTGAGACAAGCGCCAGTTGTCCTGTGCTCACACACAGACTCGACATGTCGCCCTCCTATCAACATGGAACAAAGAGCCGCTGTCCAGAGCCACTTATGCAGGCTCCTCGTCGGCCTTTCAAGTCAGGCCCGTCTCGTACAGCGTGAGTCATTCGGACTGCCAGAAACCCGAGGACCAGCCTGAAAACACACCCCGCTTTTGACAGAAGGAGCCTGGCGTTGACGTACAGTAATCCCTTAATTGAATACAGATCTGCTCCAGGCCGACGGGAGAGCGACGCGGGGCGGGGTGGGTCTGGGGGTGGATGGCCAGAGGAGTGAGAAGCGATACGGGGGGAGGCAGCGTCTCACTCATTCCCAAAGCGAGAGGCTGTACACTGGCGCCCCACGTCCACAGAGACTATCACACAGACCTTCGTGTCCTGGGCAGATCAAACTTCCCACAGCATCCTGGGACAAAAGATAACCCTGGGAAGCCTTGACATAAGGGAACATAACAACATCCACCACCGAACGCTTTCATATCCATTTATTTTTTGAAACCCGGCCCTGCAAACATTATATTTAAACCTGGCTCTGCCTGTGTCCTTATTTACACAAGTATCTGAACGAAACTCTAATTGTTCTGGCATGAGTTCTTTGAGGACGTTTTGCCATTATTCTATCATTCGGGCCGCCCCGCATTCCTTGGCCAAGACACAAGGCTGGTGAAATGGAAGAACCAATAAATACAAAAAATGTTTCGTGCCTTCAAGTGAGTCATTATATAAGAGCGAACTTTATTAGACCATTAGCACAACAGACGAATCCTTGATTCACCGTTTGTCGGAAGATTAAAGTAGATAGAAGAGTCGGTTTTATTATCTCGATGGCGGAACATCTAAATACCTCTGCCCTTGAACGCGCCGCTTTTCTGGAGTGCAAATATATTTTAATTACTCCTCAGGACCAGGAAATCAGATGTTACTTTAAAATGCTACGTTTTTATTAACCTCGAGGTTAGAATCGGCGAAATTTGAAATCCGAGTTTGAGAAACCATTAGAAGAGTTTTGTAATTACCACAAAAAAGGAGTTTTTTTAAGCGGAGAAAAAAAACACTCCCGAACGTCCCATAGACATTGAAAAAATACCTTAAAAACTCTTTAAAGCCACTTGGTTTCATTCTACGTTTTAGTATAAGACTGCCTGAAAAGTCTAAGAATCCCAGGTAACATTAGGGCTACTGTTACAGTTACGGTTAAGGTTACGGTTAGGGTTACAGTTATAGTTTCAGGTATGGCTAGGAAAATGTCAAAGAAACGTCGGCACTGACCGCAAAAACACCAATAATCCATAAAAAAAAGCAGTGTAGCCTATAAAAATACACACTTTTAATAAACAATAAAATATTTCTACGCCGTCCTATTGCACCATTTCCACTTCCATAAGACTTTGCTTCAAAACAGTGGGGGAAAAAAAAAACAAGGGCGAAAGGGGAAGAGAAGAAAATGGCACTAACCTTATGGAGCAATGCAGAGAGAAAACCGCAATTAACCAGAGTAAATAGTCCTTGTAATTACTCAAAGCCCGTGTTTGTCCGCCGTGGAACCCTGTTAAACGGACCCTTCTCATCGTAAAATGATTTTGGACGAGAAAACTTTGGTAGAACGGGCGGAACCGCCCTGGCCTGCTCGGCCTCCTCTCACCTCGCTCGGTCGTCCTGTGTAAATTATAACTAAACCGTAAACATCTCCCCCACAAGCACAACACATCCTCTTTACACCTCTCCTTCTGCTATTATCTCAGACACCCCCCTCAGACTGGCGTGGACACACACACACACGCACACGCACACACACACACACACACACACACACACACCATGCTCACTCACATTCCCCCGATGCGACAGGGGAAGATTTGTGTAAGCCCTACGCGGCAAATAACTCTTATCCCCCATTACGAGAACCTTAATATGGTTTGAGTCATGTAAAGTGAGGACATACAGGCCGTGATTTATTCTGTGTGCCACGTATTGCACCGTACATTATTCATTTTAAAATATTTTGCCAATGTTGCGCGTCCTGTCCTTTGAAGGAGACGTAGGTTTTGCCCTCGTGTGGCTTGCGCCACCCTGACATGTGCCCTCGGTGCCCATCCCTCGTGTCGCGCCAGTGGGGTTGCACCCTTTGGAAAGAGCAGGGGCCCAGGCTGATGTGGAGGGCGAGGGGGGTGGGTTTGAGACAGGGGATTTGCAGCACTTTGCCGCATGGATCAGGTCGCCAACCTGCTAACATCTTTTCCAGTGGACCTCCCCCCCCCGCCGCACCTTTGGTATCAGCGCAGGTTTATATATATGAGAGCTGAATACAAGTCAACAGCGCAAGAAAGCAAATGTGAATTTTGAGACCAGAATTTTAACCAAGGCCAAACGTTAATCTTTATGAGCAGCAGAGGTCTTAATAATTTCATTTTCATCTTCCATTGCCCTGTGCTGGGCAGGTGTCCCACCCAGGGAGTCCCACCCGTGCCTCACACCCTGCGCTCCAGGAACGACTCTGGACTATTGTGACCCACAGCTGGAACAAATGAATAATGGATAAAGGGTCTACAACCAGCAAATAATAAAACGCCACAAAAAAATAAAATCTGCAAACCCACCGCCGATAAGTTAGACGTGATTCTGGAGTGCGGAATGTGACCTAAATAAAACAAATAGGGAGATCCACCTTAATAGGTTTGTGTTCTCCCGACGATAATTTGATGTGACATCGCTGCAGAAAGAGCCTGTAGGTCTTTTTTATTTAAATAACATCCTGTAAAACAATGTCCCCTTGTCAGTCAGCACTAATTTACCAGAGGCCATGTTATAAATCTGTCCATCGGCCAGCAAAGCACTTAACTCAGCACGTCTCTAATGAAATTAGGAATGCGTGCACCTAAGTACTTTTTTTTGTTGAGATACTAAGATTTTTGCTTGTGGCAAAGTGTGGCTAATGTGGATTGGTATTTTCATTATAATACGCCCCACAGCAGTGCTCGGCTGTATCTCTGGGTTCCAAATGAAGCTATAAATTTAGAAAGCATCTGACACCCCATTCTGGGTTACATCAGAATACTAACCAGGCTGCAACTTAACGCTCCTTGAGAAAGTTTCCCGGCTCCGAGGGCCTCCGAGACGCCCGGCCGCCGTATATCAGGTGGAGGAGAGGCGAAAACACAGAAGGCCGCGGCGATTCCCCACGCAAGACGTTTTAAGTATCTCTTCTTCCAAGCGCACCATCATGAATGAAGTCACTTAGTGCGGATTTACGGCCGCCTTAAAGCCCGATCGCCAAGGATCCGGGAATTATTCATAAGACGAAACTGCCGTCTGTCACGCGCTGAGTGCTGTTTTGGTGTAAATAAATGGTTTCCGTGCAGTTTATCAAGCATTAATTCCATTTTATCATCCCATAGAACATGCAACCTTTCCGCTTAAGTGTCAATTTAGAGTTTTTTAATTAAGGAGGATGGAGCTCCTGCAGCAAAAATCTCCTTTGTTCCCACCGCAGCCAGATCTTAGATGACAGAACAGAGGTGCCCGGGTGGGCACGCGAGACAATTCACAAGTAATATATTACGCAACAAATTAAACTCGGCTACATAAACAAATAATATTTCACTTTAAATATGCACGCTGTTGTTTTATCGCTAATTAATAAGGCAAATAACATAAATTCAGTCTCATTCTCCCAGCTATTAGCTTGCTTTTCTGGTACTTAAAAACGACGACTACATTCCAGGGGCAGTTGTTCATTTCTGAGCTGAGGGGTTGAACATAATGTCGCTTAACCATTATTATCACACCAGAACCCATTGTTGGGATCATGGCCAATTTTAACTATTCACCGTAGTTGTCTTCATTTCAAATTTGCACAGCAAAAATTAGAAGGCCTAAGCGAGCGCTGAAAAGTACTGTTAGTTGTGTCGCTATTACCATTATTAAAATGCACTAATATCACTAAGCAGGTATTATAGTGGTTAGCAGATCGTGCTTACAGTGCAAATGTAGGACAATATTAATATATTATTTATTTGTCTAGCAGACACTTTCCTCCAAATCAGCTTACAATGTGGGGATTTTTTAAATATTTACCAATTTAGACAGCTGGGTAATTTTTTTATGCTTTATTTGTGCTCGACAAAGAGCGAGGATTCAGTCCTGGCTATTTCGATTTCAATGCGACCGGGTCGAATACTACACTAGCGGCTGCCTCGGTGTTAGCGCCTAATGTGGACTAGACTGTGGTCAGGTCCTTTTCACGAGAAAGACGGCTAAAAATGAATGAGTTTAAAATGTTGTCTTACAGCCACTCAAGGAAGGCACTTATATCCTGAGGTTGCAGGTGCTGAGGTTCACTTTCTGTCCCAACACTGAACTGAATGGTTCACCTTTAAGGACTGTATTCACTGCAAAAAGGAACGGAGCTCAATATTTTCCGTGCGATATCCTTCCATTCGTTGTCAATAATCACTTGTCCGGTGCAAAGTCATGGGAGTCCAGAGTCATGATGCAGGGCTCATCCTAGGCCTAAAGGTGGCCCATCGCAGCAGAAGTACATTCATTCACACGCTCACACACTACGGGCAATTGAGAGTCACCAGTTTGCCTAAAACACATGCCTGTGGAGTGTGAAAAGAACATGGGGAGAAAATGTAAACTCTACACAGACCCTCATCAAAAATCCACAGCCCAGGAGACGGAGGCACCGACAGTACCCGCTGCCCCACCGTGCCGCTCCCTGAATCGGCCAGTTATTTACAGAAAATAATATCCATTGACTTCTGAGCGCTGTGAAGCAACAAAAATGGGCAGCAGCTACATTTTAATATAATTCAATTAAAGTCAGACATCCCTCACCGTTCATATTCCTAGTTAATGTGATCCCGCACGCACCCACCTGTCTGTTCGCAAAGTTGCCGCACAAAGAACATCCTAATCGGAGACCCGTGCTTCACAGTTCACTTCATTTCGTGGTGTTTTCAAAAACACTGTGCGCGGAGCAGACAGTGAGCTTAATTTAAACCAATTGCTTCGCCGTCGCTTGTTCTGCCGCTGACTGCAGGCTCTGTTCGGATTTTAAAGCAGCAGAACAATTACTAATGCATCCCCATTAGAGTTCTCAAAAGAGGATTAAAAAACTAGCCAATAAAAGCCTTAATAACGGGCTGTCAAACAATCGCGAAGTTGCTCGCATCCCACTTTATTCTGGTCACACTTCTTAAGGGCCTTTGAGCACATGGTGTGTAGCTAATTAGAGGAAAATGCAAAACACATTCATTTCTCTCGCGCAAGACAAAACACAAAATCCTATTTGAGTTCCACCTATTTTGCGGCCCTACTGCTCTTGAAAAAATTCTTTACTGTTTCGTGTTTGTAAGTGGCCGTTGTGCACAGCTCCTCGGGCCTGGGTTTGGACATTAGGTTCAGCCTTTGTGTGTGTGTGTGTGTGTGTGTGTGTGTGTGTGTGTGTGTGTGTGTGTGTGTGTGTGTGTGATTGCCCTGTGACAGCCCGGTGACCCCTCCAGGGTGTTCCCTGCCTTGCGCCCTTCGCATCCGGAACACACTCTGGGCCACCAAGATGTTATCGAGAGAGGATGGACGGGTGGAGTTATTGAAAGTTTCTATATTCAGACGGCAGCTTACATTTTTCTACCCTCTAAAGTAATTCTTGAATAGTGTAAGCGGCACCAAACCCGTCGTAATTCAACTAGTTGTAATGCTGTATATGAGGCGAATGGACATTTTTGTGATTTTTATCCTTTCGATGAAAATTGTACTTATCAGCATCAAAAATTCCCTTAAAAAAATAACATCAAAAGCCTCATACTGAAGGGAAAAAAATGACCACAAATTAGTCGGACTAATAAAATTCTAAGTTTAACTTGGCTCCCGCAGAGGGGAAACCAGGAGGCCGGCCCAGCCCACTGCTCAAGCTGCAGCTGAAATCTGATCGTGCGAGTTACTTCAACCTGCCGCTGCACAGCGTCTTCGGTCTTTGTCACGTAATTTTCTTACAGAACGAACCTGTACAAACTTTAAATGGAGGAAACACCCCTTTGGCAGTATTGTGTTTGCGCATAAATTCACTGTGTTTATTACATCAATCCATCCATCCATATAACCATTTTCCTTAACTGCCTGTCCTAATCGGGGCAGTTTGAAGTCTATCTCAGAGTCCCTGGGTGGGAGGGGAGGGATCACCCCGAATGGCACACCAGTCCATCGCAGGCCAGCCACAAACTATGGCCAATATGCGGTAACTAGATAAGCTGAAACACGTCTTTGGACTGTGGAGGAAACCCACACACCCACACGCGGGCAGAACATGCAAACTCTACACAGACTGAGCCAGATTTGAACCCACACCCAAACAGCCTGGGCTCTGTGAGGAGACGGTCCTACCCGCTGCACGGCCGCGCCGCTACGAATAATGAGCAGCGCAATATCGATATCGGCCGAAGTGAACTTTTTTGAAGTAATGCTTGGTGGGAAAAGAGACTCGCATCCTTGAAATCCCTTGGTTATAGAAACTATTAACCAGCCGACCACTTGACGGAGAGCAGTCACTGCATACTAACATTTTTCACAATTGTCTTCATTAATAACTCGTGTCCTTTTTAGTCATTTTCCTGTCAGCAGCTTATTTATCACTGATGTTTGCATCTGTAATACAACTGAAGTAAAGCCCGATCAACTTTCCAAATCTGTTTCAGATTATGTTTGCTTGCTTCTTTTCCATTTGTTACTTTTGACAAGGAACAGAGATACCACACCAAAGACTAATAGCTTTGTTTTGAGCTGAAACCACTCGCACAATATAAATAATTAGAAGTTGAATATCAATAATGATTTTAAAGATCCACGTGAGTGTCCGGATGAGCGGGAAACGGTGTGCATGTACGTCTATACGTGCCACACGTCTGCTTTTTGTCATCTGGCAACCAGAAGCGATGGGATCAAACCCTCCCTCGTGCCGCAGTGCCTCTGAGCAAGGTACTTATCTTAAATGATAAAGTAAAAATTACCCAGCTGTATAAACGTGTGAATCGGTGTAAGTAGCTTAGCATACAATCCTAGCCCTGTAAGTTGCTTTGGAGAAAGGCATTAGCATAATGAATAAATATGTAATGATAAAAGGTTATGAGCTTCAGCCTTGCCACCGTATTCTTAATTCGGGGGACAGCTGAGGTTTCTAACATCTGCAGCATTCATATCGAGACAGACAGGGGTGACAAGATTTGGAACTTGACCACGCGATGGGCTTCCTGACCGAAGCTGACCTCTCGTGCCGACTCGACGTTTCCGGTTGAGTTTCCCGAGTCGCCCAGACGCTCCGGACAAGCGGTAAATGCAAAATAGGCGACCTTGCTGTAAAGCACCTCATTAGCAATTTAAAAAGCTGTGTGCTCAAGCAGTGGCCACCGGTCCATCTCCAGGAGCCCCCAAGGTTACGCCAGTGTGACAATCAATCGAGGCCACTATTAAATCTCCATCGGTTTCAATTTGAATGCCTCGCAGCCAATTAAAAACGGCTTGATTGAATCAGCCCTGAGACCTTCCCAAGCAGGACGTCCAGAAATTATTTCAGTCTTGGGGGGGGGTGGGGGGTGGGACAGCATTAGGGTTAGGTTAAAAAACTGGAGCGCAGTTGTGCACCAACAATAGTGGCTGAAGACTGGCACTGCTACGGATGAAATTAAATCTTCTGTTTAACCTCAGTCATGTAGGCCAGCTGCCCCATTGGGCTGCTCCTCCTGTCCTTATGGCTCCCGGATTAGACAAACTTGGCCGGACGAGGACCCGGCTCCAGCTTTTCTAACCGGCATGCATTAATACGGAAAGCCTGGAAGGCCACTATTCAAAGGTATTTTTTCAACTGTAAGTGCTGGCAGAAGCTTATTTCAGTGATTTATATAAGATGAAAGCACTGGCCTCCACAGCTCTTGTACTACGAGATCAAACTCTGCTCAGTCTGTGCGGAGCTTACATGTTCTCCCAGTGTTCGCATGGATCTCCTCCAGGTGCAATGGTTTCCCCCCACAGTTCAAAGACATGTGTTTCTTTTGGATTGGTGACTTTAAAGTGCCCATATTGTGTGTATGTGTGAGTCAGTAAGTGAGTGTCACTGCTCTGTGATGAACTGACACTATATTTAGGGTGGACTCCGCACAAGCCCTATGGTCTCACCACCCTTCATCATACAAGCAGTTATTGATAATAAATGAATAAATATATGGTATCGCATAATATAGTCATGATTTTCCCCAAACACACCCCCTCCAACCTGGTTGCTTTCTTTACATAATGCAGGTTGCACAGGATTGTACAGCAGCTAACTGCCTATTAATACTGGATGGACAGATGGATGGATGAAAGGATGGATATAACATGAAAAAAAACTGAATTTCATTCCTTTCCTGCAGTGGATACAGTCCTTTATAATGTTAAGTCTTTTTCCTGCTCCCAAAATCTCGTAACTTTCGCTAAGCTGCAGCGAAGGGCAGCATATTTTAGATATGGCAGTAAACAGCGATAGTTTTATTAGTGCAAATATTCAGCTTCTAATTACTTTTGATTTTACAAAAGATTGGCTTTACATTTCCAATCAAATATTAATGTACTTGAACCAAAAATTAATGTGCCACAACCGAATATGAGAGTAAAGGACAAAATGCAACATTAAAAGTGTTCATATCTGTGGTCAGGATATTGATTTGGTGCACTTTGGAAATCACTTATTTTCTTTCTCTTTTTTTGAGCTCGAGATTATGGATTTCAGTGCCTCCATTATGAGCGCCCCCCTCGCAAAATTCATTTTGCATCGCTTGGGGCCCCGATGCAAGGCAGAGCATTTCACTAATAAATAGCCAACGGACGTGTCGTATCCCAGCTCGTCCCTGAAAAGGCGGCCCTGTCTCCAAAAGCCTTTTTTTTTTTTACATCCTACTTATAAAATGGCAGGAGTCTGCAATGCAGAAATTATACGGAACACAACCGAGTGATGAGCGGTTACGTCTAAATGGATGTCACAACAGTGCAACTCGGTGAATCTCGCACACTTTGCGGGGCCAAGCAGCTCAGAAAATGCCAGGCTCACTTAGCTTTTACTCCGATGAAAAAGCTCTCCGAGCGTTTTACTTTCAAAGTCGCCCTGAAAAGCCACCACTGTAATGTTTCCTAAAGTGATGTAAACAAGGCGACTGTTGCTGATGCTCTCAGACCAAGACAGGCCTCTTCCGGACGCTTGTCAAATATTAACTACGCTTTACAGTCAGTGGAAAGAGGAAGAAGCTAAATGAGACTACGAATCAAATTCCCCAAATAAGTGCTGTCTTTTTTGTGACATCAAAGCATTATAATTCTTGTAGAAACCTCTGCACTTCAGAGCCTTCCTTAAAACACATTTCACTGAGAAATCAGAAACGCCGAACAAAAAAGTATACAGAATGTTATAATTAAACACAACAGAGCGAAATGCTCAGAAACCTAAAAGGCAAACCTTTTATGAATTGAGCTGAGCACAGGATAGAGAGGGGGGGGGGGGGGGGGGGGCGTATATAAATATACGCAAACAAAACAGCTGTATTAGGCCAGGAAATATGGATTAAAGGTGGATGCGGTAGGCTTCACCTTGGTTGTGCGGCAAGCCCACTTTCATGTGTGATCTCCTCTTCGGAGCCCTGTCAAGGCGAGACTTAGCCTCTGAAGTGCTCACGGGCTGAAGGTCCTGCTTTCAGTCCGATGATAAGTCGGATGACAGCTGTATTCATCAAAATCAAAGGATAAGCTGCTTTTCACTTGAAATCAAGACACGATTAACATTTTTGAGAGGCGGTGGCGAGAGAAAAGGGACAGCAACTTTAAGGAGACGTTTGAGAGACATGGGTAGGCAAGGGTTTAGGATTTTTGTCCGTGGATTAAAGTTCTGGAATAACCCTGCGCCCAAAAAGGTGTTTGGTATTTTTGATAGCGTGGTCTGCAATAATTGCATCAAGTCCTTCTCGCTGCTATGCCAAGTTTTCCGTCTATCACCCTACATCAAACAAACTGCAGTCTTTTCAGTCACTCAGAACCTGAACTGTGTTCTGCAGCATTAGCCGTACGCACGTTGTGTTTACTTTTGTATTTATTTAACATTTGCTACTTCACATCCGCATGAGGGTAGCGAGATGGTGCGGCAAGTAACACTAACACCTGGTGGTTCCTGGGGTACGGGCCGGGAGGTGCACGTTCGCCCTGCGTTTGCCCAAATGCCTCTGCTTCAGGTCAATGTGTCTCTGAACGGCTCTTGCGTGTATGCGAGTGTGCGTGTGAATGAGTGTGTGTGATTTCCCATTAGCCTTTTGTCCCATCCAGAGTACACCCTGCCTGAGCCCTGAGTCCTCAGGATAGGCTCTGGACCACCTCAGCCTTTCACCTGACAAGCAGTTATCGGTAATGAAAAAAGCACTTCTTCTAAGATCTTATAATATATTTATGATTTAACTCAAATATTGCTATTTCCATCTTCTTCCAGGCTCCGGTCTCTGTAACGTTTCCCTTGATGACCTAAAGACAACACCAAACACATCCCCTGCCAGCCTGACTGCTTTCTTTACATAATGCAGGTGTGCGGGACAGTAGAAGAGGTACAGAAGCACTGCATGGAAGTCGCTTATACAGCAGAGAGGACACCCTGGTGGTCCTGCACCCTGGTGTAGCCCATTAGCATTCGGCACGGATGGAGCTCTATCGCTTTGCGGCGAGGTGCTGCTCTGAACCTCATCGGGTTCCGGGTGCATAAAAACAACAGATGAGTGACACTAAAAATGCCGGCCCACTGAAAATGCATAGACACAGCCATTATAAAACATGACATCCAAATAAAAATGTTTAATATGCCATAACTGATCTCCTCCCCGAGTCTGTTCTCCACAGAGCGATTTGCTCAGGCGCTCTTCCTAACTTCTTACGTTCGCTGGATTGGCCCTGGACTGTTCTGCTCGGCTCTAGGGGGGCAAGTGAAGGTCTGCGATTGTAACTGCACTTACGACCCCCTAAGAACGCTCAGGCTGCAATTTCGTCCTTCTAGAAGGTTCTCGGACCCCTACGAGAGTTAACAGGGGCGCGCCGACCTCTGACTGCCGCTGTCTCGCTCCCTGCTGCAGAAGGCCTTGGGGCCACAACGTCCCTGTTCCTTGCACAACCACAGACTTTTGGATTAAACCGGAGCTTGTTTAGCCCCGGTGCCATTTCTCAGTAATTAGTTGGGAATGCAAGCTGTCAACATGCAAAATCTGCTGCTCCGCCCACGCCCACCGCCACGGAGGAACAAAGCAGCAGATGCATTACCTTTCCGCGGCGGCCGGGATCAGCCGCTCCTCTCTTTTCTTCTCCTCGTGTCAAATCTAGCTCCCTTGGAACGAAATCTTAATAATTAACGGGCAATTTTTAACATGATTGCTTGTGACACACCTACTCGGGTAATTATTGCTTTGAGGCCATTTGCTAATGAAATTAATGCATTCAGTGCCCTAACACATTAGCATAACTCATACATAATGGCCCCATTTCGAGACCTAGTTGCAAAAACAACATCAACAAATACAGCAGAATTAAATGGCATCGAATGGGAAGCTGCATTAAGTGAAGTGCTCGGGCCATAATGGCTAAAGGCTCTTAATTTTAACCATCGGTGAGCCCTAATGCATTATGGGGCGATAGCAGCTTAGACCTGCTGATTATCATTATGGTTATTACTGTCATTGCTTATCTTGATGTGCGTGTTTCTAAAGCATTTTTAAATGATTCTACAATATAGAAATTAAAAGTGCTATTATATTGATGTATTGCCTTTCGGGTGACTATCGATACCACACAGAAAAGGCACCAAGATGTCTCTGGAGATATCAGCGTGGACATCGGAAACTAAAACCTGCAGGTGTCACCTCCGGTCATTTGGGTGGCTTTCCGAACTGAAGGTACTGAAGGCGTCTCCACGCGAAACTCCGTCGCAAATTTAACCCAAAGCGGCAACAACAAGAGCAAACAGAAGGCACAATGCCGACCCTTCGTCGTTGTGGAAACCGAGGAGCGGAGAATGTTCACACACCCTTGCAGAACCCGACGCTCCTTCCGCGCGCCCCAGGCCTCGGCTGTAACAATACCCGAAAATGACTCACGCTTTACACCGTGGCAGTCAAACGGAGGTGTCTGAATGCCACTTTTTTGGCGAGGGCCAGAGGATGGGGGAGCTTTTCGAAGCTCTTAAGGCCACGCGGTTAATTGAGAATCCATAGCAAAGCCCCCGCCGGCTTCCTGAATGGGCTCCGGCAAATAGGTACATGCCAGCACTGGCACCGACCTGAGTCCACAGCAAGTTCTAAAAATGCCCGTCTGCCATTTTAAATCAACAGTGGGTACCTGGAGAGAGCAAAGCCAGACATAACAAACACACAACTCCGGACTGGGTGTTTGGGAGAATGTTCGGCTAGGCTCCTCCAGCTCCTCCAGAGCGCACTTTAAACACAATTCTAACCTAAATTTTTAGGCAAAAACGATGGATCGCATAAAACTGTTCAAACTTTGAATCCAAACTCTATACTGCATCTCAAGGGCATTTAGAGCTTAAACTGAGTATATAGTAATATGTGAATGAGCCCTGTGATGGAATGGCGTTCCATCCAGGGAGTGATCTCATAGTCTAGTACCTGGTGGGATAGACTCCATATTGCCACAATTCTGAGCAACATACAGTGGTAAAGGATAATGGATGGGTGGACAGATCGATAATATGTAAATGATAAATACTAATCTCCTTAAAATTTGGTAGAAACTTAATATGCTTTTCAATCTAATTAAGCGCTCTCTTCTTCGTTGCTGGAAATACAGAGCACCTCGCCAAGCAGAGACGGAGAACGACGGACGGAACGCACAGCCAGAGAGTCTGCGACGGTCGCCCGTGGGCTCACGCCGCTGCATACCGCGTGTCAATAACAAACGCCTTCCCCACAAACCGCGGAGTCCACAAGCGGGGCCGAAACCCGCTGACCTTCTGTGATGCCACATCCATATCCTCCGTTTTACCCAAATGAAGGGGTGTGCCAAGGCATTGGGGCCCTGTGGGCAAATTTGCATCGGGGAGGGGTGGGCTGCTCTGTGGAAATGCAATCCAACCGCGTTCATGAAATGAATAACGATTCGGACATTAGGTGGGTGCCTGTCCCGCCACAAATACTTGTGCCTCGCCAAGTGGCTCGATCTGCGAGACGCTGCGGCACATTAATAAGGTATAAAAACCGGCTTAGGCTGCATCACTGACAAGCCTGTTAAAAGCCGGTGGCGTCGGAGGGAAAAACAATTGGCCAATTATTTGTTGCTGCGCTGGGTCTTCCGCAGATCAGTGCATCGCTTGAGCTGACAGGCTTTATTGAGCGCGCGGGAGCCTCAATGGAGATCATCAATAACTAGTATCCATGCAGAAACATTCCTTTATATGTTTACTTGGATACGGTTTGGAACAGCAGGTGTTTAACAAGTGAGGAGGATCCAGCAGGCCTTGCACTTACCTGCTCTGTACACACAGACACGAACAAACACACACACACACACACACACACACACACACACACCAATACCTCCATATAACAGCGGTCTGAGAACTGGAAACAAAACACTTAACTATATTCAAAAACACACACAGATGCTGAGCGGACCTTACCTCGCCATGGCACACGTTGCACTTGGGTCGCTTTTCACTTCCAAGGCCCTGCGGACAATGACACCAGCACACAGATCATTCAGCCGGCTCCCACCGCCATCACGCTGCTCCCCCACTTCACATATCACAAACTGCAATATTCTTCACAAAAAGGACACGGACTGAAACATTTATATAACACCGCTTGGCCGTGGCGAATGCAAAAATAGCCTGTTTTCTCTACAGCTGTACCTTCAAACCAAGGAGGGAGCCAGAACTTGCATGGACATTCATTACCAGCAATTTTACATCCAGCGTGACAAGCGCGCACATGCAAGGGGCCGATGGCGATGGAGGAAGTACTGCAGGAGCTTAATAAATAAATTGGGAACGTGGGAATAGCCATGAATAAAATCTGCTCCTCTTTCTGTGCTCCTGCAAGATGTCAACCCAAATTACTTGGCGGCCTAAAAAACAGAGAAGGACCAGCAGTCTCTTTGAATAACAAATCTAGTTTAATTAGCGTTATCATTTTAACGTTCTTTTTTGCGTGGCCAACCATAACCATTTTCATTTCTGTGCTGCCGAGAGAACTTTTTTCCTTGTCCCTTGAACTGAATTTCTGCAGTTTGACGGGGGAAAAAAAAAAACCGCAGAGAAAGATTTTAATACAAAATGGAATACGTGTTTAGGCCCTTGTGTTTCAAGCAGATGATTGCGGCAGGCGAACGCGGACTTTTTCGAAAGCACAATAAATAGGGTTTGCGCTACGTGGTTGGGAGTTTGCCCGAGTGGAGCTGGGACGCTTCTTCTGAGGTTCCTGCAGCGTGTGTAAAATCCATCTGACCGAAAGCCCCCCCCCCCCCCCCCCCCCCTAACCCCCCCCCCCCCCCCCCCACGCAACGCTGAGANAACCCCCCCCCCCCCCCCACTCCCGTTACCAGCCGCCCCCAGGGAATTCTCATAACAAGGGTCAGAGGTCAAAGTGCACGTTAGCCCGAAGCCCCTGGATCTCACAGGGGCACAGTCACACAGTGACTCGCTCCCCAGCCCGAGGGTGGCTCTTTTTCAAAGGGCATCTCTTAACTGCTTTCTCATTGTTAATTGGCTTTGGTAATTAGATGTTTTGTCTCTGGGAGCCTTTACCAAAATAGCCATGTTGTTTACAAAAAAAAAAAACCTAGCGATCGCAGGCTGATATCATCCGAGGAGCATTAATAAAGAGAACGTTGCGATTTAATGGTTACGTTTTGTAACCGTTCCTGAAATACACAAAACAAAAATCCAAGTGTTTTCACTGGGAAATCAGAGCTGGAAATGGAATTCAAGCCCCCCCCCCCCACCATTTTTTTAACTGCTTTTAGGAGTAGTAGTGCACATGTTATTGCTCCCTGGCGACTGTCGGGAAGCACTTACAAGTCAAATCATTATTGGATTACATTTCTGGCTTCATAAAATGTGGCTAAGAAGCACTTTAGATGAACACGCATGACCTGCTTTTGAGATGGCTGTCAGAGACTAGCGATGGGTCACTCACTTTTTGCTTTGCTGTGGGGTTGGGGGCAGCAAGCTATTGAGGGGTGGCACTAGGAGAGGCAACAACTTGAGATCAGTGGAAAGCTGCTCTGCGGCGATCGCGCGGCAGCCGAGCACAGGAGCTGGGGGTGCTAGGTCTGCGAGGGCCAACTACGTAGACACAAATGTGGTCTGATCACGAAGGCCTGAATCACACACCCCCCACCCCCACCTCCCCGAACAGGCTGACAGGGAAGGGGATGGACCACCTACAGCTGCCATCTGACTCCGCCGTGCTAAGCGATGGCTGAAGGAGCCGTTGTGGAACTGCGGGTCGCCAGAGGTTGCCGTGTGCGTTTCTACATACGTTCACTCCTCTTCAAACCAAGACGCTTTGTGCGGCATATTAGCAGTTAGCACACGACTGATAATTGCCAATGTAATCGGCAGTGTGTGTGTTCATCAGCTTCTCCTCATACCGAAGCAGAAACCTCGCGCTGGGACCACACGTGGAATAGAATAATTATTAAGCTGGTGCCTCACGGCTCCTGGACCGTGGATGCAGACAGCTCACTGAGCAGAGCTGTAAGTTCTTCCCGTGCTCAAATGGGTTTCCTCCAGGTGCTCTGATGTCTTTGCACGGTCCAAAGATATGTGTTCAGATCAGTCGGCCATAGTGTGTGTTTATTGCTGCGCTGTATAAATAGTTTAATCGTAACAGGCAGTTTAGCGAAGGATATTTAACGCCACAAAAAAAGGCGTGTGCAAAATAATAGCTCATAATAACTGTTCATTTGTTACAAATAGTTAATTCCTTAAGATCGCAAGGATTTCCACTGCTTTCCCTAAGATACCAGACAGTCTAGTCTGTTTTTTGGGCTCTTCCCTTATTGTTTGTTAAGGAAGGGAAAAGACTGGGCCAGCAGAAGAAGTTGTAAAGACTAGACATTAACTCAAGAAAGGTTTTTTGGACTCTTATCATGAAGAAAAAATGGAGACAGACCAGCGGGATGGGATTGTTCACCAGTCCAAACTCTGTTCACGGTTGCAGAACACAGCAAACATGTGAAGATACAAGCAGGCGACTGAAGCCATCAAGAAGCACAAGGGGAAATTAAAGCCGCTGAAAGCTCTCTTGACCTTAAGCTCTCACACTGACGGATGCAAATGAGCGAACAGTGAAAAAAAAAAGTCCCGGCTAAAAATGGCAGTACTGACACAAAGCCTCACTTCTGAAGATTTCTCAAATCCGTCCATTTTGGCTGAGCTCACTAAGTATAACATGCAAATCAGGCACCTGCTTGTGCCCCACTACTCTCGAGTCCCTCCTGGGTGCGCACAATGTCTTCTCCCAGCCCTAACCATCCCGAAGCGCCACCGTTGGAATGTGGATCCAAGTGTCTGCTCCGCCGGCTTGATTTTTCACTGACCTCACCCCCCCGCCCCCACCACCCTTCTCAGAAGCCCCTCGGGGCCATGGGACACGGAGTTTAATTAACAAGAACAAACACCAGGAACAATTGGATGCTGTTAATCATTTGGGCTGATGGGGGGGCGGGTGATGGGGGATTGGGGTTAGCACCCGCCCCCCTGCCCCAAGGGTGCTCGTGTGACGCCGCTGTGGCGGGACCCTACCTTTTTGATCCAGGTGAGCAGGCAACTCTGGTGTGCTACCAGGCTCTTGCAGTTGCAGAAGTGGCCCAGGTCTGCCTGGCCTGGCAGCGCCCCGTCCCTGCAGATGAAGCACTCGGACAGATCTGCAGGTAGGGGGCGGGGTGGGGAAGGTGTGACAGAGAAGCACAAGCAGTCAGGTGTTTGTTAGCGCAAGCTATCTCCTTACTGACCCCCCCCCCCCCCCCCCCCCCCCCCCCCCCCCCCCCCCCCCCCCCCCCCCCCCCCCCCCCCCCNCCCCCCCCCCCCCCCCACCACCTCCACTCCAGGGTACACAGGATTACAGCATGGAGGATTACAGGATTACAGTATCCAAACTCCCGATATCTGAATTTTTGCTGTAACAGCTCTTAATATTAATATCTGAATAGCAGTATCTGCCTGGACACTGCGCCAACGACATTTAAAAACACAAAACAAATGAAATGAAAACCAAAATCAAAATAAATACTCTAAAGAACTGTAGATTAATAGAAATAATAATGCACGCATTGTACAAAACTGTACCGTATGCGGTTACAAACTTACCTGAAGTGGAAGTGTGTGTGCATGCGCGTCTCATGCCGACCGCGTTTACTGTGATTCAAAATGGATAATTCACGCAGCAAACCTCGCAAGTCTACCTTCCGCCCAGTAAAAGTTGTTAGTTTGTTTAAATTATCTGCAATTTTTTTTACAGCATTTGTATTTTTTAATAAATATATTTATTTAAATGCCGCTGGCAGCACGAATATGTGAAATGCCCTGTATTGCACATACCGTACCAGGTGTTACAAACATGGAAATTAATGACAACATGACGAATTTTCTGATTCGGTAGCCGGTGTTTACCGGGTTTTATCAGTCTGAAATCATGGGTCGACATGATTGTATAGGTGTTTCCGCAGGGGCTGGGAGCCGAGTATTGTTATTCCCCCCATTTAAAATGATGGGAAACAGACACAAAATTCGGCATCGGGCACGTTTTCCAGGACAAATGAGATTCGAACACCTTCGATTACTGTATCCCACACACGGCCGTTATGGGGCTAGTTTATCACAAACATGCGAACGTCACACAGTCCGCATTGCTTATTCGTGTGACGTGTTGCTTTCTCCCACCTAATAGTCCAGTCTAGCTCATTTCTGTGGTGCTTCAGAAACACAGAAGTCATGCAGGAGTAATGGGCAAATAATCGGAACGGAGTAAAAAAAGATTCAAGCAACGGACACCTTTAATGAACAATTCATAAACCATTAATGCCAAAATGGTACAAAAAAAATCCACGATCCTTGTTTGCTTTTCATTTTTATATAGGATTTATGGTAAATTCCCCAGCACCAATTAGAGGGCTCTGTTGGCCCTTTCGACTGCAGGGGGGGGGGGGGTAAGATTGTTTAACATTCCATCCAGGTGACCATCTCTCATTCTTTACGATTAAACGAAGCTTAAATGGTCAAAATACCTGCATGACAATACTGTTTAGACAGAGCAAGATCCCTGTAATTGTAAATTGAGTGTGCATTATCACACAGACCTGTTCTGTTTAATTACAAGAAAAATAACTCCACTAAGTAACAGCAAAGAGGCAAGTAAGGCTGTAATTACGGACACGGTTTCATTAGGGTGTAATGATGGCCGTAAGGGCCATTAGGTAAGTGGAAGCACTTATATTAATGATGGAGTAGATGTGATTGGCGGGTGGCCTGCGCACGCATCCGGGGGGGGTGGCGGCTGCTGAAAGCACTGTGCTGGGTGACAAACACCCACGTGTGACCGGTCTACGGTCCCCAGGAACCCTCAGCATTACTTTAAAGTAATGAAAAAATGAACAACACTCCTTTTGCAGAGATGATGATAATCATCATTTTAGAGCTGGGTTTAAGATGGGTTAGTATTATTATTATTGAAACTTTGCTCTCAGACTGATATTCATTTGGTTGCAGCAGCATAAATAAAACGTACGTGCATCATCAATAGACACTTATTTACATACAGACAAGGTAAGTAGAAGAATGTTATGTGATGGACTAACTAGGCATGTGTATTTATACATTATAGAGAGAGAAGGGTGAAGTGTACAAAGGGTTAATAATAATAATAAATTTAAACCTGGTAATATTATGGCTATTATATAGTTCATTTTTCACAGCACCCTTTACTTTTATTGGCCTCCCAGAAAGCGTCGTGGTCAAAATCCCACATTTTTGCATTGATATCATTTTTCCTTTTCTAACGTGTTAGTAAGATTGTGTAAGTTAATTCCATCCCGCGAGGCCCTGGAAGTAGAGGAGGGCTGATATGCACATTTGGTTTTCCTCCTAGCTGCTTTCTTCACCTTCTTCGGTGCTAAAATAAACCCGATCTCATGGGGTCACGGGGTCGCGAGGTCACGGAGTCGTGAGCCCTTGGTCACGTTCACCCATAATGAATTTATCATCTTTTCCAATGTAATCAGATTTGGATGGAGCTCAACAAATAATGGATATCAGGATTTCCTCTTCAAAGTAGATAAACACTTAACATCAAGTATTACAGACCAAGAGTGTTTAGAAGAGAAGTGTACTTTGAGCTACAGGGCAAACACAGCCCTCAGAGGCATGAAGAGAGGCAAATGAAGTGTGACCGTCATCCTCTTGTACTGTAATGGATCCAGCCTTCATCTGTAACTGAGACGGACTGGATTAGGTCCACCTGACAGTGGAGAACATTGAGCAAAGTGCAGTGTGTCTAGAGATCCTACAGATTAAGCAGTGACCTCCTCAGCTTCTGACCGCTGGGGGTGGGAACAGTTGAGTTTTTGAGTGTTTCCTGCTGGGAGCTCCTGCGTGACCCCCCCCCACCAGGCCAGTGCTCATTCGATCCCGCGTCTGCCCGACTGTGTTTAGGTTCTGCAGCAGCGTCCACAGCCCTCTTAACAATGTTAAACACTGTCACTTCTTGTCAGTGTCCTTGTTCAGCAGTTGCCAGCCTGAGCAGACAGTCCTGGCTGTGACCTCACGCACGCTAACACACACACACACACACACACACACACACACACACACAAGTTAAGGCCATCGCCAAGCCTGACTGGGCTGATTCTAAAACTCTCCCAGGTAACAGCTCCATGGTGTGAGGTGAGCCCACAGTGATCCCAGGAGCCTCCAGGAAGCCTGACATTTAGGCAAAGAGTCGGTGGGCTGGAGCCAACAGCGAGTGTTTCTTATCGGAAAAAGCTGCCTCTCGATAAAACACATCAGGCACAAGGACCACAGTAGCAAGGCAGGTTCTCCTGATGCTTCTTCACATTTCCATAATGACGGTGTAAGCATCTGCCTAGACCAGGGGTCGGCTTATAAACGCTCACCTTTTTCACAAAAAAAGACTTGTGTTGAAAGCTGTCGAAAAAAATTGTTAAAAAAGTCTAAAGCAAGTTACCTGCCCCCTGTACAGCAAGTGCAGATATGTCTGTGTGAAACTGTCACTGAACACTGGACACACATTATGCATTATAATATTAGACATCCCTTACAGGACGTGCCGCATAATTGGTGGAATATGGAAGGTACGGCATGGAGGGTATCTAAATATTGATTCAGAATCAAATATTAAAAAGATGAAAATCATATAAGGATGCAGGGTGGGATGGTGGCACAGTGGGTAGCGGTGCCTCACAGCGGTCTGGGCTCGGGTACGGATTCAGATCCTGCTCCGTCTGAGGAGTCTGCATGTCTTCCCCGTGTTCCAAGTGACTAAGGGAGTCTATGTGTCCGATAGCGTGTGACTGTGTGTGTCAGTGTGTAACTGCCATGTGATGGACTGCTGTCCCATACAGCGTGTGTCCAGCCTCACACCCTGTCCTTCTGAAGGTTCTGAACCTCCACACCCACACCTCACAAGCGGGTACCGATTCCGTTAAGTGCAAATGCACAAATTATTCCTCAACAGTCCACGTGGATGTTCAACACAGCCAAATGACTTTATTTTGGAGAATAACAGGACAAATTTAAGTCCCTCTAAGTGATTTTCATTCCTCTCTCAAGCTGACGATCTCCATCTCACACAACATTTCAAAACTGCCTTGCAACGCCGAGCAGATAAAGAGGCCATGAACAGCAGTTGCTCAACCTAAAATGAACATTTTTCAACACTCAAGCTGCAAACTGTTTCCCGCGGAAGGTGGGGGGGAGTCACTTACTGGACACGGAGCCTCGCTCTCGCTAGCTGTTTCAGGCTCTCTGCTCATACAGAGCGCTGATATTTAGTTAACAAACAAGCCAGGGCAACTGTAATGATACACAGGGGGGTGCGTGGCATTTTCAAACCGGGTGATTAAAACAACTTCCGCAAATCATATTTGTGTCAAATGCGGGAAGCCAAATGTTACGTCTCAGTGGGGGGGGGGGTTGTTGTGCGGCCAACTGCCCCCAGTCCTTACGACGAATGGCCTTAACCTCGTCTGAATCAGGTTAGACCGAACATACAGATACAGGCAGATCTTTGTGGCAACCAGTTCCATCCGCAGTCCTGTCGGCATCCAGCCTTATTCCGGAATTAGCAGCATAAGTTGGGAGCAAGTCCACAGCGATTTGTGCAAATAAAAGGAATGGTCCGATTTTAATTTAAGCCTTTTCGGCTCCCCAGAATTGAGTTGCCTGCGTGGCGAGAGGGGAAGGCGGCTGCGTTTTTCGCAGCTGTGAGGGGAGATGTGTGTTGTGGTCACGTGGAGAAAGGGGCTGCTGGAGCGAAGGCTTTCTTTCCACAGCTTGACCCCCTACGGAGAGCGTGATTCCATGGGAATGTGTGGTCTGTCAGGCACGGAGCAGAGCTGCCAAAGGCCCGAGAGTCGCACACGTGTCCCTCTCCATCACTGCCAGCTGCAGGAATCGCACCGCTCCCAACATGCCGCGCATCCGAGCAGACCCTCCGTTTCATACCGTGAGCCCGATGAGGTGGCTGGGATCATCAGCGAGCCAACGTCCGGCACTAACAACCTCAGAAAGTCTGCCTGAGATGCAACCCAGTTGGGGAGATGGTTGGAACATGAGAGGATGATGTGAAGATACAGCACAGGCAATACAAAGGGAAGACGGGAGGGGGGGGGCTCCGCAAGACCAAGAAATGCACAATTTGTTTGGCTCTGGGTTCCTTGTCGCCGCCTTTTATTGACATGGGATTTACAGCTCGCTCTAACTGTGCTCATAAATAACTGTGCCAGAACTGATCCGTCAGGAGTTTCGTTTGCCCCCTTGGAAGCCAGACACTGCGATGCCTCTCGGTTAAACTAAGTCCAATATACTGCTCCACCATGTGTGTTAAGGGAAATTCAAATTCTCTTTGTCACATAAAATTAAGTGTGGAGGGGAAACTGTAAAGACTACACGAAATATGAAATATTTTAAGCATTAAATGCACAGTTAAGGGCACCGGTGCCTGGCGGCTCGAGCAGTCAAACGGGAGACCAGATTTGCACTAATCAGCAGCTTCGGGTGGGATTTGTTTGCTTCAGGACGCGTGCCGTTCCGTGATCAAAGTACGATTCCCCACCCCTGCTCCGTCCCGTCTCTGGAAACAGGGCCCCGGAGACACGGCGCGGCCCGGCACCTCAGATCTCGCCCCCCTTCCTCCGGTGCCTTTTGGCAGGTGCAGGCCCAGTCGCTGATCTTGAAAAAAGCTGGGAGTCAATTAAAATGGCGGGCAGTCAGCACTTCTATCGAACGGGTGCGTCAGGCAGAGATCTGAGGTCTGCGGGAAGGCCGGCTCGCCTGTGTCCGCGCGGGGGGCTCCGCGGGAGGAGGGAGGAGAAGAAAACTTTCGTGACAGGCCTCAGCACACGTGGTGCCACTCGCAATAATCCTCAAATCGCTCCCAACCCAAAAGAGACATAGCGCCGCCCCCACAGCGTGGTGTAAGAAGTTGGCTGCGATTGTTTCAGTGGGGTAACCCTAAGGGTGAAATGAAGTCAGAACGCTCGTTTTTGTGCTGCATCCTCCCGCCTTTGATTCGAGCCCGCGTTTCGTTCGGAGATCACAGAACGTGGAGCCGTGAATGCCGGACGCTGCCTGGAAGCCCCGCCCTCGGCGTCTGGTTTACCTGTCATAATCGGAAAGTAGGGGGAAAACTGCCGTTCCCAGAATCTCCGACCTCCCTCGGGGGGCCTCGGCCCTCGAAATTGCTTCCATCAAAGGTTTTAATTAAAGGAAAAAGTTTCGGCTTTTCATTGCAACACTTTGCCGCCTTTGTAAGCATTTATTATGAGGACATAGGCAGATTCGAGCGCCCTCTTTGAACGCCGCTGCCAGTCAGTTCGGAGCGCTCCGAAACACCGGAGGATACGAGATGAGGGCCGTCCCGCCTGTAACCGCTCTCAGACACCTTCCCGCTTACATTACAGTCACTCATGCAGGGCCAGTGTTGGCCAGAAGAGTTTTCTTCAGTCGCTACACTTAATTTCCGTCCTCCAAGCACGTATACAAAAACTCCATCGCACACCGTGCTCTTTGTCCTCCCAAAGCCTCTACTTTGTGTAGACGGAGTCTTTCTATCTGGCCCACAGTGTTTAGTCGTCACGTACACAACGTGTCGCTAGCTGTGTTTTTGTTATTTATTCATTTAGTTGATTTCTTTCTGCACCAATTTACCCGTTTTATACAGCAGTCCAATTTTAAGTGTATCCATTTAGACCGACTTCATTGTTCATGGGTACTACGTGAGGATTCAAGCCTGGGTTCCTCAAGTGCAAGGCGGTGATGCCACCATCTACACCATCTGCTGCCCGTTTGCCTGGTCGCCATTAGACCACAAATATGTCAATATTCCCTTTTTTATGAACGTTAGTATCTACTGAGGAAGCTGAGCTTATTGAACCTCAAATAATTTGTCATCATTCACTCTAAATAAACAGGTTTTTGCAGGTCTTTCACAAGCAGTTTGTTCAGATTCATTACATCATTTCCAACCTTACTGACAGCTGGAAGCCTTGCTGGCAGGTCTAAGCTGTCTGTTCTAATTAGCCTGAATCCTTTTTAGTATGAAAAGTCAACGTAGGGAATATTCAGTGTCTTAATAGCCACCGGATGTTATTAGATCAGATTAATAACTGGAACTCTTACCTATAGTACAGGGTGGCAGGTAGGACAGTGGCTAGAACCGTCACCTTTCCTTCGAAGAACCTGGGTATGAAACTCGCTGTAATAGCCCTGAATCAGATGCTTTGAATTAATACGTTAAAAATTGCCCGCCTTCAATATCAAAAGAAGCTTTGTACACAGACATCATATGGTAAGAGGCTTTGGACAAGGGTGTCAGCCAAATCCATATAAGCAAACTTAAATGTATTCTTTCAGCAACTTCTGTGGTACTAGAAACTACGCCGTCGTGCTTTTTTCGCCTAAGGGAATGTGCTCACGTGTATGTAAATGAGGGTTCTGTTCAGACTCGATGTCGCTTAGCTTGTGGCCTCAAAACAAAATGATCATCACGGCGGCGCATCGCACCCCGGCTCGCTGTAGTTCTCACCACTATCAAAAGGAATCAATTGCGTTACAAACAGATGCTCACAAAATGGAAAATGGGTTAGTCTGCTCAGCCCACTCGGTGCTAATGGAAAGTTTGGCCAGGTCCAGAATGTCCTAAACAGATTTGAAATGAGGGCAGCGGCGGAATAATTAAAATTGAGCAACTGACTTTAAACAAGGAAGCGGCAACAATGACTCACAGTTCCCGCATTATAGGAAAGTGGCAACAGCTGTGAAATTCGCCCGTGGGGGGGGGGTCTAGTCATTCCCCGATTACAAACCTGTGCTGTACGCCCCACGGAGGCAGCTCAACAAAGCCAGCTGAGATCGGTTCCTCTCTGCCTCCTCTTGTTTTTTCCTACATAAATGCAAAATGCAGTTTGGATCACTCTCATGGTGAGATCCCTCATGTATCTAAACATCTCGTGATCACCTGTCCATCTGTCCATCCAGCTGCCTATTATCAACAATCACTTGTCCAATGCAGGGTCACAATGGTTCAGGGTCTGTCTTAGAGGCATAGGGCATGAAGCAGGTTACACCCTGGATCGGATGCACAGGGGAGTGATACGCTCGTGAGCACCAGCTGACCTGAAACACGTGTTTTTGGACTCAGACCCATCTGAACATGTGGAGAACACGCAAACTCCGCCCAGATTGAGCCGCATTCCAACCCTGCTCCAATCCCACAGCCGAGGAGATGCATCTGCCAGCCACCATGGAATGACTTTACTATAGTGCAGCAGTGAAGAAGCAGACACGGCGAGGGAAGGGCGAGGGCTGTGTGGCGGTCCTGTCCAGGGAGATCTACCGCGGCGGTAATTAACTGTCGGTGTTGTTTTTATACGCCAATAAATCCACACAAAGCCTCCGGTGAGCTGGTTGTTGTCACACTTTAGACAAGTGCTGGCGGTGCCGAGTCCTTCACTGAGGATGTCAAGCACATCCCTTTCTGCTCTTGCAGGAGGTTAAGCCTTTCAGTTCCAGCAGATAGTGGCTGAATATGTACAGCTCTATATGGGGGGGAGAACTAGCTGTACAAATAGCTGTTAGTTGTAGTGGTTCAATGAGTGGCATTAATTAAAGCAAATTTTATCACCCCTGACAAACCAAAATGCTATTTATTGACGCTGTTGGGCCCTGGTTATTTATTTTATAAGATTTTCGGCTCCATTCGTTACACGCTTAACCCCCACCCACCCTACAATTACACAGTACATACAAATGTTAAAAGGCACCTGGCAAAAGGGCCGAGAGCATCGCGCCGGGCCGATCGTGCAAGTGGCATTTCAATTAAGCCTCGAAAGAAGCGAGGCTAATTTACATTACAAGCAAGACACGAAATAACAACAATAATAATGATAAAAAGTGACGTTCTAGGCGCACCGGGGTGTCGCACGTGCCGCACTCTGCCTGGTGTGGTTGTGTGGCGTTTAATGCACTCTCGCAGGCAGCCGGGCCCTTGTGACTTATCAGTGGAGCTGAAGTAATGGGCATTCTGCTCACACATGTCTCCTCAGCGGCCGCCTCCTCCTCCTCCTCCTCCTCCTCCTCCTCCTCCTCCTCCTTTGCACAAGCACAGTGACGGGTTCCGTAACTGTCGAGTCACCTCATTAGTTTCCGTGGCGCCAGTGTCCCCTCCCTGATGTCATTCACGGCTAATGGAAAGCGCTCCTGGCGTTTGATGGGGAGATATCAGACAAGGAGAGATCAGTGCGCTACACAGCGCTGTCACATTTGCTTGTGCTCACGCTGCAGCGCATATCATGCAGTACAATGTGCCGGAATTACCGTTATTTCCTTGCTTATGAGATATTTTCTTCTAAAGCAACACGCAAGGGTAATACTTGCACGGCTTATTTATACTGCACACAACCATGTCGGTGATTCATATACCCTGAGAATCCGTGCAGCTGGGCACTTCACGGTGCTTGAACTGGCATCTTCTGGTGAAACGTTGAGGCTCTTTTTGAGACACACATTCACTCAGAACTTGGAACCACTTTTCCAACTCAGGGTTACAGTGGATTCAGGGCGCAAACCCAGTCAGCAAAACACCCTGGACAGGGTGATGAGGACTCACGGTCATTATGTACAACAGTGTATTTAACCCTGGAATTTGAACAAGAATCCAGCTCAGTCTGTGTGGTATTTTTACTTCTCTCTGGGTTTCCGCTGGATGCTCTGGTTTCCTCCCACGGGCTAAATATAGCGTGTGAAGGTGTGTGTGGGACTGCTGTCCCATGTAGGGAGGATCGCTCTTTGCCTCGATACCCCTGGCACGGTGATTCTGGGGTATCGAGTCTATCAAAAATATCTAGTTACTGTGAGCTGGTGGGTGGTACAACCCTGGCAGGGGTGGGGTCGTCGTGACGGACAGCTCCCTGTTGCCTGCCTAGCCCTAAATGGTATGAATGAGGACCAGGTCTGGCCGATCGGCTTCATGAGGGACGCTATTTCAGCATCTGGCCTGAGGACTGAAGGGGGCTGAGAGTTTCAGTGCAGGTTAGTGTGGCTGAATTACGCTTTTCGTAAGTCTATTTTGGTTGGAAACCTGCTTCCTGCCTCTGCCCTACAACCGACCACACGACTCTGGTCTGCTGCAGTGCTGTTAACAAAAACGAGAGAGAGGCTGGAACTAGCACCCCTTCAACAAAAAGTCAAAGCCGTTTAAGTGACTGTGACGGGGACTTGCCATCAGTATGAACAACAAAGCTGAACCTGGCATTTGAAACGCAGCAAATCGAGGCCACCGCGATCAATATAGTGCACCTGACCCTAAGACTTGAACTAGCAACCTTTCGGGAAAAAATCAAAGCCGTTTCCATGACACTTTGATCATTGCGAACAAAACGGTAAACCCGACCCAGCGCACTCGCATTGCAACACCGAAGGCTTTGACCCAAAGCTCAGGATGAAGAGGAGGCCTTCATGTAGCTTCTCTCAAGGTATTTCTTACCAGTCCGTGTGGTAAAACCAAGAAACCAACTATAACTGGGACACGACAACCAAACGGCAAGCGGAACAGTTACCAGGTTAACGCATCCTGAAATGAACCTGGCCTGAGCGGCTGCTCGTGTGACACACATCTCAGACAAGCGGCGTAGGGAAATAACTATCCCAGCGATAGGATTTATATTGTTCCCGTCTTGATGGCATCCGTTACGTCACCGACATCTGACACGGCTCCAGAAAACCGCTCCGTCACGGTGTCCCCAGCAGCTCCCTGTTCTGCTCGCCGGATCTTCTCGACACACCGTCATGCTGACAAGGCAGATGACAAAAGCCGCTCGTGAGGGTCTCCGGCAGTCGATCCATTAGGCGGAGTCAGCGCCGCCGCGTTTCTTCCGCACGGGAAGGACTGATTTATCGGCATCTGCGTACAATGGAGTCCCTTCCTCTTAATGATTTTGTCAGCGACCAGATCAGTACCACATCGGCAACACTCTATTACAGTCTCGACGAGTTTAGGTCTTCCAGCACGCGGTGATTTTCACAAACACGGGCAGGGCGTTTTGTGTGGGTTCCATTTTGGTTTTTATCTAAGTAGAAACAGACCTTTGGTATTCTACATGGCTTGCTTATCTCAGTTAGTAAAACAAGTGGGATTTTGAGAACTGGTGTCTCCAAAATGGATTTGTGGCTCAATTCTTTCCACTTTCATAAACAAGGGTGGGTCACCCAGGTGCTCACACCAGTTTTGGTTTCAAATTATTTCCACATTTATCGCTCAAAGGTGCTACAGCAGAAGTGGGATTGGAACTAGGAACCTTCTGAGTGGAAGGCTGGAATCATCACCTTACCTGTTCCCAGAAATTCCCCAAACCGAAAGAATTATCTGAGAACTCGTGGTTTTTCCATCTATTTTAGAGCCTTGTGACAGATTTGTCACGGTAAAACATTTAACTGAGAAATGATATCAGAATAATGTGAAATGGCACTGATTAAGGTTTATCATTCATTTATCATTTAACTGATCAGGTAATTGATTAACTGAAATAATTAAAACATTAAGCGTTATTCGTTTTTGGCAAGAAAATAAAAACGGGGATATATTTACTTTTATTTCACCATTTTACTTCTTGAACACTTCTTTGAACAGTTGAAAATGAATGCGGTTTTCCATTAAAAGCATTCATTTTACTACGGTTAGAATTGGGCAGCACATTCAAATAACCTCCCGAGACCCAGCAAATAAGGACTGTGAGCATATTTCTGGGCAGTATAAAAGGATAGACTGTCCTATATGACATGGATTAGGACTCAGTATTCCAGTGGGTGCAGTGTGTGAGGTGTACTCAGTTCGACATATACCAGCTGAGGTACCTGGTGCTGCCCAGGCCAGAAAGTGGAAATGTGGAAAAGAAAAAAAAATAACACATTATACATCACTAAACTCTCCTATCCTTACAGCCTTTGCATTCAGTACATAATAGTTGTTATGGCTGTCAAAGAGACTGCAGAGTGACGCACCAGTTGTAGGCCAGTGGAAAGTAAATAAGTAATAGCGGAATGTAGAGTACTGTGCAAAAGCCTTAGGCACCTGTAGGAAAAATGCTATAAAGCGAGGATGGTTCCAGAAATAATGCCATGAATACTTATTAATCAATAAACCTTCTAAAAAGTGCAGTAGACAAAAAAAACCTTAGTCAAATCGATATTTGGTGTGACCACCCTTTGCCTTTAAAACACCATCAATTCTCTTATGCAAACTTGCATGCAGTTTAAGGTAGAGGTTGGTAGGTTCTTCCAAACATTTGGAGGAACTGGCCACAGTTGTTCTGCAGACTTTGACTGTCTCTGCATGTCCTCCCAGACTGACTTGATCATGTTGAGATCAGGGCTCTGTGGGGACCAGACCATCTGTTGCAGGATTCCTTCTTTTTGCTCAAGATAGTTGTGTATGACTGAGATTGGGTGTTTGAGGTCATTCTCAGGCTGTAGAATGAATCAGAAACCTCCCTGATGGTAGATAAGAATCTACCTGTACTTCTCAACAGACATTGAAGTTGCATGCCTAAGACTTTTGCACAGTACTGTACATCGCCAAGCTTTATTAGCCGTATGAACGATTGAAGTTGATTGTGCAAAAACCTTGTTTAAGGTTATTGTTAGTATTAGGGTTATTGTTTTGGCAAGTAGCACTGTGCCACATTTCAACTCTGTGCCTTGAAAGACAAAGCCGCGCATAAAGGACAAACGCGGACTGAACTTGGATCTAGAGATGTCATGTAGAATGGCCAGAAACCTCGTGTGGAAGCTGCGTCTCAGGCGGATAGAATCTTGGTCATGGTTGGAAATTAAGGGCTGAGCCTAAACCAAAACAGATACAAGCCATGGCTCATGAGGACCTGGGTTTCCCACGCCTTCTTCACGCCTGTGTCAACGCTTTCGTTGTGCTCGTATTAATATACTGCATTTTTGAAAAAAGGTTTAGTGAAGAGGGCTGGAAACAGACCCATGTGGTTCAGTTGTGGTTTGGTTGTGTTTGTGAATGGAGGTCAGTCTTGCCGCACTGGAAAGCACCACCCGGGCATGGAAAACCTCCAGACGGAGAATCTGCCTCCACAGGACCGTCAGTTAGGGCTCAGCCCCCAGTCCGATGCCCATCTTAATCAAAGGAACCAGGA
The DNA here is from genome assembly GCA_900497675.1 of Arapaima gigas. Lineage (NCBI taxonomy): Eukaryota > Metazoa > Chordata > Actinopteri > Osteoglossiformes > Osteoglossidae > Arapaima > Arapaima gigas. Next base: position 100,958 of record UFQX01000868.1, on the reverse strand, counting down.
GGCCTCTGCAGGGTCGAGTCGTGCTGGACTGCCCTGGTGGTGAGCTGTGACCTGATAGCATCACTGGCTAACATCCTGATGCTGGTAAAGGCGTCCTTTCTGGTCACCTCTGCCTTTGGACAGACTGAAAGGCAAAACGGGACGGCAGCATCCCTACAGTATGGTGGCCCAAGGTACTTTGTGTCCCTCTGCCTGATGGCAGAGGATCGGCAGCCACACAATGCATTCTTGTTATGTTAAAACATAATGCCCGACTGTGAGGGAAATTTGAGGGGAGGAAAGTGAAAGTTCACAGATGGATCCACCCATCAGATCAAAGATGATAACTATTGTGAAGAACCTGGTCCCGACTTTATGAGGAATGTGTTTACATCGCATGCCTGAACAACTGGAACGTGTTCTTCTGTGGTATTTGCTGAAAAAGAATTGTGACACTTTTGAAGAGAAGGGCACTTCGGAAACTAGTGACAGTTTGCAACCCACACGCGCGCGCAAACAAACACACACGCATCTGGGAAGCACAGAGTAACGTCACGTCGTTGCTTCTTATTGCGTCCGGTGGTTTAACGGCATTTAACGGCCTTTCCCCGCAGAGGCCGAGGAAGCGGTGCCGCCTCATGAGCGCAAACCACATCCTCTGGTGGTGAGCTCGCCTGGGATCAGTCGGGCCCCTCCGACACACTCACCTGCCACGGTAACCCTGCAGGACTCGGGCACGACGCTGTTGGTCAGAACCTTGTAGCCATTGTCCATTGTCAGTCCTGCGCTCGCCTGCGTGTGTGCGTGCCACACAGCTGGCTCACACTTGCACTGTCGATGCCTTCAGAAGTGTTCCTTCGGTGACTTGTTTTCACAAAAGTGTCAGCGCTCCTCCCTCTTTTTCCCAGTGCATCCCCAGCTTTTCCTTGCTCAGCAGATTCCTCTGGTCCTCTGACACAGGAAAGGAGAGCCTGAAGGCCCTCGGCGTCCCGCTGAAGAAGATCCCCAAACTGGCATGCATGCCCCGTCAGCTGAGCTGCACTGTTATTGTTTATCTGGGAAGCGGAGGTGGCGTCAGCCAATCACAGCCCACGTTGGCCGGCCGAGCATTCGCCTAGACAGGAAGCGGTCGTACCCAGGGCCGCGCAAGTCTAGGCGTCCTAATCTGAAAAACAAAGACGGGCTGGATCAGCGGTGGCTTACGGATGAATAAGTGAGCAAGAATGCAGAGCTGGCAACGGCCGCCACAAATCTTTTCTCCTTAAAAGAGGAGAAAAAAGCATGGCGAAACGTTGCTGCCGAGCGACTGCAAAACAGTGACGCAGCGAAGGCATCTGGGAGGCAAAGATAAAGCGCTGGGAGGCACAATTCGGCTCAGTTTCCTGCTCGGCGCGTTGTTCTGAGCAACATGTGTTAGTGGGCCAAAGTCCAACCTTTCCGGCCTCGCGCTCAGGAACAGCGCCCCCGTGCCCCCAGCATTGTTTTCTGTGACTTTGCTCTCTTTCTCCGCGGCTGCTTTCGTTTTGATGCAAAAGTGAAAGTAAAGCACGATTTCAAAAACAAGCCACTTATTACAACTGAACATCATAGGTAAATTATTCCTTTTTTATTTTTGTACTGAACTCGTGTCTCAGTATCTAGAAACCGAATATGAAACTAACTTCGTGCGGCTGATTCATCCAACTTTTGCCATATATAAATGCATGTCCTAGGGCATCGGTGGAGCAGATGACGTATTTTCACAGTTAATTAGACATTTTTTTCGTTGTAAAAAACATAGTGTTTTTGAATAAGTTTCTTTTTTTCAACAGAAGTTAATCACATGACAAAAAACATACATTTTTTCCATTTTTACAACGAACTGCAAAAGACATTGTTCTTGAATGAGTTTTTTTTTTAAACATATTCATTCGTTTTCAAACGACACAGGTAATATTTTTAGACAATTTCAAAACAATGCAGTTCTTCAATATGTTTTTAAGACTTTTTAACGTGGATTATTTGAATTATATGACATAGGTGCTTAAGATTCATTTTAAAACAGTACTCCTCCTGAATATGTTTCTGATGTTTCAAGCGGAAGTTAATAAAGGTAAAAATTATTTTCGCCGTATATGACTTGAGCAAAAATCTCGGAACTATATCTCGAAGCGAGCTTGTGCCTACAGTAGTACCTGGAGTTATTTTGGAATAATGAATGAGCCAACGTGTGTTTACACACACACACACACACACACACACACACACACACACACACACACACACACACACACACACACCTGCGTGGACTTTGCTTAATTAGGCCGTGGGTGTATAACAAAGACGAACGCCATACGAATCCCTACCAACACGGTCATTAGTAACAATGACTAACAGCGGAGCGTCGCGCGCCGCACGCCAGCCCTGCCAAAAAGCTGCACTAAATTGCCTTCCAGCAGGTGTGCATTTGGTCAGTTGTCGACCGGCGCTAAATCACCAGCCCTAAAAAAAGGCAAAAAATGAACGGCGCTGATGGGCCGCAGTCCGACGCAGCCCCGCGACGAGTTTCCAAAGTAGTGCAGCTCATATAATTTGCTGCACGATATATTAAACATGCGCTGTCAGCTGCGACCCGGTCTGCAGTCGCTAATATCCAATTCTATCAGGCCCTTTAATGTAAATGGAAAATGTCTGTTTCTGAAACACGCATTTTTTTTTTTTTTGCTTCCAGCCCCACGTGACACCAGGTGGAGATGCTGCAGGTATTATTCACTCCGAACTGGCTGGAAACCCACTTCCACTGAAGGTGTTGTCGGGTTTCAAAGGTCCAAACCTGCCACTTTTCCATCACAACCTCTTTGAGGCCTCCTCACGTCAAATCCCTATTTATAATCGTTATTTATTCATTGCACTGACACCTTTCTCCAAAGCGACTTACAGCTTTAGGTTTGTGCACTAAGCTGCTTACAGCGATTTACCCATTTATACAGCTGGTATATGACAGCAGGACAGCAGCTCCCCTTTGTTGGGCCGCTGTGTTTTTTTGGGATTATGGTGGAAATGTGACTCTGAGTAATTACTCCAGTGTAAAGTGTGGAACAGCTTCTTGCCACATTGCTAAATGAAGACATCTAAAGGAGATAAATGAACAGACAATACTGCTGTGGAATGTGTTCACAAAAAAAAAAAAAAATCCCATCATAAATAAAAATATGCTGTATAACAGGATGCTGTTTTTTCAGCGCTATCCATATGGATGTGACTGTTAAAACCATTTCTTGTGTATGTCCAGCAAGGAATGCTTGTATAAGTATGACTTTGATGTGCAGGATCAGATGTAAGTGGTTTTTTCTCCATAAATGTCTTTAGCAGAGGTGATTCTGGTGGAGGAAGCAGGGGAACAGCGGTAACACCAAACGCGGGTTTGTCTTCCCTGCCTTGCGGGTCACTTTGGAGAAAAGTTCCTGCCCGAAAGCGTCAAGATGTGAGAGGGAGAAGGTGAAGGTGACAAAAACAGGGGCCACGTCAAACTGAGAGACAGCTGAAAAACAGTCGCTGGCCTCCTTCTTGATTCCGCTTTCAGTTTCATGCAGGCAAGTCTGGGTCCGTGTTGCAGGATCATGCAAGCCCCCCAACCCCGGCCCAGCTGCTCGGAGCAGCACAGGGACAAGCTGCACATGCAGGGATGCGGAGGAAAGTTTTTTTAATATATTTTTCCCCAGTGATGACTTTTCAAGGGCCGTGAAAGAGTTTGCCTGCTCTGCTAACTGCTGCGCTCAGCTGCGGAGTACAGTACCGTACGCTGCAAAAGCTAAAAATAGGCCTGCCACAGACGCTGGTAGCCATATAAGCAATTTAATGCATGCGTGACTTAAGCTGTCCTCATTAACCGACCTAATGCGTGGTTTTCAGTTGGTCGGAGGCGTACGGGGACCGGGTACCAGGGATGCGTTTGGCACATCACGTCATCCAGCTCCGTTTTTACAAAAACCGGGACACAATGCGAGATGAGTATTTTTATCCGCCGAAAAGTCCGACTGCGCTTTTGTTATCACAGACCACTGTAAACAAAGTACAGTGGGATATGTATGAGAACATAACAGTTGCGCAGACATCAATCGGTCAACTGTTCCGCTGGACCGGAGATGCAGGGGTAAGACCAGGGTCATCACGCAGGGGATGGGAGGCGAAGGGGTGGACCCCTTGCTTCGTCTGGATAAATGTTTGTTACTGCAGCGTTGCTGTTCCTCTAGGCGAGGATCCATGTCCAGCACACGCAGAGGTCGGCCAATCCAGATCCCTGAAAATGGCAAACCGAGAATGAAATTGGCCATGTATAAGTAAGTGCAAAATAGACTGGGGCTGAAGAGATAAATAAATCAGCTCCAGCCACAGAGGAGGTCCACGAGAGGTCCACGTTGGCGGATTCCCAAGCACAGAGTCCTGGCACATTATGATACTGCCCTGTGCTGGGGTGTGTGGTGTGATACTCAGGTGCATGCGTGCACATTTCCTTTGTGTGCTTCTCCCACTGCAGTGATTTTTTTTTTTTAAAAGCTGGGAGCAAACTAACCCGGCCGTTCAGAAGAGCAGGCCGAAGACAGTATATAAACCCAACATTTTACCAGATCATTAGCCTTCCACGTTTTATTATTTTTAATGACGTGAGCCTTTAGGGATAATCCGAGCCGCATGCGGGAATCTTTCAGCACATCTGTGATGCGTTGTTGTAGCTAACCTTTTCATCTCGCGTATTCTGTGTTTATGAATTCCACTGCAGGGACAGAGAATGCGTTTGTCCTTCTCAGGTCGGTCCATCAATCCAGGTGTGAGTCCTGAGGAATCCTATTATATTTCCGAATTTCTAAAGAAAAAAATTCCTTTTAAACGCATTTTTCCATTCTGCCTGAATTTGTGCAGACATGTATATTTAAAGAACAGGCAGCAGATTCGTCTGTTAATGCATGGCAAATTTTAAGGGGCTTAAGTGACTTTTTTCAAATCCCATTAGCGTGGAAGCTAAGAGTCTGTTGCATGTTTTGGGAACGTCTGACCCGCTGGTTGGCGGCTGAAAGCTGGGAACGCTCTGCTCTTGGGCCCTCTGTAGCTACTGCTAATGAACAGCCTCAGCGCGCCTGGTCCATTTGGAGCTGTCTCTTAGGGAAAGAGGTTCGGCCCCTATTAGCCTTGTCCAACGGGACCCCCGGCGCTTTTGAACGAGCCGACGCGGCTGATCTGCACGGCCGTCGTCACCACCCCGGGACCTGCATGAGGCAGTCCAACTTGGAGATGTATTCAAACTAGAAGCCTGAATGTTGTGTTGAGCTCATGGACATGGTAGGAATGAGACGACTGATCTTACCAAGATGTCCTTGAACAAACGTTTTCCCCTCGCTTTCGATCATCCTCAGGAACTACACGTGCCGGGCAGGAATCGGTGAGTGTCAGACGGGCTGTGCTTCTCCACATCTTGTGGGCCGAAATCAGAAATCCACAGGCTTTGGTGGGATGAACTCCCTCTCTCAGGTGAAGCTGCTGAATCCCTGTCAACATTTAAGAACGGTCTCAGAACACACCTCACGTGGACACTCTTCTCTCCTGATCTCCCAACAGCTTCCAACTTACATCACATCTGTCACTGTGGGCTTTGTAATGCCTATCAGTTCTATAGGCCGGTACTAAGGCTGCAGGCAAAGCAGTATTAAAAGCAGAGTAGTTTTCCTTTACAGTTCATTCATCTGTATCTAAAACTCCTTGTCTGCTGCGATGCACTTTGTTTACTCTGACAGACAGCTGGGGTAAGAACCCCCGCCCCCCTTTGGGGTAGAAAGTGACAGCACTACCCATGGAGCTGCTCTGCTGCCAGTCATTCAGGTGACAGTTTACAGTTCTCACTCCAATATACGGCCCATAAACCGTGCGATTAGTCAACCGTTTTATAACAAACGCCAGCATTTTAAAATGATTGTAAAAATTCAGGGATGGTCATATTTTACGGATGTTTACAGAACAGTTAATTAGCTCGCCAGCAGTTTTTTCTTCAGCAGCGTAAAAAGTTGCCGGTTAATAAATATAACTTAAAGCATACTGACTGTATATACTGCAGAAATCCTTTTAAAATGCAAATTTTTTTAAAAAACTCTTTTTTTTTACTTTTCTGTGTAAACTGACAAAAAAATATCACCTTTAGTTAAAAGAATTTTTTAGAACAGAGTGGCAGTTTTATATGAGGAAACTTTCAAAGTAGCTCAGTAATATTCTACGCTCTGGATCCACTCTGATCCTGTTATGACAGCCCAGATTATAAAGCATCTTTCCAAAAGGGTGTGAAACGGGCACATTAGCAAACACTCACAAATAACCCTCCTCTCATAAGCAAAGTTGTCCATCTCCTAACATTTGGCTCGCGCTCAGAAATGTACGATAGAACTTGGCACAGAGCAAAAAACGTACTAGGCGCTGGCCTCACTTCTATTTACTTCATTAACAGCGGTAAAAGCCCAGACTTTCTGTGTGTTAATACAACGAGTCCCATCTTTCTGATTCTCTTTGCTTCTTCCAATATCTAATGACATGCCGAGATAAATGGTGAACAGCGCATTCCCTATATTTAGATCAGTTGTTTCGACGTGCAGTGAGAACAATGGCTATATATAGATGTGATCTAAGAAAATCTGGTGCGTCTACTGGCCAATTTTTGCTGAGCTTCTGCCCAGTTACTCTACCTGTTCAGTCCTGTCTGTGTCAGGTAAACGGAGATGTGCTTGCAGTCCAGAAAAAAATGTACCTGGATTCATAAATAATAATTTCCCATGACTCATTTTTCCCACCACAGATGGCAGCAATGGCTCCAATTTCTCGATTAGGTTGTTTAATCCAGAGTAATTTACATTTTTACTCATTTCTGTTCAGCTGCGCGTTTAAAAATGGTAAACTAACGTCATCGACCTTTCTCAGTGGTCCAACAGCAGGCCTCTTCCAGTAACATTAGCCAATGATGTGTCCAACTGACACGCAACCTGGTATTTACCAGGGTATTGTGCCTCACATTTGCTGCTTATGTGGTAAGTGCTGGTTTGGCTGCTGTACTGTATTTTGCTGTGGGAGCTGGTGAGAGGAGCAACCCCGGCACAGGGCAGGACAACGGACAAAGATCTTTTCTGTCCACCTCAACAAAGCCAAAGCCTGATGAAGACCAGCTGCTGATCCTTAAAGAACAGTGTGGACATTTAAGGCAGCTGGTCTGAAAACTGAGGACAGAGTGGAGTGGAGAAGGAGGAGGAGGAGGAGGACTCCATGGGGCTGAAAATTTGTGGTGTTATGGATCACTGATGGGCATTTCCATTGTTGGTTTTTCACCTACTGATTTCTTGGGTTTTGTCTTCAAGGGGTCACATCCCATTAATTATAGTTTTTTTTGGTAAAAGCTTCAGTTTGGTCGGCAAAATTTGCCGTGCTGCATGTTTCGGACACCCTGCAGTCACCTCTGCCCCGAATTTAGAGCCATGTTATGAAAATATGAACACACGAACATAGACAACACTGCGTAAACACAAAGATGGTATTAAAAGATGCAAAAAAACACCAGCTAGTTCTGACCATCTAATTCCCTGAAGTGAAGAGTCACAGATATTTCTGTCACACTCAAGGGGAACTGAAAGGAAGCTGCAATTCAGGCATTTTGAGTTTGAGGGACCAGGATGTTCCTTAAAGACAGAAAAAGGATAAAACCAGAAAATTAAAGGCCCTTATACATTTCCAGCTATGTTATAAAACATGTACAGCAGCAGAGAGAAACTGCAGTCCTGGAACTTTATCAACAGGCTATGTACTCGGCAGTGACGTAAAACCCTATGGATCAACAACTCCCTAATGGATGATGAAGAACCAACTGAACACAAAGAAAATAGACGCAGTTCCAGATAATTACTGTGCGTGGTTGGCAAATGGGTCCTGAAACAATCCAGATGGAATTCAAAAAAAAAAAAAAAAATTAAATGATGAAAATAGCTTGCAAATGTTTCAAAAAGAGTCCAGAAAAATAAAACAGGATATTACAAACCTTGTGGCACTGGTGAATTTAATAATTATTATCTAATGCCAGCTAATTTCTTCAAACACAATTTTAATCAGGAGTTATATTCCGCACTCCTTTGTATGCCATCAGCCTTGGAAATAAACACTGAATAAAAATGAAATACCTTGGCTAAGAGAGCAGACTCCATATCTGCCTTTTGAAAAGCCCATAAATACATGTGTTTTAAGGATTTTTTCAACCTTAATCTCTCTCACAGCATTGGATGAGTATATAGCATTTAATTCCATTTCTTGTCCTTCTCTGCCCTGAAGGAAAGGAAAGCTTTTGCACGCTTATCCGCTGATTTAGTGGACACATTGCAGGCAGCCTTGAGGAGAGACAAGACAACGGACAAGTGTTGAGAGGAGTGACTACTTTATCGGGAAAACGGCTTGCTTACTTACTGCGCCGATTTACGGTTTGGGGAGATGCCGCTTTTAAAAAGAATGAATGGGAAAGGAGGAGAGCGGAGTCACCGGACACACACGGAAAGACGAGTGATCTTATCATCCCACCCTGTCGTCTTCATAGGACCAGAGAAGTTCATGTGCACGTTGCCATCTGAGACAGAAGGGAGTGTCCCTTTGGCCTGTGGAGTCTGTTTGTCTCCCTCCTTCCATCCATTAGCAATAACCACTCGACCAGTAAAGGGGCTGGGTGGTTCAGAGCCCGTCCTAGAAGCACAGTGTGTGAGGCAGGCTGTGTGACTAGTAAAACACACGCACGTTCCTGCCCACAGTCATACACAATGGGCAATTTGAAATGAAAAAGCCACCAGAAACACATGCCTTTGGACTGTGGGAGGGAACAGATATGAACCCACTTCTCAACTCAAAGCCCAAGAGCTGTAAGGCACCAAAGCACACGGTCTGTTTCTTAAACTGACCTTGACAAAAAAATTTCAGCTGCAGTTTGGCTAAAATTATTCATTATTAGTCCACCAAAGAATATTCAGTGATTATTACATGTGCTGCCGCTCGCTGTTTCTTAAATTCATTCCTGCTTTGTCATTTCATTTGGCTGGAGTGTAAGTCGGCACATGTATTCAACACTGAAAATTTATTGTTCTGTAAAACGTACATTTACACTCTTCTGCTTTGTAAATATTTAGCGTATGAAGCTTTCAGGAGTCCGTGGAAATGCCTTGACTGTAGTCCCAGCCACATGAATTACCCTGAAATACCGGGACCTACTATATGGTAGCACCGTGTATTTTAATAACTTAAATAAAAATTCACTCACTTTCAGGATTGCCGTGGTTCTGAGCCCATCCCGAAAGCACGGGGCACAAGGCCAGGTGGGGTTCACCCTGGATGCCAGGGATGCCGGGCAGACACACGTGAACACAGTCTCTCCATATGGATAATGTAGACTCACCAGTTCACCTGAAACACAAGTCTGTGGGAGGAAACCCACACAGACGTGGACAGAACATGCAAACTCCCCGCCGACCAGCACCTGCACCAGATTGAAACCTACAGCCCAGGCTCTGTGAGGCAGCTGCATCTCCATGAAGCCTTTAAATAAAAGCTGGTGCCTATATTACAAAGGTTTACAGGAAGAACAGGAGATGCGATAACTAGCTCATTTGCATAAGAAACTTTTTAAACAATGTTTTTGGGTGATAAACACACGATAACCACAAAACAGAGACACAAGGAAGCTGGTAGTGCAGTCGGGAGCACTATAGTCTCACCTGGGTGTCAGTCTCCACTCCTGCTGTAATATTTAGGCTTAATAGTTACCGTAAAATTGCCCAGCAGGGTAAATGGTGTAAACCCTTAACAAAACAAATGGCTGTTATGGTAAAGAAACTTATTATACAAACTAACATTGCCAGTGGTCCTGGATAAATGAGTCACCAAAATGAATAAAAATAATAATAGTGGTTACTGGTCACTGACTGATTAACTTACTAATGCTTTAAAGAAAAACTAAGAATTGCATTAAAAAGTGTTCAGATGCTGACCATATATTATCTGGTAAAATACAGAACTGTATAATACATGCAAGAAAAGTGTAATCTATCTATCTATTCATCCACCTACCCACCCATCTATCTATCTATGCAATGTTTCACATCTTCCCATTCATGGGCTTTCTGAGGTCTGCCTACCAAGGCCTGAGTGGTTGGAGTTTGCTGCTCCGCACTGTCACCGTAACAAAGTCACAGACGGATCGGCCCGCGTCGACCTCGCAGGTGTTGCTAGTCAGCTCCGAGCGCCGTGCGTGCGTGGGGCAAATTGAAAGGTAAGCGAAAGGGCAAAAATTTCAGAAGGGGAGAAGGAAAACAAACTCCGCCTCTCTGCAGATGAAGAACGTTTAAACAGGAAGCTCTCTTCATATCCCAGATAAATTGTTTGATCAAGAGTTGCCTTCCCCCTTCGGTTAATTAAATGGCAAGTTCCCCACGTTTCATAAAGCACACTCTTATTAAAACAAGCATTCGCCGCCATTCCGCTAGATAAATGACTTTACACCAAGTGCCATGAAGCCCATTAAATTCCTTCTGTAGAAGTGGATGGGGTCCAAACACACAATCAAAGGATTTGACTGGGATTTTCTCAGATTAGACACACTAAGAGAAAAATGAGGAGATGACAGGACAGCTATGCTGAAAGGGTAAATTAGCGACTGTGCAGCGCAGCCTGGGATCCTACCGCGGCACTTAAAAAAAAAAAAAAAAAAAAAATTTGAAAAGAGAGCGAACGAAAGGGAGAAAGAAAGTAAGATGGATTGGCTCCCACGACCAAATGGAAAACAGAATGAGTAAACTTTGTTGAAAGCTTTTTTTTTAACCCCCGCCCCCCCCTTCCTGAAATGTAAATAAAGATCACATCTGTAACAGACCCAAAGAGCAGAGGAGGAACACAAAATAAAACAATGCTTGCCCTTTTAAAAAGGTCAGACTGCATTAACCATTCTTCCTAGGCTTCTATATCTATTCAAGGAGTTTCTTTATTTTCTTTCGCGAAGCAAATATGCAAACAAATACAGCGGCCATTAGAAGGAGACGTGGGGACACATATGTCTTCCCGCTGCTGTGTAATTGACAGGGCTACTTAGCGACATTTCACAGCTCATCACAGCACTATTGTCTTATAACAAACAAGCCTTGACCCTTTAAAAGGCTTGAACAGAAATATTATTATTACGTTGCTTGGCTGACAAATTTGTCTGAAGCCACGAGTTGAACCATTTGCAAAGTTGGATATTTCACTGGAGCAGTTCAGGTTAAGTGCCTCGCTCAAGAGTACTACGGCAGAGCACCTAGCGGGACTTAAACCAGCAACCTTCAGGCTGCGAGTCGGGCTGTTTAGCCAGAGCGCTCGCTGCTGCCCTGCAGTCGAGGGGCTGACCGGCACACGGCGTTAGAGATCGAAGAATAAATCAGAACATAGCCTCCATATGATATTAATTCATTTATTGTGTATTCACTAATTTATTGCCACCATCAAAGTTATAAATGACACTTTTCTACATGGTTAAAAATTTGTTTTGTTTCGGTTTTGACGCACATCAAAAACCTGCACGTTACTGCGCAGGAATGGGCTTTAATCGAGAGTAACTTAAATGAAATTTGTACGTTTGTACATCTTAATGCAGAGGCGGCACCTCTTGCATGAATCTGAGAACTTTTTACTCTATTTGGCACCAGTTTCCGTTAATGGTTCGCGTCGTGAGAGGGGTTGTGCGCGCACCATTGTTCCTCTGATAAATGAGGCAAATAAAGTTCCGTTTGTTTCTTTCCCTTTCGTTTCACGTAACCAATGACAGCTAGAGAGTTAAATGCGGTTCCCACCTTTACTAAATGACTGATCATCACTCAAGTTGTTAGTGGTTAGCTATTCGCCATTTCACCGACAAAAAATGACCACACTGTTGTCCTAAATACAACCGATACACTTTTTGTGTACATTTTCAATTGTTTGGTTAGGAACATGTGCCCCAGCCCCCTCAAAGCCACCCGTATAACTGAAGGGGAATCAATATGATTGACAGTAAATAATTCTGTACAAAAAAAGAAGTTGAAAAGCAGGAGAAATAAAATGTTTGTTCATTTCCAGGCTTGTGTGAGTCTCTTTTCCTCATTTAAAATGACAGGTGGAGATGATAATGAAGAAAGCAAATAGAGCCACCGTCTTGGTTTATTAGTTTTTAGATTATATCTGGAATATTAATGTGACTTTTGCATTAATTAGGAAAAGCTGAGTTACTCTGTTTGTCGCATCATCGCAGTCACGCTGAAACTCTCTGGGAGAGCAGCAAACACGTGACCTCTGAGTCCAGCCAAACGTGGTCAGTCCTCTGCAGCACAATGACTCCCTCTTTAGGTGACACCTCCGGGCAGAGAGGACGCCGAAAAAGCCAATTTTGTGCCATATTTGTGGGGACCAGTAGGGGGAATAGTGGTTATTGCTGCTGCCTTACAATCAGAAGGTTTTTGGTCTCTGCCTCGGTACCATTGATTCGGGTACTTACCCTGCATTCATACAGTCGCAATACTCTGCTGCATAAATGGTTAAATATTATTAGCTGCTGTGGACAAAAATAAATAAACGCAAACATGGATCATATTTTAACACGCCAAAGCCAGCATCTCCACTTTTCTACTAAAAAGCTTTCCAACCCTCACAGGACTTCTGCTGTGTCACTGAATAACATTAATATTATTATTATTATTATTATTATTATTTAAAAATTTAGCTTTGTATATTCAGTATTTACCCATTTATACAGCTGGTTAATTTTCTCTGTATTAGTTGGGATTCAGGCCCAGGTGCAAAACCCCTAACTACTACGCTACCTACTGCTGCCAAATGGAACTACAGTCTGGGTGGGGGAAGTTTACCACTTCACAACAAGACTGGCCGCTTCTTCACAAAACAGCGGCTCATTTGTCCTCATACACACCTGCCCACTCATACACACACAAAGCCCCCCCGTCCTGCACTGCTTTCTGTTTCCTGATACACATCAAATCAGCATATGACGGAAAGTAAAATTACCCGAAAAGACGTGACGAAGAGCGATTATCCCCCCATCCTGGAGCATCCCGGTTGCTGTCTGGGCGGGTCAGGGCGACAGCGTGCCGAAATGGGTGCTTGGCTCTCTCCCTCTTCTTTCCCTCTCAAACACGACATGCCATTTGACATCGACTTCATTAATGACTTCGCCGGTCCTATAAAATTAATGTCAGCAGCAGTGTCCTCTATTAAGAAATTAAATATTTAGACCACTGGGAACGCCATTTTAATCCTTTTTCCTGGCTGGGAAAGGTCTCAGCCTTGTATGTTTTCAGTCGTCTCTTCGCATTTACTTGGAACTGCGGGAATTTATTGCCGGTTGCTACCTTTAACCCTGCTCCAAACACGACTGTACTAGCATTTCACTGTATAAATTATAAGGCCCCTAATTAATTGGCTCATAAAGACGAAACATAAAGCTGCCTTAACAAGATCTTTTAACCGAGGTGGGAGTTTTGCAGGCGAAAAATAAAAAATCAGAATAAAATCCAGTTGTGTGATCAGGATAAAATGAGCGATGCTTCCTAGAACAACCCTATTAAAATCGATGCAGGAACGTAATTTAGCACAAGCTCAATATTTGCCGTATTTCAGGAATGCAGTCAGAATTTCAGCAGATTATTTCTCACGAGGGCTTGCGAGGGCTGGCTGGGCAGAATTAAAAATAAACATAGCGCTTTTAAAAACCCGCACTACAAAACGGCAAAAGTTATAATACTGCTAGGAAGTTAGCGAACAACGTAAACACGATGCTCGTTGCCTTATGGACAGAAGCAGCACCTACTGGTTAAGACAGTAAATCTGGGATATGGAACAAGACGCTGGTTTTTTCACTCCCGTTGCTCAAAGAGAGAAACACATCCCACAGAATTGACCTCTAACTTCTAGCTGTGCCACTCAAGTCTGGCATTTTTTCTACTCTCTGGCCAAACAGGTTAGCTAATAAGGAACCAAGTTCCTCATATTTATAGAGTGAATATTATACTACTTAATGTGACACTTCTATCCAAATAAGCCAGCAGTTTCTTCCATCTTTACAGTCTTTTAAAGAATTAACCAGTAGCTGCTGCCCAGTTTTTAATCATTACCAGTATATTTGCATAGCCATTTATACAGGAGGGTAATTTTTACTGGAAAAATTTGGGGTAAATGCCTTTGGTCAAGGGCACCGTTGCAGGACCAGGGTTTTGGATCAGGAGACTTCTGGGTGCAAACCATCAACTCCAAACCCTACACTACTTCACTACCGCTTCCAGAATTTACTGGAGGTGATGTCCATGTATCATAGTTTTGTCACAGATGGTCCCTCACAGTTTTGTTCTGCGATGTTCAGCCAGAATGGTCTGAAAACCCAGCCGAGCATCTAGCTTCAGAATATTCTGGACCTGCACTAGGCCAAACAAGTTCCCAACAGGCTCTCAGTAAAATCCTTGAAATTTCCCAGTCAGTTCCCCATATGTTTCCTGCAAGTTCCCAGTAAGATCCCAGTAGGTTCTCAGCAAGTTCCCAGCAAACTCCCAGGCAGGTCCATTTAGATAACCAAGTTCTCAGCAAGTTCCAAACAAGATCCTAATAAGTTCCCAGTAAGATCCCACCAAGTTCCCAGCAAGATTCTAGCATATTTTCACTGAGATCTCACTAAATTTGCAGTAAGTTCCCAGAGGGTTCCCAGCAAGCATCCATTACGTTCTCAGCAAGTTCCCAGCAAGGTGCCAATACATTTTCGGTAAAATCCCACTAAGTTTCCAGTAAGTTCCCTGTAGGTCCCTAGCAAGTTCCCAGCAAGATCCCAGCAAGTAACAAATTAGACTCCTGCAGGTTCCCAGGAAGATTCCAGTAAGTTCGCAGAAGGTTTCCAGCAAGATTCCAGGAAGTTTCCGGGATGGTTCCCAGTATATTTTCAGTAAGACCCCTGTAAGCACCCAGTCTCCAGCTTGTACTGGCTGATTAACTTTGGGCCTCCACACATCCGTGTGATAATAGTGACCAAAACAGAGCTAAAAAGACATTCCTTTTGGTTGGTGACATTCCAGGCTGTAAAATCAGAGGCAGTTACTCAATTACACTTGTCCTCATTTTGGTTGCTTTTAGCTGCAATACTTAGCTGACTATAATGCGTTTTTCCACAAGGGTTGTTTTCTTCCAAGAAACACAGTTGGGTTTTCTTCGCTACTAATAAATGATATGTGGAATGCACTTCCACAGCCTTATTGACGACGGTTCCACGCCCGAGTTTATACGGTTTTCATTACCCGGATTATGTCATTGTAATTTTATTAGTGCGAACGAATGTTAATTTATGCTCTGCATTCTGCTGTGCGACGCGCCGTCATTTTGAAGACGGCCCTCCGAACAGACCGTTACGGTACTTATTGACTTAACAACGCCGTCGGGGTTTTTTTATGCCTCCGTTGCTGGGGTGTTAATGCGAGCACGTGTACTTCGTGCTGTTGATCCGTCTCGTTCGATGTCACTCAGATGTTATTGACCGGGTGTACGGCGTGCAACGCGGGCCGAGCCGAGGCAGGGAGGCTGTCGCCCCCCACGCTCCTAATGCTATTCGCCATTTTACTTTTTAATCGGACGGAAAAGCTGTCTAGTACTATTTAGAGAGCTGAAAGTCTGCTCTGTTTCCGTGTAGTCCTGCGCGTACTTGGAAATTGCACTAATGGACACCTGCACTCAGGACGGCCGTACTTGACGGGAGGGAGCGGCCGGCGGTTGAAATGCAGGGCAGCGTGGAGTGCTGGTGGGAAGGGGGCAGCTGGGAGGTGGGGGGTGTGTTTCCTGCCTGGGCTGTCACTCCAATCAGACTCTTCCTCTGGGAGAGGCGAGGCCGAGACGTGCTGCATCAGCGAGCCTGTCGCTGTGGACGGTCATCATGTGCCGACCACCCCTCCCCGAGCAGAAACTGTCTCACGGAGGTTGTTTTTAACTTGGAAGATGTTCCTGGGAATTTCCTGGGATTTCCTCTCCGTTGGTCTCATACGGCACAGCGCAGCAAGTTACACAAACCAGGCGACGTTATGAAAATCTACATTTGTAAAATATACATAATCTACATGTACCTTTCCCTCTGTGTTCAAGTGCGATTACTACCAGGTGCTCTGGTTTTTTCCCACAGTCTGAAGACATGTGTTTCAAGTTGACTGGTGACTCTAAATTGCCCTTTGTGTGTGTGTGTGTGTGTGCATAAGTGAAAGAGTGCGCGTGTGTATTTGCCTGCAACGGAATGGCGCCCCATCCACCTTGCCGAGCGCCCCTGGGAGAGGCCGTGGACCTCGAAAGCTCAACCTGGACCAGCGGTTATTGATAACTGATGATGAATGAATATACAGCTTTAGAAGTACCGTGAATACCGTGCACGTGCCAATAGAAATTTACTTCAGATAAAATTTGCCAGATCTTTATATGGAATATGTCACATCTATGTGTATCTGCAACAAGAGTACCATCCCGAGCGGAAAAATTCCAGCTTTCAATTCCCCCAGTTGTGGGAAGGCTTTCAGAGCGAGGGTGGAAACCCTTAAAGATCAGAGCCAAACCGAGGGACGATGGTTAGAGAGACGGCCCTCAGTTTGGCCATCGGCAGGTGCAGGCTGGCGCCCTAATGATGGCTTTTTAATTAAGACAAAGCAGTGCGGTGCACAGGAGAGACATTCCCACGGCATTCTGCTTGCTCGCAGCGACCCAAGGGAACTGCCAGGAGAGACCATGTGAGCTCTCATCCCGGCACAGGCCTCCTCTCTCACATTATCTCTGAGGGGTCCTGCCAACACAGGCCTACTGACCTTCCGTGGGTTACAGGAGCTGTCTAGGTAGAGTCAAAGTTTTCTTCATTTTTTGCATTTAGCAGATATTTTTCTCCAAAGTTCTGGCATCCCTCCAGGGGGTTGCTTCATAGCCTGGTGCCCAATGATTCCATGATATTCTCTGGACCATCATGATCCTGTTCAGGATTAAACAAAACTGGATCGATCAAAATTAATAATAATGATTATTAACTCATATTTAGCCAACATCTTTGTCCAAGGTGACTGACAGTGCCAGATAAACTGCACTAAACTAAGTGCAATCCGTTTAAACAGTTCAGCAACGTAACATACGCTCAGCAGCTGTGAGTCACCAGTGCTACCCGCTGTGCCACCGCAATACACCATCCAGCATTATGTACCAGCGTGTTATGTAACTGCACTGTCCCAACACTGTTCGCTGGGCATTTATTTTTAATAACATGCATCTGCATCCTAATTTCAAGGCTGATACAGCTAAAATGCAAATTTAAATTTGGGACAGTTTAATGTTTAACGGATTTGTACTGCGAAGGTGGCAGGTTCAAGGCCAACTTCCAGCTCACGTGAAAATACACAGCTGCCCGTGTGGGTCAAATAACACTGCCACAGATAAATGTGTCGGCTAAGCTAGAAATTAACAAGATATGTTTTCCAAACGTTGCATTTCTGTCCCATAAAACCGATCTAAAACTGTAGTGGGATCATAAGGTCAGACAAAGAGACAACTAGATTTTGCATTTTAATGACTTCGGTGTGAGATGATCTGTGATTCTCGACAACAAGTTGTGCATATTTTATATATTCATTTGTTTTTTTGTGCATCTATTATAAGGCTGGGGTAAGGGTTACACTTCCTTATCATTATTATTAGCATCTGATACCATCGTTAAAGGTAATATATATTTCCGTTAAGCAGAAAAAGGAAATGTATAATGAACATGAGTTAACGCTGTGCAGACATTGTTTCAGTTCCTTTTGCAAAATGAAGCTCTCATAAATTATTCATCTGACTATATACATAAATTTTTTATTGGGGTTATTTGCAAGTTCCTCAGCACCTGTAGCTGGTCAGCCAGTTATCACAGGCGAAGCCTGAGCCAGTGTGCGGTTTGCATCGCTGGCCAACGTTAAACTGTGTTGTTTATTTGGCACATTTAAACATTACGCACAGTACGCTGGCTTTAAAATAAATAAATAAATGAAAGTTTAATTAAGGTGCCTTCATTAAAGGGTGTGAAAAAACGAACAATGTAAACAGTCGTTCCTCCCAGAGGACCAGAGCCAAAGTAACAACCCAGGTGTTCTCAGTGCCAATTACAGCTGCCGCTTTCCCCCTAAAGTGGCCTTAAAGAAATAATAATCCCCAGGACCTCCAAATGACTAATAATCATCTCGAAAACAGCCACATTTGGCAGAGGATTTTAATAAGAGAGCCTGAAAATATTTGCATGCCCTCCGGCGTGCCAAACGTAACGAAGCAAAAGTAACGGTGCCGCCACAAAGCTGCTGAAAGATGTGACACGATGCCGCCTGTCACGTCATATGCTAATCTTGAGCCGCCACTTGGCCGCTGTAAGTGAGGAAAGTGCATTTGGGATGAAAAGGAATCCTGTAATTTTACTGACTGCCACTCAGAGGGCCGGTCAACTCAAATGGAACCTGTGCATTAAATGCAAAGATGCAGTCAACTTGGAGAAGGTCGTACCTATTTGCCTGGTGCTCTTTCCATCTTTTCTCTCTCTCTCTCTCTCTCTCACTCACTCCAGCTGTATGTTGTAACAGCTGTTTGAGGATATTGCATTTCAAGCTGACTCCTGCCCCCTGGAAGCAGAAACATACCTTTTCAGAGGCTGCGGCAACTTGATAGGTCGGGATTTATGGTTATAAATAGTTTCTACAAACTGCTAATCTACCTCCCGGCCTCTTAAGTGCTCCCTCTTTTAAGAATTGCATTATTGAGCAACACTTTCTCATCAGGAAGTCAAACAAAAGGGGCCCCAGATTTATCTTGAGGCTTACCGAAGGCTCGATGGTGGGGAACCTGTCGTTGCCACTCACTCCTCCTGGGCGATGGAGATTTGCCGCATTTTGGGAGCCTCATTAATGTTCCTGGAGTGGATCTGCAGAGCAGACGTGCGTTCAGGCCGCCAGGGGTATCCGGGGGTCCATTTGAGACGATCTGCCCCTAACATGGTTCAAAATAAGCGTCCGAATACGGTCAGCCAGGGCGTTTCATACTGGGGTTTGGGGCTAAAGTAGGTTTGTCCAACTGTACAACTGGGAATATGTCCTCCTCATCACTCAGCGCTCAATATTATTACTAACCAGAACGAACCAGAGGAAGAATATCATTGCTTTTCAGTGAGACTATTTTTCTCTCTTCATTTTCTTTGTTACAAACATGCAAAAAACTCCAGCAGCTCATGGGTCAAGTGTGGACAAACTCAATGTTGACATACAGGCAAATGACTAATTATTATTATTACTGTTAACAATGAAATGCCACTATTCACTGAAAGTGGCCTTGCTGGCATTGTAGCTCTTATAAAAGGGTTACCTTGAGGTAAGTTATTTTTAACCAAAAATGGGCAGTGTTATTACCCTGTTTCATAAAACCTACTGTTTATATCTTGCTCCTTGAGACTGTAGTGGTTACGGTTAAGCATTGTAACAGCATGCGGGCGGTACAAGATGAACGCGAACGCAAGCAGCAACAGCAGCAGATGGAAGTCCTTAGGGCCGCATGTGAACCCTCATTCCCCCCCGGTGAAGGAACAGGAAGACAGAGGATACATTTGGTCCTTGATGCCGGTAAACAGCACGAAAAACAAACATCTCCAACTGAGATTTCTTTATAACCTGATGGGCTTCTTTTGACAACCACACACCCGCGTGCACGCACACACACACACACACACACACACACACACACACACACACACTCGAAGAACAAACAGAATACACCGCGTTCAGGGCACCGTTTTTCTATTACTTCAAGAAAGAGGCAGCCAAAGGAGAACGGAAAAAAAAGGTTTGCTAATTGCGTCTGATAATGGCTTGATCTTGTTTGCCATTGTTGGCTGCGGGAAGCAACCTTTCATCACATAATTATGTTGCGATTGAATGTCTCCTTGCGAGGGGCCGACCGCATCTGCCGCCGCCGCAGACGAACTGTCATTTTAGAATACGTCCCTGTCTGCATTGCAAGACAAAGGACGAGGCCCCAAACTCGACAAAGCAATTTAATTCGAAGGGCCCATTGTCCGTCAAATAAAGGAGAATCACTGTACAGCTGCTAATTTCCAAGTTGATACCCCGATCGACTGCATTTCAGACCAGACAATGTGTTTTTTTTTGGTTTTTTTAATTAAAACTAATCCATCTAAGTTAGCGAATATGGCTGTTCTTTATAAAAATAATTGACACCACATCTAACTGATTTAGTACTTCAGTGCTTTCTTTTGGGAAGAAAAGGGTACAACATAAAGAGGACACCTGGAAGTCAGTTCTACTGCTCGGTTATTAGCTTGTGGACGTTATGCTGTTTGGTAAAATGTGTTTTTATGCTCGGTACAGGGTTAAGCATCTATGGTCTTACTAAATGGGTTAAATTACCAGGAACTTTAAAATTCCTGGAAACCGTGACATACTGCTTACAATTTTGACTGATATTTTTAAAAATATCTCCAAGCAGCTTCCTCTCTAAATGAGTGACACAAATAATAAATTGTCATTTGCCAGACAAATATTTTATCTGTACGACAATTCAGAGGAGATCTGCACACGTTTTAGGGCGGCAGATCTGGACAATGGTACTCGATCACTTTCGGAACGGCTGTCGTTCATACGCTTCCTATTTCTCTGTGTCGCCGCTTTTGTTTCTCCGACGGCGTGACCCAGTGTTGTTGTTTTTTTAAGGTAGTATTTTTAATCATTTCCTACGTATTTGCAACTTTTCCTTTTCTGTGGCATAGTATGTTTTATGGAAATGGAGGTATGAAAGCACACAGCTTGGTTTTATCTCCAACTCCGTCTTTACAGGGGCGAAGTAAGGCAACACAAAGCATCTACAAAATGTAATAACAACAGTGAACCATGAACCATCTAAACAGTGGACTATTTTGGCCTTTACTCTACCAAGCCCCATGACCTACTGAATCCTTTCTTCTCTTCTCTGTTCTGCATTCAACGGGACTCAGCACCTATAGGTCAGTCTCTATGTCTGCATCTCCGAAGCGCTGTGTTTTCCCACGCAGTTGTTTCTACATGTCACGGGGTGCACATTTTATCAGACGACCTCCGCCGATCCGGTGTGAGCACGTTCCATTCAGGCTTCAGCGCAGCCACAGCGGAGCGCCGGTCTCTAACTGCAGGAGAACACTGTTAAAGGCTGCCGCTCTCAATGGTTCAGGAGACTGAACTGGTTCACAAAGACCTCGACATCTACCTGCGGTAGCAGCAGACCGCTGTGAGCCGGAGACCAATTTGGCATTGATTTGGCTTTTTGTGAAATTTCTACCTCCCTCCAAAATCACAGTCCTACAGCGACGATGTATATATGTATAAAAAAAAAAAAACTCAGGGGTGTTCAGCCAGTCAGTAATAAATAAAGTCTTCAAAAAGCCAGCCGGGAATATCTATAGCCGTGACAGAGTGGTATAGTCCCGACTTTCTCTGAGCGATTAAAAACAACCACAGCAACACTTAACATCATGTAGGGGTGCTTTCAACCGCTGGCCTGCCTCTGCAGAGGCCGATAATTGGTTCAAACTGCCGCGAAAGCCTTTAACCTGCAGTACTGAGAGTGACAAATGGATCCTTAATTGAATGGAGTATTTCTGAAACAGGCACCCAAAGTGACAGACAGCTGAAAAATGAATAAGGAAGCTTGGAGTGGCGCTCTGGACTGCAGCGGAGCAGTCCGGTCTGATTAAGGTGAGGAGCTCCAGGTTGAACTCGCCCCTGGCACCGCCGCAGTCCTGCAATTTAAAGGAGGAAGATAAAGGAATTTAGTTCGCAGGTCTTTTTTACTGTGTTTTTATTTTTTTACTTTCAATTTCCAGGTATGGGATAAACAAAAAAAGTGCCGTTTGGCCCAGCGCTGGCCTTTATAATTTGCATATTGGCACATTCTGTGGACGCTCTACAGCGGGGCACTTCAGGGTTCTGCTTTGAGTTTAGGACTGCAGGGAGGCACAGTGGGTCATGCTGGGGCCTCACAGCTCCTAAGCTGTGGGATCAGACATGAGTTCTAACCCACATTGGTCTGCTTGCAGTTCTCCCTCACCCCGTGTTTGTGTGGGTTTCCTCTAGGTGCTCTGGTTTCCACCCACACCCCAAATTTCTGTGTTTTATTAACATGTTTTTTCATATAGCAAGACTGAATAAGTGTGTGTGATTGTGATGGGCTGATACCCAACCCAGGGTTTCACCTCCCTTGCAAGTTGTACTTCCAGGATAGGTTCTGGATCACCACCGCCCTGCATCTGACCTGCATCTGACGTGGTTATTGTTTTTTTTTTTTGTTTAGTGGCAGACAAATGTGTTTTTTGACAGAATGAGGTCGAAATTGGAGGAATCCATTTTACAGCTTGAAAATCCGCCTTTTTTAGTTTATTTTTGTTCTTGCAAGTTTGGCCTTGGAGATCTGAAGACTACTGATTGTTCTGTGTTCCCCTTGTCCTCTGGTTCCTCCATCATTGGACCCCTGGGGAAGAGAGAGGAAGGTCCCAGTGGGTTAAAACTCTTTCAGCTCAAACTGCACTGAGCCATGTTCGCACGAGCAACCAAAAACCATCTCATTCCCAAAGCACACATTTCTGAGTTAAACCTCCTGAACGTTACGCAAATATCAGGCTGGTTCATGTGTCAATACGTGAGTAATGAAGTTCACTGTTTGAGTGAAGTCTGTTCCATATCCAAACTTGAGGACTGTTGCAAGGGATCTCAAGGTGTTTTAAATGCTGGAAATAATTTTAAAAATGTTTTTTTTTTGGCTAATGGGGCATTTGTGCTCTATCAATGTCGTGCAAAATCACAACCCCTCGAATCAATGTTATTTTGTCTTTCTTTAACACCCAGGCAGCCTTATTTACACTTTGCTGGTGTGAAATATTACGGCAATTAAAAATAAACCCTGGTCACATTTCTGCGCATTGCCAGTTGTTGGAACAAAGTCTAGATTAGTCTTTCCCCAGCCAAGAGTAGGAAATTTGAGAGAATGACTGATTTAATCTCAGCTGATTAAAAAAATATCTGATCTGTCGTTTAGCGATTCGTCAGGGAGGGGACTTTGATGGGGGAGAATGTGGATGGCGCCACGTCTCCCCAGCAGAAGATAGGTATTTATCTCGATTACCCCTCCACAACCGTGGCATTTTAATCAGGGTAATCCAATTAAACATGTTTCCCATTTAAAAGTGAAGAAGCACACATTTCACATGAAAAGCTGAGTCTGTGTCAGCTACAAGCCCCTTGAGCCCCGCGCTGTGGTGGAACACACCGGAATCTCCTTTTCAAACCACTCAGCACACACAAAGTGGACGACATCATCCACCGAAGGCTGAAATCTGAAGCTCTGTCTGAAACGGACCTTATACTTAGTTTGATATACATACATACATACATACATACATACATATATATATATATATATATATATATATTTTTTTTTTTTTTTTTTTTGTCTGTTTTTAAATGAGGTGAAAGATTTTCTGTTTGTTTTGGGCTGAAAGATTTACATCACAGTGAATTGATCCTTGCTAAAGGTTTAACGAAATGGAGGCCAGAATCTAAAGGAAACAGAGAATAAGCATCATCTATTTCTGACATCCACGTCTCTGTTTTGCAAATGTGCACGAAACGACCGTTTCGCTTACGGATTTTGTAAGCGTGGATGTGAAGAGCAAATTTGTTATTCTGAATTATTGGAAGGAGAAATAGGAATGTTAGCATTATTCTCTGGTAGCTTATACTAAACATCTCCATTCTCATAAATCTGACCACATTTAGGAAATACTGCGAAATCATTTGTACCACTTTTGACATCAAGGATGTCAAATTTTAAAGGCGTAGCCAATCCAGCATTGACGCTAAGGCTTTAATGTTGTTAACAGCTGCCCGCCATTGTCTTTGACGTCCCAAACAGGGCTTTTGCATGGCCCATGATCCTGGATCACTGGTGCCATCAGTTACGGACAATAACGTGGGCTTAAACGCAGAAATTTTGTTACGGTTGCTGTTGTGCTCGGTAGCTGAGGCTCAGCTGGCTTTGGCTTGGCTTTAGTGTCAGGTCATAAAGGAATTATGACATAAATATGACCCAATTGAACTCGGCCCACCATTAGCATATGCTTCGATGAAAGCATTACAAAAGATGTATGTTTGTCAGCTGGGATCAGAACAGAAGAATTATGAGTGTTTAATCTTAGGAGTCTAGAATCGCTAGATGGCTGCTGGTGGCCATGATGAGGGTGAAATGAGCCTAACCTAAAACCCCACAGGCAAGACTTCCAACCAAAGTAGGCTTTGCTTCATGACCTTTACTTGGCCATTTTTCCAGGCTTTATCTAAATCCTGAAAGGTGTTCACCTTCTTTAAAAAGTTTACTGGTGATGTATTTTTGACAACACCAACCAGTATGGGAGCCGACTATAGCAACATAAAATAATGAAAGTGATGTTTCTAGGAAATTTTAAGAAGCAGAAGAGCTAAAACTGCAGTCCTCCTATTGTCATTTTTAATTTTTACTTTTTAAACTCAACAGAGTTCATTTTCTGCCATTCAAATCTCTCCAAAAACGTGAAAAGACAAAGTTGTTCTCTACCTCGCCACACAAAGCAGTGCCACGATTTTAATTGTGTAACATGTGAGAAAGATCATTGCTATTATAGCAAGTTTTAGATTTGCAACACCTTCAGCAGAATCAAGCATGTGAAGAAGCCTTGAAATAGATCAAAACAAGTTGTGCACGGATGGGCGAGACACGGTGGTGTGGAAAGAGGCCCGCGTCCAAAAACCGAGGGAAAAAAACACTGAGACGACTCACAGCTCACGGTGCCAAGTTGGAACGCTAAACGCTGCCATAAAGCTCACATTGAGGTTTATGGACTGATTAGGCTTGAGTTTGTACCCAGTTCAAAGAAAAATGGGTATTGTTTATGACTAAATTATGTTATATTGCGTAGCGTGTACTTGAGGGATTTTCAGGCCTTTAAAATATCCTTCAATTTATCACTGAGTCTGCAGGCCTATTATGAAAATGTCATACTTTTTAATCATACTTCATGATTCTATTACATGTACAAATAATATTTCATTGATCGCTTATCTAATTTAACTTCCAGTGCCGCATCGACAGTCTCCTAAAAGAAATATTTAAATACACATAAACAAACAAAGTGATGAGCATTTAGTTTCCTAATTGGTTGCAAAAACTTTTACATTAGCTGTGAGGCTCTGTAGACATGTTCTCTTAAGATCCATGAGACATTCTGATGACTTTTATTTGTTTTTGAGGTCAGTACCTCATGGTTCAAATAAATCAGAGGTTTTCTCTGCTGGTGGCCCTAAACTCTTAATATTACTTCTGTGCAAGGTTGTGAAGGAGAACCTCCAGACCTGAATTACATGCATCCGTCGAGATACGCGTGTTTGACTTAAGAGTTCTGTTGCACAGAAGTGAAAGTATTGAATAGTCTTTACCGAGTTACAACTAAATACGAGGGTGATTTTTCATGCGTACATAACAACAGCCATTTGCACTGTAACGGTAATTTACGGCTCCAACTTATGAGATTTCACCTTACGAGCCGATTTCCAGGAACGCAGTACTCTTGCGTGTAAGCGGGTACCTGTATCTGCGTTTGGATTTTTTTACTGTTGTGTATTTTTTAACCTAAGTGCAATATTATGACGCTGTTTATCTTCTGTGTAAGTAGAGAGACAGAAGGACTTGTAAGGCAAGACATCAAACCGAGGACACACAGCAGATCCTTGTGAGACAGTGAAAGCCTGGTGATTTGATGGCGGTCTGTGAAATCTGTGATCTGCATTAGGGGGGTTTAAATAGTCTCCTCTCTGCCTTCTTACAGCTTGATAGCTACCAGAATAGGAGGAAATAGGAGGACAGCTCCTTTAGATGGGAAACAAATGACGCCGTACGGCACGAGAAAAGTGCTCAAATTGATCACTATAAAGTTGACCTTCAGACATTGTTCTATGTCCCAAAAACAGCAGCCAAACTTAAATAAAAAATGTTTATATCAGTGTCTGCATTGTAAGTGTCAAGAACTAAAACAAGATGGAGCTGATGGTGAGGACTCCATTGGTGAGACATGGCGGTTAAAATAACAGAAAGTAAGTAATCATGCCAAAAGTGCATTAGGAGCTGGCTGATCTTCAACAGCGTCGTTGATCGTTGTGTTTATGGCCCCAAGGCCCAGCCTGCTGGCCGTGTGTGCATTTATCTCATAGACCATGAGCTGCTTCTCAGTCTTGGTTTTTTTGGTGGAGAACCATTAGTATCACTTAACCAGGAGGACAGCAGCTGACTGGGTTTTCGGCAAAAACAAAAGAGCGTAAAGACCGAGGGTCAAACTCCATAAAGGGAGGTGGTCACTAAAAGGCAGGTCTGGCAGTTAGCTTTACTGCTCCTTATGTTAACAAGAGCACAGCCGTGGTGTGACACTAAGCCTGTTGGCTCAAAAACAGAGAGCCGCCCCAGCATTCCAGCACTGGCTCATCTTGCTGCGTCCAGGACAAATCCGTTAAGTGCATTGTTCAGTAAGCAAAGCCAGCGGACAGCAGTCGCCAGAGGCTTCCGATTACGGGCGACGTTGCCTTTGCACATTCCGTCCTTCGTCCTCGGGAGCACCTGTCCCTTGCCCACCGTCGAGCCATCTGGGTTGCTGGGAATTTAGACATTGAGTAGCCTGTTCCTGTAAGAAAGAGCCAGCACTCATGCTAGAACACCTTCTGGAAACCTCCACAGGCATGGATGGGAGATCTTGAAGCAGGGAACCTCCATTGAAGACTGTGCTGCTCCTTAAGCTACTTCTCCGCATAATTCGGTATCCACAACAAAACGAATAAATACAATTATACCCCAGTATGCGCTCTTGATTTGTTCTTGAGAAACGAAGAGCTTATTGAAGCAGCACTAAACAAGGTCATTAATACAGCATATTGTATTAATGGGGCTTGAAAACTGTGCATTAGCAACATAATACACACAAAATGAGTTATACCTTCACTAGCAGCAAACAGCCACCAACAAGCAGCCTATTTTATGCATAACAAATATTTTTTGAGAAATGTTTAAAAAACTTTTCTGCATTCTATTAAGATTATGGTAAATCATGATAAATTTCATTGCTAATCTATGTGGCACATAAAAAACAAAAAATATGAGAGAATAACAATCCGAACATATACACTTCATAAGTCATTCCCGAATAAAACACCATTAATACCGCATTTTTGAGAAGGTGATGCAATATGAAGCCAAGATTTTGGCAGTGTGATTTTGTAGAACGAGTGCTTCATTTACAAATAAATCCACAATCTCACGGTATTACTGCATTTACATGATTGCTGAATTCCCATAACTGCGAATCAGAGCCACAGCCTGGGTGAACAAATGAACCCAGGTATCACGGTGAATTTTTATTTCTTAAAATTTTCATTTATTTTTATCAAAACAGCTTTACTTGTGGCTTACAGCTCTCTATTTATTGAAGCAGAAATTAATTATGCTGTCTAAGGGGATAATAGCAGGTCACCTTCTGAGAGGCTCTTGTAACCTTTTGTTCACACCTCAGTTCCATGAAGAGGAACCACCATGTATTTGCACTCACTGTTGGCCTTGCAATGTCTATAGCTCTTCAGACCAGTTCTGATCCATCTCACAAGGTCCTTTCTTCAGTTGCTCCTCATACGTCAGTCTATAAACGTCCCTCCCTCAGTCGCAATGAGGCAGATGTCATGGGCGACGCAGAAACAACAAAGACATGTGATGTGATTACTTCCAGCATCATCGAAGTGTACATGAGTAAGTCAAACATTCAATAACGTTCCAAAACTATACAGGCCCATCTCCTCCAAATACAGTTTGAGATGATTGAAAGCTTTTTGATTTGGAAGAGTATTCTTTTAAGCTAAGTGCTCCCCAAGATCATCCCATCTAGGAAATTCAATTGCTCCATTTTTGAAATGTTAGCTGCCCCAAACGATATCAAATCCTAATGTCTTAATAGAAACACATGGAATTGGATTGTTGACTGGGAGCCTAATGTCATTGGGAAATGTAATTTTCTGATGGCATTTCCTTATTCCGTCTAACAAAAATACAAGACTGATCAAAATTGCAATGAGTAATTTTCAGAAGTGGACTTTAGCTTCGCTGATGGAGAAATATGGAGGTTAAAGGATCCTGCAACTTTAAATGAATGAAAGTAATGTTTTTGCATCTAATAAGAAACCATATTTAGTGGTTCCTTGACATGGTGGTGTACCACAGTAAGGCCCTGGTAAAGATGCAGCCCTCCCCATTTATTTTGGTAAAATATTTCATCTTTTCATGTGCAAAGTTCATGACAAAATTTCTTTAAATCGGTCAAGTTGAGCACCGTGATCTTTATGTCTCGGAACATCAACTTGGGGAGCTGCATGATATTCTCTGTTGCATCCCAGAAGCTGGTTACCTGCACAATTCCACCCGTATCAGAACTGGGGTCTGACTATCGTCTTGTCGATGAGTAACCAGGTAAGATCTCAATGCCACTGATGGTTAATGTGAACAGATCGCCTTGTTGGATCTGCAGGCTGGGAGAGAAGTGGGATCAGTCCTTGCAAAGATCACCGGGTCCCAATTTTGACTCCAATGTGGTTGAACAAACTTTTTCAGATTTGCAAAATCCCACCCAACATTCAACGAGAGTCTCTTTCAAACCCTGCTAATGACTACATCAGCCAAAACCATTCGCTGTGATCATTTATCTATCTGCTCTTCGAATCTTATGCCTACGGGCAGCTGCTTGACTGATGTGATCCAGCAAAACGGAGGTATCAAAACAGAGGCAAACAGGCTGTGATTTAATAATTGTGTGTTTGTATGTAAAGCTCTTTGTCTGCGGTTAAAAAGGCTCTGAGCCGTGCAATGCTTTGGATGTAAAATCATCTCCTAAATGAATAAATTCAAACATAAAGCTGAACAACCTGAAGTCTACGGCCTAATATGTCCATCTTACGCGAAGCTCTGTGCCGACTGTGATCAACAGGAGAGTGTGCTGAATGCAATGCTAAGCAGACATGTTTCCAGTAATTTCAAATAATTTCTTCACAGAATTATGACTTGTGAGAGCATTTAAAATCGAAAGGGGGAAACATAAGCAGAAATTATTTTCAAATTGTTTCTCAGGCCCAGATGTACTTACATAGTCCCCTAAATTGTCCATGGACCAACACCGCTAACATCGTCACTGGGATCCATGAGAAGAGAAGTCCCTAAAGAAGATGAGTAACAAGGGTGGGGTTTATGCCAAAAGTGTGGCGATCATAAAAATTAAGATCTGCTTTCATTTCCTCACAAGCGACTATAATGAAAGTGCTAACACTTCTGAATGCAGGGTGCCAGCAAAGCTGTTAAATGGGGTAAAAAGAGTGTCTGTCACACTTCTTTTTATGTCAGTTATGTTGGTCTCACTCGCAAAATGATCAAAAATGAATGCGTTTGTGACGATCAGCTGCCCTCTTTCGACTTATGTCGCCATTACGCTGCACTCATGACTGTTTTTCTGCATCTCTGCAAAGATTACGGACACTCCGAAGGTACTCTGATCTCACAATAAAACCTGAATGATGCCTCCTAGCTTTTCCAGTTACGTTAGCGTGTTTTGTATCGTAACCGACAGGAACAGCCGCGGCTCAGGTTGGACTCTTGTGTCACCGCTCGAGTTTGTCTGGGTGCCTTTTGTTTGGGAGACTCGTGGCCGTAGTTCCTTGGCTCTGTTGCGGACGTCAAGCGAACAGGACTGCGAGGTGCTAATTGGGGCTCTTTCACTCGAAAAGACTGCCTCGCGCTCGAGAATAAAGGGACGCTGACTCATTCCCATCACAGAATACCTGAAATGTCATTAATCTGCGGCTAATTAAGGACTCCTAATGTCACACAGAACTAATCTAAATTTTTAAAGACAAAAAAGGAAAACATAGCCGGAATCGTTTTATTCAAAAAATTCAATTACTTCTTTTGTAATAAATATTTGAAAGGTTAAGTGACTTGAGTGCGATCTCCAAAATACTTGAATCATCCGCAGGCCTTCTCATTTCACTCCGAGGCTTTGATGCAAATGAGTCAATTAGATACTATAAATCATAAACCATGCGACAAAAAAATGCATATAATAGTTTTTCAGCTTTGTAGATAAGGGTTCGTTTTTAGAAAAGATTGCATTGAAACAATTTCATGCATATTCTTATTGTGTTTAGCAGATCTAAAAGCTGCCCACATGGATGTGAAATTGAGCAGGATGCATTAGAAACCTTATTACACCTGTGTTCATATTCTCTGACATTTCCCCAGCTCTCCCGAAGGTCACCCGTTCAGAGGCTCTCGTCCATTTATTATTGTGCGGCGGGTCCAGTCCCGCCCAAGCCAACGCAAATTTCATTTGCCCTTTGAACCCGCTACCATTCAGCCTGGGAAAACGTTTCGGCGCAGCGGCAGCACTAATACAGCATTACGCGGACATGACAAACATGTGGGCTCGCGTATCTCTCTGTGGAAATAAAACCATCCTGTGACCCACAACGGGTCTCCGTCCTCATCAGCCTTTCAGCGTCGGCCAGGTTGTTTGCTTATCAGTGACTTTGTAAATGTCCGCAGTTCAGCAGAGAGAATCTCAATAACGGAGCAATGTGTCCGGTTCCAAACTGGACTAGCAGGGGTTCGAGATAAAATGTCACCACCTCACCGACTCTGAATTTAAAACACGTGCAAGGTCAGCATTTGCGAAAAAGTCAAGGAGTCGTGTGTCGTGTATGCAGAGCCATCTGAAATGTAACACAAAGATTTTTCAATTAACATGCATTTAGTGAAATAAACAACCTCATTATAGCTGCGGACAGTTTATGGTTCGGTACAAAGGAAATCATATTGTCTGCTGTACAGAATATTATGGCGAACTAGGAACTTTACCTTTTATCACAATTCTTGCTTCACATTTTACAGATGGTGTTGCTTTTATTTATTTCCACACTGCTCATATTTATCCC
Source organism: Arapaima gigas (assembly GCA_900497675.1). Classification (NCBI taxonomy): domain Eukaryota; kingdom Metazoa; phylum Chordata; class Actinopteri; order Osteoglossiformes; family Osteoglossidae; genus Arapaima; species Arapaima gigas. The sequence continues at coordinate 69,828 of UFQX01000868.1, read as the reverse complement.
TGGGCCTTTTGTCACTGTTTTCATGCATGTATGACGTTTTGGCCTCCAATTTTCATCTGAATTAATGAATCTATCTATCTATCTATCTATCTATCTATCTATCTATCGTTATAACATATAGTGTCAGATGAAACAATTGAGAGGGAAACATGTTGTGTATATTGCTGGTCCCAATTTTTATGTAAATCCGTAAACAACAGAGGTTGGAGCAAATCAATTTGAGTTTCACTTTAAGATGTTAAATAACATAAACTTCCGTTTCAGATAACATGTGAACTCCGCAGGCGAACATTGAACATTGACTGCTTCCTTCTGCAAACCACTTCAGTTGTCACATTAGATGCACATTCTGAATTAGCGACGATAAAGCAGCAAAAGGCCATTCGATTTGAAGCGTGTAAAATTCTTTTTGCACAGAAATGCTCATGGGCTCATTATGTCAAACGGGGTCTTTATCTGTATCTAATCAAGGGTTTAAGAGTGGTTCCCAATCAGAAGGAACCGGCACCTGGCCGGCGTGCAGCCAGACTGATGATGTGGCTGTGATTAAAAAGTGGTCAAAGGACCATCATGAAACAGTCCACATGCTGACCTCCACGTCTGTTGTTCCAAGATGTTACTCAGTGCCAAAAGCTGAACTGCAGTATGGAACCCAGCAGTCTCCACAGTATCAGTATCCACCAGCTGATGAAGACCATCCACTTTCAGGCCAAGGCATCTCCACATTATCAAAGCCGGTTTTTCACTTTTATAACACGGACACCCATCATACATGCTTGTTTATGGAATCTAATAGATATCTGGCAGCAACTGAAACTGTGGTTGTCGTTTTTTTCCACAAATCTGAGCATGTTTCCATTTTTCTAACAGTGGGGAAATTCCTCAAGAGTCCAACAGCAGGGCCCCTCCTTGGGTTTTGGACAAAGTTCCTAGTTGTGAACGTCACTGACCGCCACATTAGCTGCTTGAGATCCTTCAAGCTAAAGGTGCTGTGACCTGGCCCCGGTGAAAAAACATCGATGTCTACAGCAAGGCCAACATTCAGGTCCGTGTTCTTTAGACATGAGATTATTACACATGACACCTTTGCCCAAGGTGACTTACAATGTTCTATTTGTACACTAAGCTACTTTCCTTTATTTACAGTATAACATCAGAGTAAATACAGGTCCTTGATCCAGGGCACAACAGCAGGAGGTGGGATTTGAACGAGGCACCTTCCGATGGCACAACTCCAACGGCTACAGTCCCCGCTGCCCTCTAACTACATGGGGTTATTGTGTGAATGACTCGTGTTTACAGGCCAAACAGCAGCTGACCGGACTTGTTCTTCGCTGACAGCATGACAAATATGAACAAGCCATCATGAGTAAGGATCAAATGTAAACACACTTAGCTTTGGCCCAGAAGATTCGCCAAGAGTCATGTGACGACGGCCTGCACGCGATTTGTCCGCGGCACCTCCGGCACGGCAAGGCCATCTGGATGTGTTTGAGGAGGCAGACCTGGGTTTTGTGCTTACTTAGAACACCCTTAGTCCTGCAAGGCCTCTTCCGGTTGCCCGCAAGTCACATGTCAGCACAGCAAGCAAAAGCGGAGCAAATATTTCTACACTTCGTAGATGTCGTTTTTAAATCCAGATCCACGCTGTCAGTCTATGTCTTGGGAAGACAGGCAGACATCTGATGAGAAGCTTAGTTCTTATAACTCTGCCTTCACAAATACATTCTGGGTCTAGTAATCAAAGCAACTTGCAATAGTAAAGAACAAAAAACGCAGGGCGACCGGTACGTTTGTGCTGGTGCTACAGTGTATAAGGACATTTGTGATTTAATGGACGAGTCCCTAACAATATTGGTGCTTAAAGCTTCCAATAAATTGGACAGTTAAGTCAAGGTTAAACTTTTAGGGTCAATTTTTCCAGTTCATTAAACGTAAAAAGTAAGCAGGCATGAATAAAACACCAAACCTGAGCTCTTTGGTTAAGATAATGTTTTAGGTATGGTCTTATAGAGCTCCTGTAATGGACTCGGCAGTCAAGTGATATACATTACAGTGCTATTAAAAGCGTTTATGCGACTCTAGACATTTATTTCTTCTGTAAATTTTTCCTTTGCTAAGTAACAAATGTTAAGGTCACCGTACAAGGGCATCTTGTATCGGTTAGGTGTTTAAAGGCTTCAAAGGAGCTAAATTAAATGCTATTGAAGTCATTTTTTTGGCAAGTCTGTTTCTGAGCAGCCTATAATATTAGCTCCCACATTTTATACTGCATCATAAACATAACAAGCATGGTGAAGCAGCAACTTGGGCAGTAGGTGTCGTGGTGGTTAAGGAGCTCAAATTGTGTCCCGCCTGTGTAAGTTCACTAAAAAAGACAGTTTACAGCCAAGGAGTCACAAAGCGGCAGACTGCGTAACCGTGCTCAGGCACGGGAAGTCATTACTGCGCTCCGCAGACAAAAAGCAGCAACGCATTTATTAAAAACTCAATTAAGAAGTACAACATTAAACAAGAAAAAAAAAACGACACCCAAAGTCCACCTTCAGTGGAGATATCGTTTTATTTATTTATTTTCCCCACTTTAATTTGGAGTGGCGGGATGCGACAGTGCACCGCTGACTTTATGCAAATCAGTTAACTCTTACAGAAATATTATTACCCAGTGATCAGTGTGGGAATTGGGGGCCGGGGCTGGGTAAGTCATTACAGGGAGACTCTGCGTTAATTAATTTCAAATGCATACACCAATTAAGTCGTTTGATAAGTTAGCGAACGATTATGCCACCTGCTAGGGCATTTGTTTGCCGCCAGATAATGAGCTCCTGTGAATCACGCAGACGAAATTCGGCTGTCGCAGCTTGACGGCAGGGCCTGCCACTGACACTCTAGTAATAAGACCTATTAGGATGAAACAGAGAAAATCGTGTGTTATTTGCGATTCATTTGCCTCCTCACAACCCGTCGGACGGGCCGGCCCGATGGTGGGGGGCGGACAGTACGCATAATGAGATCCCGGTGCGGCCGGTCACTCGATACAATGCATGTAGTAAATTTCCTTTCATTAGCTGGCCTTGTTTGTGTAAGTCTCCCATAAACATTGCATCTCTCTCTCTCCCTCTCTCTCTCGCAAAGATGCACAGAGACTGAGCAGATCTGCACAAGATTAATGGGACGCACTAAGTTCACTGATTACAATGGAGCACTTTAATAAACTCTTCCGGCCCGAAATTATTTAATGCATTCATGCCCATGAAGGCTATTTGGTGGTCAGCTTGACCACCTATGTATAAATACAGCAAATTGAAATTTGCCGGATGAAGAAAGTATCCATGGGGGGGGGGTGTCTGGTGGGGCTGGATAATTATCTCCACGGCTTTGACAAATGGGACAATAGCTATGTGAGCACATGTTTTAGAGCGCAGTACACAGGGCCTTCATTAACAGCATTGTACCCAGTGTTTTACTGTCCTTCCCATAAATATTTATCCCCTCGTACTCACAATGTTCAATGCGTGTAAAGAACATTGTAAATATTAGTTATTATATATGAATGCACAGCTGTGACAAGTAGAATATATTGTGATTTTTGACAGAATTTAAATTTGTTTCTTTAGCAGAGAAGGGGGATTAGGATGTACTATAAACAGTTCTTCTGCTCCTTAATCTTTCTTTTTCTTTTCTTTCAACCTCTTTTTTATCCTCTTCTCATTATTATTGTCATCATCCAGCCATTATCTGCTGTCTGCTGGTCAGGATTGCAGCAGTCCAGAGCCTGTCCCAGTATCACTGAGCACAAAGCTAAGAAACTACACCCTGGATAGGCCACAAGTGCACTGCAGGGTGGCGGCACATACAGTTACACACAAACACACACACACACCCCAAGGACAATTTACAGTGACCAACTAAGCTGAAACAGATGTCTTTGGACTGTTGGAGGAAACAGAGGACCTTCGGAAAAGCCGTACAGACACAGGGAGATGATGCAGAGTCCCCACAGACTGAACTGGATTTGAACCCACACCAAAACATCCTGGGGTCTGTGAGGTGGCAGCTTTACTCATTATTATTGTTGTTGTTGTTGTTATCATCATCATCATTATTGTTGTTGTTGTTGTTATTATAACTATTATTATTATTATTATTATTATTGTTATTATTATTTTTTTATTGTTAAGTACCATGGCTGAATAAAAAATAGCACTATATATAAAAGCTGTGGTGTATTAGTCCCTTTATTGATAGGTTTAAGGCTGTTGAGGCTTTTCTACTTCCTTGACATTTTCCACAGAGGAAGGATCCACATACAGGACCTTCTGTGAGACTATAGCGAGTTTTCCATAAGTTCACACCTGTCCACAGCCACCTGGCCAGCCACACGGAGGCGTCGAGGAGCCAAACCTGACACACCCATGCCTGGGCTTGGATTAATCTGAACTGAGAGCCACGGGTTCCCAATTACAGCATGCAGGAGAAAAAGAAGATGCTCTTTCATCTCCTCCACCTCCCTGGCTTTGGGGAAGCGGAGAGCAGGACTCACACCGACTCATTCTTTTTTTATCACAAACAGGGGCTTAACTGGGGTGCTGCGCACCTCATTGTTATCAGCCTTTGTTATAACAAAAACACATTAATGGCTCAACTTGGTCACGCTGTTCATTGTGAAATCAGTAGAAGACACAAACAGCTCAGTACAGTTTGGGGAGAGAAAGATCTTCAGCACAAAGTCAAAAATAAAATAATGAAGTCCAACTTGCAGTAACCAGGTTGCTTTTGCAGTAAACACAAATGAAACAGAGATTGCCTTAATGCTATCTGTCCCCGGGTAAAAAATCCGGTGTGTTTTATCAAGCGGCACAAGCGCTAATACACGCGTCTATCTGATGGAAGATCAAAGGTAGGTGATTTGATTTAGCTTGATAATAATAGTGCGGTGAGGAAGGGGGGAAATCCACATCCCCCATGTTGGGTTTCACTGCTGAAACAGTTTACCTCGACTGGGGGAAAGAGGTCACTCAGTCTTCTTTTAAGGCCTCTTTTATTGTCATTAACCCCAGGCGCATCCCATGCAGATGCTGAAAATAAGGATGAAGCAGCGATGGACCCCCACAACTACAGGTCATAACCTGGACATTTCTGCACCTTCTGAGAGCTTTTTTTAGTGTCTACCTTTCCCTTTAAAGATGTCGCCGTCCAACACGGATGCCACTGCGCGTGTATAACAGAGAGCCACTGTCCTCCACAAGTCACTTCCTCTTAGACTCGCCATTCTTTCACTGACAGAAGCCATTACATCATAAGGCGCCGCCTCATATATGTTATCCTGCTAAAGTATATGATAAAAAGGCACGGCTGCCACAGTCAGTGTACCGTAGTAAAGATGCATGTTCTTCGCATGGTGGCCATACATGGTATTTGCACACCGGATAGGTTATTAGAAACAGAGACGCCCACTAAATTTAGATGGTATCTTCCTCAAGCCGTTTGCTTTAAATGGTATGCATAAGGAGGGGGGGGGGGAACATACCACGGTATCAGTGTGGCCACTCCTCAAAACTCATAAGCCTCATATCTTTTTATTGCCTTCAAAGAAGACGTAACTGAACCATTACTATCATGCAATATTCAAAGGGACCACGTCTCCGTTTGTGATGTATTGTTTTAATTTCAGGTCAAAAAAGCAGAGGCCGAAAGGTGTCTACTGTGTGCTTTTCCTCACGGAGCTCACCTGAGCACACGTAGGAGTCGTGCCGCGACTCACGGAGCACCGGGTGCTTATTAAATATTTAAATGGTGCTCCTGAGGCACAGCAATCGTCGGAAAGGGAAGTGCCTTTGAGAGTATATCCTCGTCCGCCCAGAACGTGTCAGGGAGAGTAAATATTTTTACAGCTGCTTGAACAACCGGATAACTTCTAAATTTCAGATAACCGGGACTATTGTATGAAAACGGTTAGTATTGGTGTTTGTTGACCCTCTCTGTGCAAATGCAGGCCTCGGTTTCAGCTCTTCTTACATTATATTTAAATATTTTGTCTTTATTTTTTATTTCATAATAAAACTAGTTTCTGCTTAGAATGTATCAGACAGTATGTTTATGAAAAACGCTTTATCGTATTTTACTACCACCGCCATACATCTGTCTTTCTCGTCCGTTTATCCTGAGGAGGCACCCGGACATCCAGAGCCTATCCTGGAATCATTGGGCACTAGACTATCAAACTGCCCCCAGATGGGATGTTAGTCCATTGCAGGGTTACCACCTATGCTGATGACATGGAACTGCGCTCAGTTGCTGGTGGCAGATGTGTTGGGCTGCTGCGGGGCCGTTACCGGCCGCTATTTTATTAGTCACTGTTTTTAATCATCCGTTATCTACCTGACACGTTTGTCCAAAGCAGTTTGCAAAGGCAGGGTTGTACACAATGCTGCATGCACTGATTTAAGCATTCTTAGCAGGGTAAACTCTACTGTATCGGCTCAAAGGTAATACAGGAGTTCTCTGACCGCTGCGCCACCTGCTGCCCTGCTTGCGCTCAACCTTTATGTCACGAGTTCGCCGTCAAGCTGCCAGCATAATATATCGTGCTTCTCCACATCGAAATGCTTGTTAAGATGCTGCTTACTTGTGCAATATAAATAAAAAATTGCATGCGTTTTAGGTTAATACCAGATACCTGCTATGATATTGCAGGCTATGTGCTGCATTGGGATTTTGCACCTCTCTCCTGTTTTTTCTGCATGCTGATATTTAAATGAGCACAAGCCTTTCTCCTATATTTTTGTTTTTATTCTTTAAAACTTCTTTGCAGCCAAGAGCAATGTTCATTAACATACCAAGGGGTTTGATTAAATTCACTTTGCATTGTGCACTTATTATTTCCAACTTCCAACTGTTATCATTAGAGGGCTGCTAATTAAATGTTCAGCTGGAAAGGATATTGATTTCTTCTAACATTATGCCAGTTTAATAAACTATAAAGGAAATAAAATACAAATTAAAATGTAAATTCAACAGACTCCATTCTGCAAGTTCATAATGCCTGTTACACACAAACAGATACAAGAGACAATCAAGGCTTCACACCTGTTTAATTTAATTTTGGCATCTCTGATAAAATGGCATCTCTGAAAATGGCACGGGAAAGAATTAGACTAAATCTATTAAATAATCTTGTCCAAATGAAACAATAGAAAAACACCACATTACCCCGTATTAGAAACACAATGTGCGGTTTTGTTTCTCCTTCTGATGCGTTGGCATCTGAAGTGCTGATTGTTTATAAGATACGATATATTCCAATATATTCCAGTATATATCAGCAGACTTCCAAAACTGCACTTTTTCATTGACAGGAGAGGGGAATAAGTTTGTTTTTGTTTCCATTCACCGCGAGCTAGTAAATACTTGTCAGTTCTTAATCTGATAGGTTATCAAATTAACCACCAAATGCAACAGTATAAACCCTGCGACTATGCACAGCCAATGGAGGAAATGAGAGAAATTCTCAAGAAAATCAAGGCGCTATCATCTGACTAAATTTTTTCTTTCCCCAAAAAAGTTGCAGAACTGTAACAGGTGCAGATTATGTAATATTAACTGGGACAACGTGGCACTTTTTCCATTACAGAAAGTTCCAATTTTCTCTGCTGTGATATCACTGACATATAAAAAGGAACAGGAGGGCAAAAACTGAAACAAGTTATTAAGGCTGCCTGTAGCAATAAAGATGATCATATTTAAATTGAATTAAATCAATTATCTTTGATGATTTCCAAATGAAAGGAAAGACAAATTACCTTCCCGCGTTTTGCACCTCTCCTTATTTTTAATGCCTGGCCAAGTAATTAGTTACACCCTTGAAACACAGACCCTATCAAGTCACATTAATGATTTTGTTGCTGAAATTAATGTAGATATTAAAAATTACATTTCTGACCATAATCTCCGTAACTCAAATTAAATATTAACCAAAAGCTGTCTATGGCTGAAATGAAATTTGTCCTTTGAAGTGTTTTTATTAATCTTCTGCAGTGTGAGGTGCCTGGAATTCCATCAATGCACCCTGCCGCCACCATTTCTGTGCATCACTTACTTCCATTTATTTTGCACAGCATAATTCTATTTATAAATGAAAACCTTATTAAAAGAAGACAAGAAAAATTAGTTGCCGGCTTTGGACTGGTGGCGTAGAAACAAAATGAGCCGCCTAACCCAAAGTGACATTTACAAATTACCTGTTAATTTAAATGGGGTTGAGGGATGACAGGGCTGAGTTGCCGCGACAGGACAGGGCCGAGTGAGCGACCGTCTCGGGTCGTGGTGACCACACTCTTCCTGCCCACCCCACCCCCACCGCAGTGCAAACGGGGGATGGCTTCAACAGTGGCTTCCGAGGTATATGCACACAACAGCATGGACGTGGATGGGTGTTACCTTCATGTACCGCACAGTTGCAGGGCGAGCAGAAGTGGACCAGGTCCTCCCGAGTGCTTGCTGGACCCTTCAGGATGTTCCGGATGTGAGGGACACCCCCGGATGAGGGTTCTCCTCTCTGGAGGAGGCCTGCAAGAGTGGCATAACCCAATAAACAGGCTTACAAACAGCACACACACCCATGCGCAGAAAAAGGAGCAGCAGGACCAAACGGCACATGTTTCGTTGTAATCTCCCTTTAGGTGAACTAAACATCTCTAGGCCAGAACCATCCAACAAGGCCTTTAAAAATCTCCTCGTTTACACCGTCTATTAAAGAGAAATGACAACTTCGGTCCTCCTGAAAGGCTTTCGGGTATGACTGACTCACTTAGTGAGTGTTCGCAAACCCACTGACATGTCGAAGGGATGTGCCGATACAGACCGCTCGGCCTCCTTTGCAATCCTGCAAAAGATAACACCCTCCAACAAGCAGAGCAGCACGCCTCAAAACCCTCTGCTTTCTCCAACTGATGCACTTCAGTCATGGGTCACATTATGTGACTCAAGAACCTTGGAAAGTTTTTGGCTTTGACTTAGCCAAGCAGCACCTGCTCCCTCTCTACCACTGATGTGTTTATTAGAGCATTTTCTAGCTCTCTGTAGCTCAAAAAGCTGTGGATGAAGCCTAGTCATCGCTGCACTTCAGTTTTGGGGCAAACCCTGGAAATGACCCTCCAACTACTGCATGAAGATATGGCAGGCCGCTGTCTTCAAAAGTCATCCCACCACCGATGTCTGAAGCTGACTATGAAAGCAACCCCGTGAATGTTCATTAGCTTTGACATCATCGACCTGAAACACCCCACATCCCAGCATGAGGAGATCAAATGAGGATCAACACAACAGTAACAAGGCAAAACATACAAGAACTACTGATGTAAATATGATGGAAAGGATGGGGTGAAGAGGGACTATGTTACTATAAACTTTGTTGCTTAATGCTCAGCTGGCTTTTTTGATCAAAAAGTTCGGGTTGTTGGGTATTTTTACCAGAAATAGAGGCAGGTCCTTTCTCTTACTTGAACTGGAAACGTTCAGGCCCTTGCTTACTATATAGTGATGGCCAATATTTATGTTCAGGGTTCTTGGGAAGGCTGAGACAGTGAAAATTCACACTCAAGCACGACGGCCGGACCACAGCACAAACGCAGCAAGAGCCACGTCATCTGGCTCCCCCACCCTTCCCGTTCAGAGAGGCAGAGACAGAGGGGACACTTCTGCCTGTGGAGGGAGCGGGACGGCCGCGAACCCAACCTGGGGTTTAACTTTGCTCACAGCTCCACCTGCTTGTCAGGCTCGGATACTGACAGCCCTTCCACCCAGGCAGCTCCAGCCCTGGCACCGGGGGGTTTCTTTCTGAGCAGACAGTCAGAGAGACCTCATCCCCCTTTCCTATCTTTCATGCCAGAGGGTGCAGGGCCATGATCTCACAGCAGTTTGCTATTTTAAGAATTAAAGCAATACCTCGTTTTAGTGAACCAAAACAGAACAAGTACAAAGTAGTATAGATAATAATCAAAATAATTCCTAAGTGTATGACCCATAACTTTAATACAGACGTGGTGATTTCAAAACAAATTTGGAGATTGACAAGTGGATTGAAAAGCTGCTGAGAAATAACACCACGAGCAAAAAAAAAAAAAAAAAAAAACAGGTAGACCACAAAGATCAGCAAACACTATCAATCCCACAGAATGGGTGACTTCGAAAATGCTAAATGTGGTTCCCATAATTAAATGTTAAGCTTTAAGGATAATGGACCTATAAATCTCATTAAATTTAATCTCCAGAGTGCTTATGGTCTCGGGTCACACACACACAAGCAAAGAAACCTATTCATGACATTGTAAATTGAAATTGTCGCAGTGGCAAAAAAAAAAAAGTTGGGGGGGAAAAAAACGCGCTCGCGGGGTTTTACGTTACGTTCGAAAATAATAGCTCGTTTAAACCTCCTTTTAAAAGAGCAGCCTTTATGACAAACAAGGGCTTAGGAAAAAGTTGTTATTTTAATGAGAACACAATTAAAGTAGTAAAACCGTTCCAACAGCGCTAATGTTAGTCATTCAGGAACCTTGTGCTAACTTCAATTATCGCTCACCTCTCCCCTGCTTTGAGATGTAATTAAAGTGGCTTAGTTGTGCTCGATGATGCAAGCAGCTTTATTTAATCGCCAACATTACTTTCCCCCACTATTAATGATTTTTCCAGGACACATGTTTATGCAGAATTATATCAGTAATTATCTTTGCCGTTAATTCGCCGCTTTCACGTGTCACGACCGAAGCGCTGTTTGTCTAGTGCCACGTGTTTTCACGCCAGACGAAACGGCCCCCAGATTTTTTGGCCATCCCACGCAACAGTGGAAACCAGGTTTCGCAGCTCTGATAGAACCATCTTGCGAGGGAAACAGGTGCAGGAGACTGGCGCTAACCTTTAGACGTCGAGGAGGCAGAAGCTGGAGCCGCACGAAGCAGTCGGTCTAATGCGAACTCCTGAAGCAGAGTGTAATGTTTAATTTAAAACACCAGAGCCCGGATTTCGCTCGTCTCCGAACGAGGCTGCAAATGTGAATTTGAATTAATAATCCAGAAAATTGAAACTATTTCCAGTGCTCGGCCTGCGTATCGACATCTCCTCCCTTGCCCTCTCTCCTCTTTGTCCTTTTATTCCTCCCTCCCTTCTGTTCCACACACTCTTCATCGGCACAGACTGCAAGCTCCGTGGACCGAAAGAGACCTCCGTGGCTGACGTCTGCAACGCCCTGACTTGACTTACCGCCGCAGACTTGGTTGTGGTCATCCGGCATGCTGTATTTTGCCTGGGTTTGCCCCAGCAACGAGAGGTCACATGGTCAAGCCCATCTTTGGGGAACCACAGCGCATATGATGATGATTTATTCAAATGCGGTTTAAGGCCTGCAGTTTCCTCCTTCGTTGCCTTAATGTAGCCCAGGCCTCATTCATAACTGTCAAGAACCTATTCATCTGGACCCTGGCTTATTAAGTTGAAAATTGTACATAAAATGCATTTTCCGGGCAGGGAGGCAGCGCTCTCATTTCTGTCAACAGATACTTGTAATGAGCTTTTTTCATTTTTTTTTTTTTTGGAGGGAGGAAGGTGGCTGCCGCTCTGGATGGGGGTGGTTGGATGAACTGGGGATGGTCACCTTTGGCACGGCTCCAGCACCTGCGGAGACCCATGGGGACCACTCGGGTCTCCCTCTCCTCTTCAGTTGGACCCAGGACAGAAGTGTGGTGACCAGGCCACTCTGCATTAATGAGGCGTTCAGGGAGTCGGGGTGGCAAGATCGAGAAGCGTCTGTACGGCAGAGAGCAGACCAGACACGAACGTGGTTTAGGGTTTGGTAGGGGTGAGGGTCACCGCCATCTAGAAAAATCAGCAAACATAAAGAGATACCAACCATAAAATGCCTGACTAAATGTTAGGGTAATTGTGCAAGTCCCATAGTCACATGACCAGGCTTGACAAACTAATACACCCCACAGTTAATCCACTGCCTGCTCGTTCTTTGCAAATAAGGCCCACCCTGGTTAGCCGTCACGTCTCAAGGACGAAAGGAAGGCCAAGTCAGTTAACCCACATGTTCCCCCCATCTTTTCAACGATGATCACAGGCTACTGACTGCAACCGCTCTGTTGCACCCCCCCCCCCCCCCCCCCCCCCCCCCCCCCCCCCCCCCCCCCCCCCCCACCCCCCCCCCCCCCCCCCCNCCCCCCCCCCCCCCCCCCCCCCACTGTTGCAAGGTATATGTTTGCAAAGGATGACAAGATGCTCAAGAATATAATTGAGTCACGAAGCTGTGAAGCAGACAGCTGATGTAGGAAGTGAGCAGAAGCCAAAAAAATGGAGGGAATAATTAGTGTAATGAAACAGGAGTGCTAATGCATTCAAAACCTACCCAGAAGCACACTTAAATCAAGCCACTTCCATTTCTAAATCAAACACAGGGAGAACAAAGAGGTGAAGGCTACAATGATTTGTCACTGTGTTCAAATGCGCTGTCATTTGGTAGATATATAATAGACCAAAAGGTGTTGTGTGCTTGTCTCTTGGAAGAGCTAAAATGATGTGTTTCAATTATAAGGCCATCTGTTGTATTACGGTTTCATTTGTCTTTTTCTTCAAATCATGTTCTTTTATTCTTCAAAGCTGACCTGTTGCGACATCGACATTAAGAGAGAATTAGCTAAAGCACCAACAAAAAGGCCTTGATTTTAATAGTCTTGAAGCAGCCCTCTTATGGAGGCAAATTGAAATATTGCATTTGGGCTCAGAGCCACACTCAGACCCACAAAAGCACTGGCCTCCTTTAGCAAACATTTGCAAAGAACAATACAGGGTCCAAACAAAGGACATTCTACTTCTACTTTTTTCCTTTTAATTAGCAACAGAACAGAAAACAGAAAAAGAGTCTTAACAACATAGAAGCAGAATCAATTCTGAGAAAATGTAAAAACATACATATACTACATGTAATGCAGCACAAGGGCAAAAGGTTGCAAAATTTAGCAGCGATGTTCATGCAGCACTAGGAATTTCCAGAACTTCAGGAATTCATTAGAATTATGATGCAGAACAAATGTTAACTTTTCTAGTGGAAGAAAGCTAGACAACCATAGTTTGCAGCAGGAGTTTCTGGTGGGGACCATAAAAAAGCTATCTTTTTTTGCCAAGAAATGTAAGAATGGTAGAACATTCCATGTCTTCTTCAAAAGCAAAATTTGGTTTGTGCCTTAACAAGAACAGTTAGTGGGAGAAGCCACACTTTTTATTAATGTGTTTTTCAGTAGTTAAATGATCACTGTTCCAGTAAGCTTGTGTCCTATCATATTCCCAGAATAAATGCAACTAATAGCCAGTAACGGCCCTACATTAAGAAGACACCTGAGACGAAATTCCAAAAATATCCCAAGAACTTTCTGTTTCTTACCAGATGTTGACTGGCTCTCTGCGATGTCACCCCTCCAGTCATCTTTTTTCCTCTTTAGGACATATAAGGGTTCCAAAACTTGCTTCAGGTTTAAGTCTCTATTACCATTCAGTGGCACCTGCAACTCTGACATTAAAGAAACAAAATTGTTTTCAGCAACATTACAAAGGTTCAAGTTCCAAAACTGCAAAATAAAGGTTTATTTATATTTTTGGTGTTTTTCCACTTCTACAGCTTTCAGTAATAAGAATAACACAAAAACATGACAGTAAACGAATGATTCCATGATATTAAACTTATAAGACATAATATAATGTACTATCTACAGCTACGAGGGAGAGAAAATACCAATGTATCATGGAGAATACAAGGACTGAATGTGGTTTTATTAGGTAATATTTAGATTGAACAGGAAAACACATCATGTCAAGAATTACGCTAAAAATGTCATTTTTTGGCTTCAAGGCATATGAATAAAAACAAGTTATCCTTGACCTGCACAAAGTTGGAAAAGATTTTAGTGTCAAAAACTTGTAATTAATATACTATTCCCAACTAGCATTTGTATTTCTTCCCCCCACACCCCCTGCATTCTTCAGCATGAAAAGTGCTTCATTTAAAAATATGAATTATGCAAATTGATGGCTTAGGGTAAAATGAAATTAATAGGCCTTGTGCAAATTAAACAATCCAAAAATCAAAGAGCCAAGCATAAAGAGACACCATTAACATTTCACTTAATGCTCCTCAGTCCACATCATTAATGCCAGTTTTTTACTCTGCTGTGTGACTGTCTACGTGTTACGTAAACATTGTCCAAGTGCCACACGTGAGCTGTCTAGCTGGCTTTGCACCAGAGGACATCCACTTGACCTCCACCACTGATAAAACTGACACCAAGCAGTTGTGGGATCAAGGGGTCAAACACTCCTACCTATTTGACCAGAATGACTTCCTTCAAATCTCAAAGCACCTACTATATATGTACCTCCTGATGCTCCAAGTGCACCAGTATATGAACCAGCTATACGCCCTTATCAATAAGAGGACATTATGAGTGTTTCAGATATAGCCAATGAATTTTTATTGTGTTTGTTGGATACGGTTTTCTGTTGTGGTCCTTGCAAGTAGGCCGCAGCCTGGGCCTCATCTCCTGCCCTTGAAAAGCCCTAAGATGACGCTCCCCGTCCCTACGAACACTGAGAAAAAGCTATCCCCAATCGTGTTGTCCTCAAAGATCCCACCAGATAAGTGGCTCCAATTTCCTCCTCCGCGGGTTTATAAATCCCGGTGAGGTCCGAATTCCGTCTCTCCTGGCTGACACTGGGGGGGGGGGGGTTGGAGAGAGCGCTAAATCTACTCCTGACTTAAGTGCAAGGCCCTCGTAGGAACCAGTGGTGTTTCACTAAATTAAAAGCGTGGGGGTCGCAGCGCGTAGATAAGGCCAGCAGCCAGAGCCAAGGCAAACACAGATGCCACTGACATCTTAGGCAACAGAAACATTTCTTTCAGTTCAAAGACTTTATTAACTTTCGCCGATATTATCCTCAACTGAAAACACAGCTGCATGGTGCTCAGACTCTCCTTCATTTCAGGAGAACCACATCACACATGAAAACAGGATATTATGTACTTATTTATATAGCTGCCATTGTATCGGAGAACTTTGAATAAGCTGTGTCAGGAAAAATATAAACCATCTTCATTTCCATCCCACAACTTATCTGCAATATGAACTATAACAGACTTCCTTGTTAAGAGATATATTACTTTATACAGTATGTGATAGATGTATTTATCTTCTCCTGCCGCTACGTCCACTCAACTGCTCACATTACACTTTGGAGGTAATCCTGAAATATAGCGTTGCAATAGGTTTTGATGACTCTTCTTTAAAAACCCATAAATCGTGCATGTGGTTGGACCACCCTGAGTGCACCCTGCCAGGCCACGAAAAGACACGCAATATTAACGTGTGGTTTATGTACGATGGAGCTGGGAGGGGGGGCACCCACGCCATGTAATGACACCAGAGAAAGCTTGTGCCAAGCCAGTCCAGAAGATGTACACCTTACAGATTACAGCATTCGTCTAATTGTGATTTATAAACACGCTTCGGGGCTTCAGCCAGTGTTTCGTATTCAACGCTGATGTCAGACCCTAAGGTATGACATTTAATCAAAGTTTCCCAGCCACACCCCACCAGACACAGCAGACACTGACAACGGCCTTCTGCCACCACAAATTAAATCTACATTTAAAAAAAAGAAGACCATTTGGAAATAAAAACAGCTTTGATGGCTGAGAACGGGGAGGAGGAGAGAAAAGAATTCTCCCCTCTCTCTATGCCTAATCTGAGTGATTATGGGAACGGAATGACACAGTAATAGAGCAGTTTGAGGGGCCAATTTGAGCCCTAAATGTTAATGCAGTTTACTTTTCCCAACTTGATCGATGGACAGAGATAAAGTGCTTACAAATTACCAAAGGCAAATGCACCTCTATTAGCACACAGTAGATTTCACAACATTTGCCTCTTCTATCCTCTCCTTTTTTCCTTACAAGAAAAATCCATTTGCTAAAAGCCTACATTTCCCCCCTCCCCACCTGTCATAAGCCAAGACCAGTTCTGTAAAGGTAGCTTTTGATCAAGATTAGCTACAGAAAATCTGATCATTTTGTACCACGGATTTAAACTCCCTCACCGTCTCTTGAGCTGCCAATGCTGACGCCCATGTTGACAAGCACCCGCTTTTTTATTATCATTATTATTACTGAGATCATATTTTCGCTCTTCTCCAGGATGATGCTGTCAGGAGACTTTGGGAACAAAAAAAAAAAAAAAAAACAGAGAGGAGGGTGAGGGGACGACAAAGCAAACACGTGGCACTCCATTGTCACACACAGGTACATTCTAATTCCTTAAAGACAGGTTCATTTGTTAAGGCCCATTCTCGCTTGCAGCGGTGAAGCCCCTCTTCACCATGCAGTAAGTGGTGCAGAGAAATAAAAGCCCAATCAATAGCACTTTTCCCTCCCCATCTAATGGCCAGTTTCTGCTTTCTTTTCCCACGCCCAGAAAAAAACGACCATAAAACGTAATTCCGCTGCAGTAACATAGACAATAATGCACTGGCCCCGTGCTTTTTTGAATGGCATTTGGCTAAATTGAGTATGGATTTAACTTCAAGGGTTTCATTAATTTTTCAAATGAGATATTAAAGTCAATATTTCAAGTGAAAGGTATCTCGATTCGGTTGCCTGTACTCCGGTAAAAATTACTCCGTGATGTGGAGCAGTCTTGCGCCTGGAATAGTATTCAGTTGTAGAAAAATCAAACTCTGGTATGTGTGTTTTTTTGTGTCACTTTGATGTGGCGCAGCGTGAGGAATACCCGTGAAAGAGGCTCCGATACAAAGCATGCTGGGAAGCAGGTGAGTGACACGGCGGACGCTCTGTCAGCCCGAGTCGCAGACGTCATCCGGGGGGGTGTCTTGAGCAAACAGCCTGCGAGTCCAGATTATGGGTTGTTCCCTGTCTGGAAGTAGAAAACAGTCATTGATATCGGATGGATGGATAGATGGATGGATAACATGTCACACCCGTGAAGTTTAGTTCACTAAAATCCAGTTTATTGAAATGACTCATTTTTTTTATGTTTACAATTAGTGGCCCTGTTATAAGGATGTTATATGTGTAGGCCTCATTCTTCTAAGTCCCAGACACTGGTTCCGTACTCGGGTTTCTAGTGGAAGACAAGAAATCGGCAGCCATTGAGTTGCTGCCCTTTGCCATTCACAACCCTGAAGGTTCTGTTCAGGAAGCAAAGCCACTGCAGAGCGAAAGACTTTAACCAGCTCTATGGACATCTGAAGAATCTCTTTTAAATGTGATGTCCAAGAATTCGGGTTTCCCACCGACCTGTCAAACAGAGGCGTCTTCAGGCAGATCTTGTGACAGTGCGGCCGACCTTGCGGAGAGCGCGCGCAATAGGCGCGAGGAGCAAATTTGGAAGAGAAACATTAAGAGGGCTGAAGTGAAAAACATAAAGAGTTTGGATTATCTCCAGACAGCGAAATTAAAAAGGAGGGGGGCGAATCTGGTTGCGGAAAGAATGCCAGAAAATGGTGAGTGACAGTTAGATGAAGTAAGGCTTGGCACTGAAACGCCGGCGATAAGCGACGGATTCCAGCGACGCCGCTGTTCGCTTAAGCCACGCGGCCGCTTCCAACGGGACTTTGCGTCACGTGACGGATCGCGCGCTGTCCTCGCGCTGTGAGCGTTCAAATGTGGCGCCCGTAGTCGCGGGAAGAGGGGCTGGAGTGACACCGGGGGGACAGACGACAGACGCCCGTTTGATTTCATTTTAAGGAAGAGCCCAAGCCCCTGCGTCGAACTGAATGTGTTGAAAGAGATGCTCTTAAATCCACTCATGGGGGCGAGAAAAGTCTGCAAACAAACGTCAGGTCTATTAAAATATCCCCAATCTATAGACAGACCATTTTATTTAAAAAGAGAGATCTTATTTTTTTGTTAACTGTTTGAATTAAACTGACTTTGAACCATTAATGTGACTGAATTATTGCTATTATTATTATTATTACAGTAGTATTTGGTACCGTAACGGTAAGCGATGCCTTGCATTGGAATGAGACAGGTTCAAATCCCCGTTCCTGCCGCAGGACCTTTGATCAAGGTACTTACCCTGAATTGACACTTGAAAGTATCCAGGTGTATAAATGGGTAAATCGCTGTAAGTAGAAATGTGCAAACATCACTGTACAAAACTTGCCTTGGAGAACATTATCGGCTAAATGAATAAATTACTGAAAACTTAGCTAAATAAGTAGGTCAGTAATAATAAGAATAAAAATCACAGTGTGATGTCTAACACATCTTTTCAGAATCATGAAAATAACAGGTCTGGTGCTCAGAATCCTCACACAGTGTCCAACAAGCCAGAATTCACACACGCACGTGTCGGAGGACAGGCCTTCCGGGTCAAAGCTCCTGCTGCGGCACCTGATGGATGAACCGGCACAGCTCAGGCTGAAAAGTCGTTGCTTCGGTGCCACCAGATCAGAGGAAAAACAGTCATTTTGAATGTTCAATTAGTATAAGAGGGAAATAATCCTTGACTAATGTTTGTTTGGGACGAGCACGTCCAGTACCTAGCATCTATTAAAACAAACAGCAGAAATTAATATTAAACGACAGGCACACCTACGCCTTTGAATGTCATTACCACCGGCGCGACATCCATAATCAGGCATCTGGACAAACACGCCGTGACGCGGGGCACAGAGGAAGCTGGATAACAAGGACGCACACACAGCCCCCCTGCGAACCCCTTACACTCACACAGACACACACACACACCCACCCACTGTCTCACACCTCGTAGACTCTGAACCAAAAGCAAAGACGCAAAGTGGAAAAAAAAGACCAAGGCAAAAGTTGGTGTCTTTCACTCTCTGCCACACACCTGTCTGATCAGCGGGGGCGCCCTTGAGGGGGCGCTCCGCTGCGCCAACTCCCCCCCTCCTCCATCCCCACACCCCACCTCGCCGAGCCCTCCACGCCTCATCCTTCATTCGCGCCGTCCGTAATGTCCCGTCACTGGCGCAGTTACACCTGAACACTCCGCTGATGCCAAACACCTGGCTTGACTTTCCTCTGTCCAAATGAAAAATAAGCATAATCTGCTTTTTGAGGATACAGCAAATGAGGGGGTTTGTGACAAATTGTGCTTCATTTTTTTTTCCTATGCAGAATAGAGAGCGGCATGTAGATAGAAATTAAATTGTGCTTTTTTCCCCATCTTATCAATCAGCGTGGTGGCACTTGAACAGGAGAGGCCTTTCTAATTAAGGGACGCGAAAAAGAACCTGAAAAGTGGTCGTTTGTGCGGATTCCTATCTTACACGTGTGTTTTGAACGCGGCCCTCACCCCCCGCCACCCCGTACCCTTGAACGGCCACAACCACAAAAGCAGTCCGCGTTCTCCTTGGAACACATCTGGGGGTCAGCGGAACGTCTCAGTGTGGGGGCGAGTCGCCTGCGGACCCCCTGGTTGTTAAACACATGCCGACGCCCCCGTGCCAGCTTCTCCCTGGCGCAGTCAGCGGCACACCAACCAAGGACCAGGCAACTTGGCACACTGCAGATTCCTCAGAGGTTAACTGAGCCTCTTTGACAAAAAACTGTCAAGCGACGATCTGAATGAGAAATCCTGCTCTCCTGAGACTTGTGTGTGTGTGTGTGTGTGTGTGTGTGTGTGAAGTGCATTCTTTTCACCAGTTTTGTTATGTTAGCTCTGGGGTAACAACAGTACATAAGTAAATACTGTAGATGTTAAAGACGGCAGAAGGTTTCCTTGATTCTTGAATTATTAAAAATGGCAGCACGATTGTTCTTGATTCTTAGATGTTATATGTACACAAATTTATGTATGTGTTTTCTTTGTTCTATTTACCATACTGTGACATCCATTTTTACTTCAATGTTAAATTGAGTTTCAATGCCTTAGCGGTTTCACCCCAAGGCCTGCAGTAACTGTAGAACTTCATCATTTCAGATTTTTGCATTCATCCGGCTGATGCTTTTCTACAATGAGAGTTACTATTGTTTTTATTATTAGCTGAGGGTAAGTACCTCGAACTTGAGGTGGGATTCGAACCTGCTGCCACCAGCTATAGCCAGTACTCCATCAGTTGTCCCCAGGTCCTACCGATACAGTAAGACCAGACCTTCGATCGCTCTGGTTCACAATTTAGCTTTCCAAGCAATTTGTTCTAATAGAAATTTTTTGTTTAAATTTTTTATTTGTTATCCATGAAATACACTCTTTTCTATTTTTATTGGTTATTATTAAAGGTATATCTAATGTATTTTGTATTATATTGTTCACGTACCATTTTCAACTTCCATATATACAGCAGTATACTGTATTAATGGCCTTTTATAGATAGCGCTGTTTTATTAAGCTCCATTTCTCAAGAACCCATGTAGAGGTATTACTGTACTTGTGAAAAGAACACAAACGCACTTATACAGATGGGGTGGAAAGTGCTGGAAACCCTAACCCTAACCAGATATTTTATGTGGTGGGGAGAAAGGCCACCTTTTGTCTTTGGGGCATTTTGAGCTCTTTGTATAATGCTGTTTCACAAGCTGGAAACATGTTCCATACTGTCCTTCAGAACTTCTTAAGTGTTTAATAATGGTAAGATCTGGGTGGTGGGAAGGCCACAGATGTTGGATCACTTCATCCTGGTCTTCCCGAAACCTGACTTGTGAAAGGTGGGCTCACACGGTGGACTGAACTGCTTCAGACCAGAGCAGTAATGGCACCCTAAGTTGACATGGCTGCCCATATTATTAGAGATCCACCACCATGTTGACAGCTGGCAACAGACAGTGTGGGCTGAGAGCATCTTTTGGCTTCTTCATGAGTCTGTCTGAATGCAAGAAAAAGAAGAGAAGACAACTCGTCAGACCGCATTACATCTTCTCCACGGTTCAGGGTCCAGGTTTTGTGCTCATTAGTCCAAGCTATGTGTTGCGGTGTGCAGGCCTTGGATGCGAGCGGTTTGTGAACGGTGTCCTTATTATAAACACCGCCTTTTTCAAGCTATCCATGTAGTTCTGTTAAGTCCATGTTGCCAATTCACTTCTGCGGTTATTTTACAGATTGTTGTCGAGCGCGTTTAACAATCACCTCCCCTTTCGCTCGCCATTGGCCTCTAGACTGAGACATGTGGCACGTTACACGTTTCTGCTACGGAGATTATTGTGCATTCTCCCCATGAACTAAATGAAATAAATAAAAAATACGCAGGTGCCTATCCCTGTCGGTGAGCTTCAGCTTGAGGCCGCTCTTCTTCTTCCCCACGTCGGTTTTTCCCCTGTTTGGCATACGCTGTCACGATTTCCAACTCTGTCTCCTTTGCCACATTAAATAACGTTGCGGCTTTTTTGGCTCATGCACCTGAAATTTGGGCGCCGGTTACCTGGCCCCTATCAAACTCACCTGTCTCCTGTTGCTTCAGAAACAGACGTTAAAGTGCTCATTGTCGTGTCATTTTCCTACATACATTGGCCGTTGATGCTGATTCTCACTCATCTTTGAAGCTGCCTTTACAATTGTGATTTAATCATTCATTCATTTTTCTTCATTTCTGGTTCACTTTTTGTATTTCTCTGGGCAAATAAGTGTCACGGATGTAGCTTTATCCTTATCTGCGTGCAGTATTATCACAGGTATTGCGCACAGTGCGGTTTTGTTGCGTGTGCGTCGTAATTGCAGGATTTTTGCTTGCTGATGAAAAATGAAGGTCTCGAGGGTCACCCACCTCAATAATCCTCATGTTGAAACACAGACATCGGCTTAAATAACCGCGTTGTGGCCGCTGCGCAGCTGTAGGGGACATCGACTCTCCATCTCTGGGGAAAGTGAGCGCAACCTTTCAGTGAGACAGAGACACCCATCCTATCACAAGGTGTGATGAAAGCCTGGACTTCATCGCTTCAGGAAGCGTTTGTCTGCACGTCCCGGGCGACCGGCCGACCGCAGAGCAGGTGAGCAGGGGACGGTTTTCAGACCACGTTGACAGAGGAACACCCTTTTGCAGCCGCTCGCCATGCTCTAGGCCCACTAACCTCACCAAGGGACAACAAAGCGAACAGCAACTGGTCTGCATCTCAAGAGTAGATTGGTAGTTAGGAACATTTATTCGTTCATCGGTTATCTGTTTTCAGTTCCCAAGACTCCAGTACAGGGTTGTGGTGGTGGTCCAGAGCTTGTCCTGGAAGAATAGGGCAGGAGGAAGGGTACGCCCTGGATGCGTCCATCAAAGAGAAATCTCACACACGCCTATGCTCATACATACACAGTGGAGGTGATTTAGAGTCACCAGTTAAACTGAGTTCATCTTTGGGCTGCGTGAAGAAACCCACACAAACACAGGGGAAGCATTCAAATTCTGCCAAGACTGAGCTGGATTCAAACTTACCAACACTACCTGCTGCACTACTATGCCATCCTTAGTGTCCCATAAAAAACAAAATGGAATGGCTTTTGTAGAGTGCCAGGCGTGACTAAAACAGCATGTGTTATCCATGGATTCACGCACAGGGAAGAAATCTCATCCAAGTCTTATCCAAGAAGGAAAATACTGTATATTATCTGTAATTCAACATTTTATTGGCACTACGCTGTAGCTGTGCAATAAGCAAGAGCCCAAAACAATGTAATACTTAGTGTAATAATTTGGCAATTTTTTGACACCATTCCGTAGCTGGAATACACTTGTTAAATTAATTTAGTTTACAGCAAGCATCAGCTTTTGAATAACAGAAGAAATCATTAGCGAGGAACTCAGTGATTCTCACTTTGGATGGCAGGCCCGCTGCTTCCATCGCATTCCGCCTCGAGGCACACGGCATCGCCGGGGCGCTAAGCGCAGTACGCGGCGGACGGGTAGCGGTGGCGCTGGGCCTGCGCATCGGCGGCAATGCGCGACACAAGTTTCACACATAACCCACTCACCAAACACTTCCGCCCATGTGTGATCTTCATTAATATCCTGGTGCTGCTGGAGAAGGATCTAACAGATGAGGCCTCCTCGCAATCTGACAAAAAGACCAATTTAGTCCAGATTTCACAGGGACTGACAAATGAATATATTCAAGTGTAAAAATATGTGGGATTGGCATCTTAGCAGAGCGCTCGCTTCAAAAGTTGTCATTGGCTTTACGCGTAACCCTGAATAACACAATATAGATCACAAAGTAAGAGTACATATGGCTTTAAAATAAATGTTAAGTACCAAAATACATTAAAATATATATAAAAACATTAATGTTATAAAATGCTCAGTGTATATAGCATGAAATCAATTTTAGTGGATATTAAATCATGTTTAACATTATAACTCCAAATCTCATCCGCACAAATTCTTTTCACCCTTTGCCTCACCGACATCGTCCCCCTGTTCTTTCTGCAATTATGCTTGGGCATTTAATTGGAAACTGAGTGCGAAACCTCATAATATTTTTTATTCATTACTTTAGTAAATGAATACACATTAATGACATGTAATTTATTTGCTTCACAATGTCACCTCAAATATGTTGTCCCTAGGGAAAAAGATGCATGAGACTGAGCAGGTTTAAGAGTACCGAACAAGCCTTTTGTGTCAGTCTGCGTGCGTGCGTGTGTGTGTGTGTGTGTGTTTGTAACAAAGGTTTCTCCAAAAATGACAGGCGAGGATTTCTGTCATTCTGTAGGAGTTTCGTTCAGAAAGCAATGAGGAATTAATTGCCTCAATGGCTTGATGAATGTGTTTGTGGAAAATGGACTTTGATTGAAGGCCATATGGGTAAAAACAGGGTTTCTGCTGCACCTCTATGATCATGGTGCAGATAACAGGCATCACACAGGTCCCAGTCTGATCCATCGCAGATTAACAGAGCTCTGGACTGCAAAAAACACGTGACAAATAATTTTGTTTCATTACCATGGAAACAGCGGATGAACTTTATTGTGTATTCATTTTAAATAGCACCACTAAACGTGACTGTTAATATTATGTTAGCTAATATATTGCAGCTTTGTTATATGCATATTACTATGTCAGCCAGTGGCTCTAAATTGCTCGTAGTGTGTGAGTGTGTGTTTGCCTGTTGTTGCCTTGTGATGGGTTGCTGTGCCAACCAGGCTGCCCTCTACATGATGCTCTGGGCTTCTGTGACAGGATCACTGCAACCCTGTGATGCACAAGTAGTTTCCACAAATCAGGGATGGGATTATTATGTTTTGGAATGTTTTGTGTTTTAAATGTTGCTTTTGAGATTCTGAGTGACCCAACTATCCCCAACCACAACCCAGTCTTGTCTTCAAGACCCTGATCCATTACTGGTTATTCCTGAGGAGGAAAAAATCATAGGGAACTGGGGTGCAAAACTACCCCAGGAATTGATGCCACTCCATGACAGGGTGACCACACACCCATTATGGCTGATTTAAAGCGACCAGTTAACCTGAAATGTATGTTTTAGGACTGTGGGAGGAAACCAGAGCATGCAGACACAAGAACAGCATGCAAACTCCACACATACTGACCTGGATTCGAACCTGCACCCAAACAGCTGAGACAGGGTGAGCACCACGAAAACCCTGAACAAAACAGCTGACAACATTTAAATAAAAACTCCTACAGCTTTGATGTGGCACAGCAGATAACACTGGTGCCTCACACACTCTGTGTCTGCATTCGCCTGTGGACTCAAATCCGGCCTAATTTCTTTGTAAGGTTGGCATGTGTTCCCCGGGTTTCCTCCCGCAGTCCGAAGACACGTGACTCACGTAAACCGGCACCTATAAATGG
Organism: Arapaima gigas; assembly: GCA_900497675.1. NCBI lineage: Eukaryota > Metazoa > Chordata > Actinopteri > Osteoglossiformes > Osteoglossidae > Arapaima > Arapaima gigas. Next base: position 45,006 of record UFQX01000868.1, on the reverse strand, counting down.
TCTTTAGCGTGTGTGAGTGAACAAGTGTGTTACATTGCTCTACTGCAGGGAGTTTACTGTGCAGTATCTAGCATTGTTGCCTTTGACAACAGGTGTCAGCTAAACTTTAGTCACTTATCAGTGTGCTTCGCTTTGGTCGAAACTGTGTGTTCAGTGAATGAATGCAAATAAAAGTCGGTTCAGTTACGTTACATTCATGCATTAACGGTCAACAGCCCTCAATACTGAACACACTGTTTAGTAGTGAAAGCACTTCCGTGGAAATATGAAAGTTTACTCGACAAACATAAGGGTGCCCTGCCATTCATGGGATAAAAAAAAATAATAATAATAAAACACAAAAGACCGCTAAGTGTGTTGCAGCACAAAGTGACATCAAAACGGATACAAAGGATGTGCTCACTAACTGACAAATGGGGGAGATTAAGGCCACCTTAATGAACTGAAACAAAGAGGCACGATTGAAACCCAACAGAGTGTGAAGCTGTTACGGCTGGGGGGGTAAATAAAAACGGCCATATGAGGTAAATAAATATTAACTTGAAGAGAAAGAAAACAAACAGCGAGGAGGAAGCTGAGCATTTCAGAGGAAAAGTCAGTGTTTAAAAAGTGCTGACAACTTAAGGTAGATGAATATGCATGCGGCAAACTTCCATCTGGGGGTCGGGCGGGGGGGGGTGGAATCCAGACTACGGGGATGATTTAATATTTAATAGATTAGAAACAGTGGCTGCCGTTAATTAGAATTTGCACATTTACAAATCAGCGCTGATAGCAAAACAAATGATGAAATATAAGAGTGTTCCGAGAGATACCATGGGAAAATAAGATGACAGACAAAACTAATGGAGTATCCCTAACTACAGCACTGTCAGAACACATCAGAGGGCTAATCCAGTCAGAAAGCGATGGCAATGGAAAATCTATTTAAAATATTAAAATGCTGTTTGCTAAAAGCTTCTTTTCCCCTCTCCGCCAGGGCATTTTCTCAAGCAGTTGCTTATTGCTTATGGACCATTAGCCACCCGTACAGAGCGACCGCAGGTCTCGGTCTGAAAGGGACGCTCTCATTAAACGGAAGTGTTCTTTATTATCATTTTATTGGAAGATATTTGGCCACTTTCCTCGCCGCTGCCTTCTCTTTGGGAAAGACGGCGCTGCGTTCGGGCCTAAATGATTCCTGCGCTTGACGGCCTTTGCTGGGGGGACCGACTGCTTGTTTCCACATTAAAGCAACGCGTCTTTGCTGCTAAAACATATTGATGGTCAGGTCTGGAAACAGTAGGCCGCTGAGTTATCATGATGAATATTCTAGCAGGGAAAACACTTTCAATTCATGGTGCCTTTCTGAGTGCATTAACTCACAATGAATTTAAGTTAAGGAAGCAAAAACTACTGGTTTAATCTGGCACAGTATGCACTACAGCTGCAAATTATAATCAGGATAATACTCCCGTATTCGCGAGTACTCCTGGAGGGCTGTCAGCTAAGTGGGTCTATTTCCACTTGAGAATTTTCCGGGTCTGGCCATTATTGCCTTGATGGGGAGCATCTAGTGAAGCTCCTGTGGGGCGCCGCAGGCCGTGGTGCGAAGAAGCCATCGACCCTGATTTCAGCTGGACGTGCAGACACGTTTGTACACCTTCGCCGTGAAACGTTACGTATTCAGAAGCCCGTTTTTCACCGCTGAATGATTTTCAACGATGTAAAGCGTGAGCATATTGTATGTGGAACAAGCTTTTTCCGTGCGGCAGGAGTTCCATAACAAGGAGTCATTATTATTCTTTGTCAGACAACATTGACCAAGGCGGCTTTAAATGTTTGCATTCTGTAGGTTCTCCTAACTCCTACAGGTTTGTATGCTAAGTGATTTTCGGTGATTTATACAGCAGCTGGGTTTCAGTCGTGCCTTTTTGTTTCAGTTCATTAAAGTGGCCTTAATCTCCCCCATTTGTCATTTAATGCCCAGATCCTTTCTATTTGTTTTGATGTCACTTTGTGGTGCAGCACAGTTAGCAGGGTAATTTTTACTGTATAAATTTAGGGTCCTTACCTTGATAAAGGGTATGACAGTGGGAGTGTGGATCTGAACCAGGACCTTCCGCTGCAAGGTTATGGCTCTAATTACGACACAACCTTCTTCCCCCATTTGCCCCTGCTGTGGCATCATATATTCCATACAATTTTTGAACATTTTAGCATTTAAAAGAGTAGCGGTCGGAGGATATTAGAAATTACTTCCTGGGTGGTGGTGGCGGCTGAAGGAGGTGCAAAAAAAAGGAAAATGACAGGAGAGCCCAGCTTCAATTTTGCGGACCTCTGTCTTCCGGGCTTCGAAATTTACAGTCAGTCACAAAAATGTTGAGGAAAATGTGTGTACGTTTCAATTAGAGTGCCGACTTTATTCTGTTTCATGCGGCACTTTGCATGTTCATTATGCACTACATTAGGTTATAAAAGTACAGTATATAGAGCCATAATGAAAAATGTTACCCTTAAATTACGGTCTTGATTTTTCAGACTTTTGCCATATCTGGACACCTTCCCTCCCACGTAGCTCGGAAAATCGAGGATGAACTGTAGTCTGAGACATCAGATTCTTTTAACAATCTGTTCCACATGTCAGACCAGGTCCCTTTCCAACATCTGTTCTCTCTTATAGACCTCTGTGTCAGGGACAAGATACAACCAGCACAGCAATCCCGTGATCAAAAGAACCGTCTTATGTCCTTAAGTGGTTAAACAACTGTGGGTGTCTGTAACCCCATCAGCTCACTTACATAAGCAAAGATAAATGCAGAATAAAATACCCCAAAAGACTGTAATAGCAGTTAAAGTGTTTGGTTTTATTTTTTTCAAGAGGTCTGCAGTTTCTAGAAAAGCCTGTGATCAAAATTGTCAGAAGAACTTTATAATTTTTTGTTTGCACGTTTCGGTCCTGCTCCATTACGCACCCCCGACGGAGCCGAGCGAGGACGATTCTGCCGATGTGGCCTTTCGCAAAGCGTGCTCGACCACAGGTCCCCACCCCTTTGCCCCTTCCCCCCTTTTTTTTAAAATTTTGCAGAGCTATCAGAAAGCGGTCGAGGGATTAAAGCAGACAACGCCACAACACATTTTTGTTTCAAAGGGCATCCATTGACCCCCCACTGGTGCGGAGAAGGAGCAGCTTACCGTACAAGCCCTTAATATAGCTGCAAATCAGGCCCTTTCACCGGAAAGGAGCGGAGAGTTCCGGTAATACCAGCTATTAGGATGTCTTTTCCGAAAAGCGACAGCAGGGATTTTTAAAACAGCAGGCCACTCTCATCGTGACAGAGGAGCAACCAGGAGACCTGATCTTCTTTGTGGAGCTTAGCTGGAGATAGTGAAGCAGGAACTCATTGTAAAGTTTTCTGCATTCTATGTGTGTGTGTGTGTGTGTGTGTGTGTGTGTGTGTGTGTGTGTGTGTGTGTGTCGGGGGGGGTTACACTCCTGACACATTCAGAAATACATTATTTTTACGTCGTTGGATATGTGCTCTGTGATATAATAACTCGTCCGATAGCGTTGGGGACTTGCAGGAGAAAAACAGCACAATTTCAAAAGCAGTCGGTCTCTGACATACAAGGACGTCCAAGGCCACGTTAACAGCAGCGTGAGGAAACAAAGGGACGTTTCTAACAGGCGACTCTTCAGAGCCATTTCACATGAAAAGTCTGAGCCTGGGCCAACAAACTGATTTTTTACTAAAAATACAATAAAACCTCAAAGTCGCACTGACTTCCTCACCAGCTTCTAACTATATCACTGTGAATGAAGATTGAAAAACCATTCTTGAAGTAGAAAATCGTTTTTTAAGCTGCAGATGAAATTAAGTGTCATGTTAAATTTATGAGGATTTTCTATTCATTTTGGGATTTTTTTTTTTAAAGTTCACCTTGTTAACTCTAAGTAAACTGTTTTTTTGTTTTTTTTGCTTGAATCGAAATTCCTTCCTATCAGTTGAGAACCTTATGGAAAGATCTATCAGTAGGAAAACTCATCCCTTGTGTACAGCAGAGCGGGATTCTCAGGTGACATCCACAGTGGACCAGCAGACACAGTGGACCCTTTTCTTGTTTTTTTCTCTTTTTCCTCCGAGCTTTGCGAAGCATCAGCCGGAAAGATCCAGTTTCTGTGTGCCCGCCATGTTTTCAGCAGCCCCCCCCTCCAAAGGGCGCCATATCCACCAGGTCTCAGCAAAGTGACGGGAGGGGGATAGCGGGAGGGGATCAAAGTCCAGTCCTTTTCCAGGGACACGGGGGGCCGGAGGGCAATGAGAGAAGGCATCATCCTGCGGCTTGCCTTACCTGACCTGCTGAGATAAGCCCTCTTGCACCTGAGAAGAGGTCAGACCAACCTCCATCCGCCATCGCTGGGGTTCATTCTTCACAGGGCGGCTGGGGCCACAGGCGGGGGTGCCGGCCTCTTGCATGCAAGGAGATAAGGCCGTGTCAGGTTCATTCGTATGCTGGCATCTATCCGGCTTCCTTCGGCAGTAAGAGGAGGGAAACGAGTTTGGAGGCTTTTGGTTTTTTGGAGATTTGTCTGAGGAAGGTGCTCTGAAGAAAGTGAAAGCTCAAACACTTGACACACATTACAACTCATCCTTCTGTTTTCAGTCCTGTACTGTGCTGCAAGTCACATATTTCGTACCAACTTCTCAGATATCCATAACTAGTTGTGGAATAAAGTTCTTGGCATCCCTGTGTGCTAGAGCAACTCATAGAGGTCATACAAGATAATGAGAAGCGCACAGCTGTATCTAGTGGAGATCCATCAAATCACATGTATTCGTATCTCTGTGCTCCTGTAGCTTTTTCAGCTGTTTCAGGTGCATTTAGGCAGATCTTTGATGTGTTTTCCATCTTGGTCTAGAGTCTGCTGGAACCCTAATACCTGCTGTCAGCAGAGGTTGTTGAGAGGTTGTCTGCCCAGGTTGTCTTGGACACCAGTGGACAGAAGAGAGAAGTTTGGCGGTGACGGGTTGTTGAAAACAGCCCGTGCGGTTAGTGAATGCTAGTGAGAACCTCATATGCGATTGGCCGCAGGGTGTAGGCACAGGTCTGACATAATACTTCCCTCAGAAGTTCATCGACTGTTTTCTGATGTTAAACTTTTATAGAGCCACTGCTTTGGTGCAGAAGGTGCCAGGTTCAAATCTACACTCCCGCTGTAATACTCTGGTAAAAGATACTTGCCCTGAATTACTCCGGTAAAAAATAACCTGCTATGCAACTGCAACCTGAACGTTTTAAGTTGCCTTGGACAAAGGAATCAGCTAAGCAACGGTTAATGATCAAGCAGAAAAAGCTACCATGTGAGCTGCCAACATTTCGTGCGTATTATAAGCACATAAGTTGGGAAATACAGTTTTACATCACCTTAGCAGGGGTTCAAACCTGAAAAGAAGTCACCGCTAGAGCATTCTCTACAAGATGCACAAAGCCAAACATCTGCTTAAGATATATTCCGATTAGGACATCTTATTAACTGGTTTATTTGTCTTGAATATATAGCCAGAGAGCACATTGTCATAAAACTCTCCCACAGGACATACAAACCAAAGTGTTTTGCCAGTGATGATTTAGACCCTGTATTTATCACTTGGCGAAGGGACAGTCACGCAGTCTCTCCTGTGCCATTGTCCATGTGACACAGGCTCGCTTCCATTGCACGCGACATCTCTAATGTCCTTACCCCGCTAATGTTTCAGATTTACAACGTGGTAATTCAATATTGATAAGGTTGCAATTCCTCAATCCCCTTGTTATCTTATTACTGGGCTGCAGTCACCCAGTGAGTCAGAGACGTTATGTATTGCTGCGTTCGACTGCACAGCAGAGAGGACTTCTAGGGCTAGCCGTGCTAACGCTAACTGCCCCCGGGCATGAAACTAACACGCTTCTGCAAGGCTTTTAGCAGGGTTCCATCGCCTTTTCTTCATGCAGTATTCAGAGGCCCAGAAGAATCTCGGCGTCGTGTTAGAGTCCAAACGGACCCGTGTTGCACCTGTGCAAACAGTATATGCATAGTACTTGTACACCCCACCTCAGAAATGGACAACTAGCTCTCCTTCCAACAGGTTACTTATAGCTCACTTGAGTTCCCCGCTTTTCAAACAGTGGCTAGGTGGTCCGGTCCAACATTGTTAAAAGCATCCAGAGACACCAGTACCGGTGGCAATTTTGCTGTGTTAGTAACTACTGATGCAGCGGGGGGGGTTGTGGTTGCTACCTTCCCTTCCAACCAAAGGCCCTAGGATTGGATGCCAGCTCCTGCTGCCGTACCATCCATTACGGTGCTTACATCAAAAATTGCTCTTCGATGTAAATAAATAAACAATTTTAAGCAGCTTAGTACACCAGCCTAGCGCTAGGGTGGCTAGTATGGTAGTGGTTGGAGCTGCTCCCTTTGCACTTGGAGGTTATAAGTTCAAGTTCCACCTCCTTTTGTAGCAGTGCTGAGAAAGCACCCTAAACTGGTTAGGTAAAGATTACCCAGCTGTGTATAAATGGATGAATAACTGAAAGCAGTTCAATGTTGTAAGATGCTTTGGAGGACAATGTCAACTGAATAACAGTTAATAATCACTTTAGTCATTTTCATGCTGCTTTTACTTGCGGCCGAGCCATTGTTTCCCTTTAATAATGTGCAGGGTTACCGAAAGTGGCCTGATGTTCCCCGAAATTTCTTACAAGGCCGGGAATCAACAGAGTTCATCTTGGAGACGGTAAATGGCGCGAGCTTGTGCTGAACACAGCAGTCATGTGCCATTTACAAAATGCCATTTATAATAAACTTATCCGTGTCTCTCTAGTGCGACTGCAAAATATGTAGCATGTCGTGAAGGGTGGAAGAACGGGACAGAAATTGTACCCACATGCCCATTTATATATCATAACCACAATATGGCAGCAGAAGGAACATTAAATAAAACATAATAATAGGTTTCTCTTCAGATTTAGTGCGTTAAAAAAAAAAAGGTTTCGATGAGAAAGTTCCCTACTTTCTCTTGTCGGCGTTGCAAAATGTTTTTTTTTTTTTTTTTATTTTATGTTCCATCTCTTTTTTTTTTTCCCTTAATGCGATGTTTATTTATCAGATTTATCATTATTCACGTCAATTACGAATTTGTGAAACTTCAAAACGACGCTGCGGCTCCTGAAATGTCAACTTACCTCTCTCGGGCTGAGAGGAAAATAATTACAGACATCAAACCAATCTTATTTAATGTTTCGCCAGTGCACTGATGGCCAGCCCAACACATAAACCAGGCGTAAACACATTCGAGCGATTTATCAAGAGCACCACATATTCATCATCGTTAGCGGGATCGCAAACAGCGGGACAGGATGGATGAAACAAGAAGTGAGAACTCAGGAGAAAGTCAAGGCGAGAGAGAGGAGGAGAGATCGGCTCAGCGGCGACAAGGGCAGCAAAAAGCAAGGCGCGAGGGCCAAGCAAATGTCAGCGACGTCATCAGGGCTCCGCAAGAAGCGTGTCTGAACCGCCCGGCGCTTCCGACGTCGACCTGACTTCAAGACCTGGCTTTGTCCTTCCTTTGCCAAAGTCGAGCAAAGTCGGGACAAGCTGAGTGATCCAAGGAGTCGAGGTGGTGGCGTTTTTTCAGGATCCTTCTCGGATTTCTCCGTCAGACCCTTGATTCCGAAACAAACCTGGCGTCCTTTGAAGGAGAAGGTGCGCCGTTTGAAAAGATACCTTGAAAGGCAACAACAAGTGCCACCTGCCAGGACGGAAACAAGCATCCCTCAGGGCGCAGCTTCCCGAACTTAAGAACGATTAACAGCTCAACAAGCTGCCATAAAGGCCCACTGATAAATGAGGTCAGCAGATTCATGAACCGCTTCTGCAAAAACCTACCGCTCTAACACTGTGTAAATAAAGCAGCGCTAAGAACAGGTCTTCGGCAGCTGGGGATCACTATTATTCAGTAAAAGAAAAACAGGACTATATGTATGACCGTGCAGTTTCAGAGCCTGGGACTGCGCACAGGGAAGGAAGGAAGACAAACACTATATTTCTTATTATGTAACAAAGTGGTCCCTCTGTCCCGCTGCGCGTGCAGAAATCCACCCCCAACCCTACCCCAGCGAAACCAAACCCTGATAGAATACCAAGTCTGTCAAGTTCAGCTTTTCTCTGACACTTCTGTTTATCTAGAATTATTCATCTTTACACCCCATTAGTTATGTTTCAGGTTACCTCACTTTCAGGGTAATGACTAACCGCGGGGTCGCCATCGCTACGAATAAGGGTGCAGCACATGGCGAAACCCCACTGTACATTCATTCACAGTCATACCGCGCTGTGCCTTGTTTTATTAAATCACAGAAACGGCATCATAATGTCTCGACTGGTTGCAAACGCTAACTAAACATTTACCTGTAAACTTTAGAAAAGCACGAGGTATACATAGGTTTCTATGTGCACTAGTGTTTGACGCTGTTTTCTTTCCATTTCTGAACCCTGGTTCAATACTTTACTCCACACTTTCTGAAACACGCAACTAACTCAGTTCAGGACATGTACGATTTTGAAAATAAACCCAAGTAATTTGCATTAAAATTTGCTCTGTATTTATTCAGCAGTCTCCTCAAGTCTACCTTTGCCGTGGTCAGTTCTGTTTGCTCCCTCGAGGGGTGCTGAGCTTATCCATTACCTGCTAAATAATAAATAATAATAATAATAATAATAATAATAATAATAAATTAGATGAGACAGATAGCTTGTGCTCCCCGTGTCACGTATTTATCTGTTTTTTTCAGTTCATTATAAAGTTTATTGGGGTGGGGTTTGCACGTTGCAGCTGCTTAACCTCTTGCGATGGTTGTATATGATAAGACATATTTTCGTAGCTGGGTTTCAGACACATTATCCTGATCTCATTTCAGGGTCTTCATTTTTTGCCTAGACAAAAAAAAAAAAAAAAAAAACACGTCTGGCCTCTGCTTTGTGCGTCGAGAAAATGGACCGATTTTCTCACACTTTGGACGTAGTTTAACGTGAACATACCGAGCTGCTGTTGGCAGAAATTACAGAGTGCCAACCCCGAGGTTGAACACCTGCAGTTATCACCATCTGAAGAAGAAGTCGCTTCGCTGATCGTACAGGGCGTGTTCTGCCCAGCGAAGAGCTGCAGTTGAGAAGGTATTAAATAGGCTCTTTTCTCCTGCTGTTCGCTCCATCATCATTCCACCCGCATCTGCACAACTTGAGAACTTTCTAAACACACCCCCCCCCAAACCCCCGTGGGGAACAATCGCCAGTCACCTTCCCAGTTTCCCCAGTGTCGGCAGCTTCCGAGCCCCCCCACACGATCCAGGCCCGTCTCTGACACTTTTCATTCCAGGAAGCCTCTGATCACGAGTCAGGTCTACTTAATAGTCTGGAAGGTGGGCAGGCTCTGTTCGGCCTTCTGTTTACGACGGACGTGAGCACAGACCCCGAGGAATCGGTGGCGCTTTCAGATGCTAATACCCTGCGTTTGCTTGTTGGGCCGCTGCCCGTTAATGATCGGCTGAGTGGAACAGAAAGAGAGGGGTGTATTACCGTGAGAGGTACACATGTAGACCCACTTGGCCCAGGGATCGTGTTTCTGCGGACTTTTGTGCAGTTGTGAAAGCATTGACCTGCCTGATGAATCATAACATTGGGTTCGCCTCCCTCCGTCTCTTGGTGAATTCTAAGGAGATTTCCTGACCTTGAAAGTAGTGGAAAGTCAGTCACTTTCCGAATTTTGGTCGCTGGCATGGGGAAAACAATGAAATTGCATTTAAAGATTGGGACCAGACCTTCTTATTGTAATGCCTGAGGTCTTCAGTCTGCGCACTGGTTTGCCGAACACAAGAAGAAAGCGTTGGTACCGTATGGTTGTGTGGAAATCCAAAGATTACAGCGGTCGACATCAGGCCAAGTTAAAGGCAAAGTGGTTAAAAGTTGGCTTTGTGAGTTCAGAAACTACTCTTCTCTAAGGGCCACCGCCATTGTAGGAATGACAGAGACCGCGCATTACCATCAAGAATCAAGAAGAAACAGTCGTGTTACAAAAAAATGATGAATTTTCAAAGATAGAAAATCCGTCATGTGTTTGTAACATGACTGTAACTCCTGTCGTTCTACGTTAGAGACGGTCGGTGATTCCCTCAAAGATTACATCATGAGAAGCCAGATACACACTGTGGAAAACATCTGCAGCCTCTGGACAGTGATCTTCTGACTAACTGCTACAAAGAAGTCGTATTTTTATAAGCTCCGATTCCAGTAAGAAAACTCCAAGACACAGCTAAGTGATATAAAAAAGGCACCATCAAACATGCAACTTAAAACACTAAGCAGTCATTTGGGACATAAGTGTTTTTCTCTGGAAGAAAATGGGGCTAGAATCCTCTCAAGAAATCCATCACAGCTGCACTGTGTTGATTAGCAGATGTAAGCGAAGCTCATATTTGCTCTGATCAGACCTGGAACGGCAGGCTGCGATGCTGTAAGGAAGGCTGTAGAAGTACCTACCTACACAGACTCGAGTGGTGAGAAGGGGGTCGTGGGAACCAGTCAAAAGTGTGGGTACGCATCCCAGATTTTTTCCCCCACATCCAGCATTTGGTTAACAAGTGTGAGTAGGAAACGAGGCACCGTGTCTTCTCGGCTCTTCTGCAGCAGACACCAAAGACACAGGGCACATGTTGGACGTTTGTGAGTCGCTCTGCTTTCACTCTCCTGTCCAGCCCATCCCAAGTTTCACCCGGCCTGACCAGATGTACTCAACTTTTGAGATAGTACTACAGATGTTGGATAAAATACATACGCTCATATATCCCCGTCCTGCCTTTGAAGGATAACGTGTGGCCTCAGACACCATGCGACCTGCAGCCAGACAGGTGGTGCCTGCAGTCTGACGGCCCACAGCTTAATCCCCCCTCTGGGTTCCATCGTCTTTGGGGAAATTCCTTCTGTACACAGACAGATAAAGCACCTCTCAGGTGTAGTCTTGGCAGAAGAGAAGCAGTGACACAAAGCGTCCTCCCCATTAGCCATCTCTAAAGGAGCAAGGTTAAAGGGGCCTCATTGCACAGCTGGCAGGGGCCACAGAGGCTCCTCCTGTGAGACAAGGTAGTTGTGCAAATGAATAAACAGCAATCAGAGTTTAACAAGGCCATGTCTTTAAGATCACAATAAGCATATGAACAGAGCCTAACCTAAACAGCAGGGAGCAACAGGGTCTCGGACCCCAGCTTGCACGGCCTCTACTAGCTCGTGCTGCACGTGTGAGCATTCCCAGAAGTCAAAAAAAGAGACTGGTAGGAAAGTTTGCTTTCTAATTTTATTAAAAGCGCAGAGGGTGGCTGTATTCGGAACGGCTACTTTTTTTTTTTCCAAAGGTGAAAGTCACCTTACTCCTCCATTTCCCTGGGAGCAGAAAAGCAAGCTGGCATCCAGCAGACACTAATTCAAAACCAGCTCAATGCAGACCATTTCAACTGGGCTTTTATCCTTTAGAAATATTGCATTTCTGCTAATTGAACCAGGGGACACTAGTCAAACAAAGCAGCATCTGCTTTGAATGTTTGTCGAGGCTGACAATTTCTTAAAGACAAAAGAAGGAAATGTGAACCCAGCGAGCAGCAGCCAAAACGCAGGGGGAATTCACTTTTGTCTCTCGAACAGCATGCGCACATATAATAGACGAATATTATCTCAAACAACATCGATTCAGTAGTGCGGTTCCTTGATCGCTTTGGCTCAGCGGTTGACAGGAGGCCGGGGTGTCCGTCTTTGCGAGTTCAGGGTTGCGGCTTGAGGGAAACTGTACGCCGGGCCGCCACGACCCGGCAACGTCCCTCGGCGGGCGATATGAAGGCCGAGTTCTCGCCCTTCATCCGGGCTCCGACTCACCGAGACCCCCGCGAAAGTACATCCATCAGCCACAGCCGCCTCTCACCGCCGGATCCTGGGCTGCAGCCCACAGACTCACCGCAAACACCTAATCTGCTAATGAGCTCGGCCGGCTGTTTTGGGCGGCCGCCGAGGAGGATGCCGGCGCTGCGCTCCCAGTGACAGCAGAGGACAGCCCAGTGAGGCAAGTGCAAACCACCCCTCTGCACACGGCCACGCTGCTCCGGCAGGAGGGAGCCAGGCCTCGGGGCCCTCCGTGGTGACCCACATCGCGAGTGTAATTCATCAAACGTCCATCCGTCCCCGTTCGGCCACACACACACTTACACGCGCGCAGGGGCTCAAACTTTCACGCTGCCGGACGAGCCGCACGGTGGGCGTGTCTGCGTTCTTCCTCCGTGCCGCCCACAAACCTGGTGGGTGTGTTCAGCAGAACCTGGTGACACAGATGCCACCGCAAACCAATATCTCCCAGACAGGGGACACCACGAATTGGTCAGGAGCCAAACACATCCACAAGTATCCAGTAGCATCTCTGAGCTAACTTAGATCGCACTGAAGACGGAGACAAAGATATAGGGCCCCGTAAGAATCCCCAAGCGTGTGTCCCCCGCTGTGTCCGAATAAAAACATACGCACACGCTCACGCACAGAATCGCATCCTCTGCCTCTCGCACACAAACAACAAACACAAAACGCGCAAACAATCCTTAGCAAAGCCGACACAGGAGACCTTTTAATTATCTGACTCAATCATTGAAAGGCCAGCGGATCAATGAATTCCCATTAGCCCGGGAGACGTGAGCCAAAGCTGGGCTCAGACGGAGCCCGACATCGCGGCCTGGTGACAGATTACCGTTCAGGGCCCATCTAATGCGACTTCGCTGCTGCTACGAGGCACATTTAATTCCGTCCTGCGACGGCCGGACCACGTTGCCATCACGGGGCTGACGTAACTCGCCTGAAATATTTACCGCACTTCGTAGTAAATATCCCTTCACGTTTAGGAGGGGAAAAAACACGACTGTGTACAAATAGTTTTTGAGCGCCAGCCTTTAATCTAAATTTATGGGCCGATGAGTGATGGTAAATTTTCCCGACTGTGCTTTTGTTTATAGCGGGAGGCCAGCGCATTCGCGCAACCGTTTGGATGCACAAAAGGCATCTTTCCGGACCGCTGATTAGTTTACTCCTGCTTGTGCGCCGCTCTCCTTGGAAAGCGGCGCTTTGGTGGTCCCGCCGCTAAACTCAGCTCTGGGTGTCTCCACCAGGCAGTCCGACCTTGGAATTTTCCACACATCGTCATCATAAACCCCCCCGATGCTTTGAAACCTTGCTGGAATTTCTACGATTTCCTTCTTCTTCACTTTCTCAATTCAATTCAGCTAGATTCAATTCGTGTTACACAGGGATCTTCTAAGTGGGTGACATGGATATATAAAAATAAACTAATTTTAGTGGAGTCTTTTAGACTGAGATACTCTCGTCTGAATTCGGCTTTGCGTGAATTTCATTTAACGCGTTCATTGCGGCGTACGAGGCATTTCCTTGCAATTACAAGAAACAAATTTGCATTTTGCGTTCGTCTCAAGACGGAATCCACCATCCAGTCATCATCACAGTTATAGCTTGGCTCGTGCTGTGTAAAGTTCCCGGCCTCCATTACCCCGTGTTTGCTGGTTTCACCAGTCATAATCTCATGTTCCCCACTTGGAGGTCAGCTTTGCCCAGTGTGAACTTGTTCGCGTCGTTTTTGATCACGTTCACTGTTCTTTTTTCAGAATAAGCATTGAATTAATCCACAAACACCCAGCACCTAACGTATGCATATTTTGCCGGTGAGTTTTTGGTAAGCGTACGGTAAAAAACAGCAACACAGAAGCGAAACAACTCACAGTGTGCAGCCCTAGCATATCATCGAGTGAGTAATGAAGGGAATGCGCCTTGTAATATTGTGTTATCGTAACTAATATTAACTGTTGAAGCGGCAATTTCGAGGTGATTCAGTGAGATTTTAGCATAAAGAGGTTTGGATTGGCCACGCCCAGATCCGCCCCTGTTCAATGATTGACAGCAGCTTACTTTGATGTGAACATGATGTTGCTGACTAGCATAAACACTGTTTGGTAAATTGAAGTCACATGCATTGATTCTTGTGCAGCTCACGTAAAAGCTTCAGCCACACAGCTTTAAAAGCCTAATAATCGGTCAGAAAGTGTGAGTTTGGATCACACCAGTCCCTGTATTTAAGTAAAAAGGTGTTGGTTCTCCACAAAGAACTATAAGGTACATACTCATTAAAAGGTGCCAGAACTCAATGAGAAGCACCGGTGTGTAACAGCCCAATTTGAGCAATGGACGGGACCAGAAGGAGGGGTTCTGGCATCACAGGTCCACGAGCACCTGTGCGTTCTGTGAAGAGTCAGTGGCTTCAACAGGCAGCCCAGCCAGCAGTTGGCTTCCTTCACCTGCTCTCCACCTGGCTCCACAGCTGCTGTCTCGGTGGTGGCCGCTGCGGCCCTAAGCCGGGCCTCGACCGAGCCTCGTTTCGGCAGGTTCCAAGCAGCCGCCGCCCCACTTCTCTCCCACCTGGCAGTACAGCTGCTCCCTCGGTGGTGAACCGCACCGCGTGTCAGCCGAACCTCATTCCACCGTGCGGCAAGAGCAGATGTCCATGCCGCCCACCCTACAGTTCACCCACAACCACAGCCAGACTGGTAGGGAGGAGCTGCAGCCGATGCTGTCCCTGCCCCTTGCCGCCACCCAACGTCCTGGAAATCACAGAGAAGCCAGGAAATGAAAAACACGGTGTTGGCGGCCAAGGCGATAAACGGCCTCTCAGGTTTTTGTAGCTGTTTCCAAAATTCGGGGACACGTTTGCGATTCAGTGAAGCTGGAGGGATGGCGGGGGGAGGAAGGAGGATGAACCAAACATGTGCAAAAAGATCCTCTCTTCCTGCCACCAAACTGCAGCGAGGCAGCCCACACTGCGCCGTACCGGGAAGACAAGGCCCCCGCTTTTGTTTACCCACCACGCTGAAACTCTGCTGTTGTTTTCCGCGACGCAGTGATCGCTGGCGACCCCCCTGTCTCCGCCAGACAGGAAACCACAGCTTTCAAAATGGACACATTTCCAAGGCAGAACTTGCTGACCCTATTAGGGGATTGAAAAAAAAAAAAACACACACACACACACACACACACACACACACACACACACACACACACACACTACAGTCTGTTTATGGTCACCAGACAGTGTGAATGTCAAGAATTTGAGACTAAATGTGTAAAAGCTTTTTGGTAATCTGTATCTTACATAAACAGTCTGTATTCCTTTCTCACCCTGTTTTTTATCTGTGGGTGGCGACTTTCCTCAGAGTTGGGTTCCTGAGGGAGGCCTGGGAGTTTGAGGGACCGGCAGAGTATTTATGCTGTTCCTAGGATAACGCTCTTCTGGACCGACACCGAGGTTGTTATACTCAGGATCCGATGAAGCGATTCTTCCATCTTAGGGGTCACAGCCCCAAGTTCTCCTACTACTAATGGGACCTACCTTAGTTTTCACCTTCCACATTCTTTTCAGTTCATTTGTCCATCTCTGCTATTTCTCCAGCTTCTCATATTCCTTCTTCCTCATGTTTCTGTCACTTGGAAACATATATCACTCATTATCTTAAACCACCTGACCAAGTCAGGTTCACATAGGTCCAGATCTTATCCGGAAAGCATAGGGTGCGAGGTAGGGTACATCCTGGATGGGATGCAGTCACACACACTCGCATTCTCTCAAACATACACACGACAGGAAATATACCTGAAACATGTGTCTTTGGACTGCGGGCATAAACTACACACAGACTGTGCTGGATTTGGATCTACACCCAAAGAACCCAAGTGCTGTGAGGTAGAAGCACCACATGACACACCACAATGTCACTCCTAATATACATGCATTATATAAATGAAACACTTAATTTTGTCAGACAGCAGAGGACTTTTATGCAAATGGCAGCGAAGCCATAACGACATTTTCATCAGGTGAAATACCACTTCCTGGTGCGGATCGGGCTCCTGGGCCACAAGTTACCTGGTAGCAACAGCGCAGGCAGCAGGGTGCCGGTGCTTGTCGCGTCGGGTGAATCCATCCTCCCTGGACGTAGCCGGTCGGCCAGGGAACAGGACAGAGAAGAGTGTTATTTCAGCTCATCCTGGCTGTGTTTAATACTGCCGGAATACACACCGCCTGGCTTGGATTGAGGCTGGAACTGCGTCGCACTATATATTTCAGTGTGCAGTATCAGTACCTCACACTGCCTTCTCCAGTCTCTAATGTCAGTAACTCACACTGCACACTCCAGTCCACGGTACTGGTACCTCTCGATAAATTTTGCAGTCTCCAGTATCATTACCCTCAGCCGGTGAGACAGCCCTTAAGCGCTGATTCCCACCAGGACAATGACAGCTTCCCAAAAACAAGCCCACTACTTGTTATACATCTAAGGCTCGTCAGGAGTCAAATATACATTTTATTTGGCTGCACGGCGCACAAGGATTCGAGGTCCACAAATAACTAGAAGGCCCCTGGATATGGAGTTTGACATTACTAATGGCTGTTTTAAAAATAGCCGGCGCTATGACAGGCCTCACTACCAGCTCGTAAAAGCAGGGAACAGAACGAATATGAAATCGTTCCTGGTTAAATTTGGTCAAAACAAATCAGCTCGTGGCAAGGGGAATGAGCGGGAAAGCCAGCACGGGTCGGCGGCACGAGCCGGGCCCCCATTAGGTCGTCGGTTCGCGGGTAAATTCAATTAAAGTTACAAACCGCCCATTGACTGCAAACTCCAAGACCGCTTTGTATATAAACAGAAGGTTTAATTTCAGCTCTTATAATAATAAAATATGCTGTAACTAAAGAAATGAAATGACTTGCTGGCACTGGCACACGGTGCATTGTTTTGGATTACAGAACGAGTCACGTATTTAATCCAGTCCTCGGCTGCCTGGTTTTATAGACGTTTAATATGGGGGGGGGGGCTTTTTTGGTTATTTATTTTTTGCATCAATCTGCGCGGCAGAGACGGCCATCAGCCTTCATTACTAGTTGGGGATTATTGTACAGCCACGTCTTTAGCTGCTTTATGTCAGAACCGAGCGAGAATTAGCCTTTTGAGGAAAACACGTCATATTAAGCCAAACGTTTTACCGGCCTGAGCGAAACGCACAAATAACCTTCTGCAAAAATCCCCATTAGCTAAGTGTGTCTGATGTTAGCCACAGATTGAGGATGTAATCACAGCCCTCGCGATAAAACCCTCCATCGAGAAGGATGTAACAAAATAATAAAAAAAGCAAAAAGAAAAAAAAAAAGCATATGGCGCCGNAGGCATCAGTCACACGCTCAATGGCAACAGGCCAGGTGGCGACGCTGTCCTCGGGGCCGCAGTGATGGCTGACAGCGTGCCAGGATCCAGTCCGTTCACCGCCCTGAGGCAAATAGGAGACCAGACCACAATAAGACACGCGCCCCCAAAAAAAAAAAAAAAAAAAAAAAAAAAAAAAAAAAAAGTCGCGCGTCGCTTCTCGGGGTTAAAAACGTCGCTAAAATAGGTCATTAGCATTGACCGCATGCAATTTGTGAAAAGGCGTGAAATTGCTAGCAACAGCTGCGCAATAGGTTAGTGAATTATGTGCCCGGCACGGCGAACGAGAAAAAGGCAATAAATAGGGCCGTGCGAAAAAAAGAAAACGGCACTCCGTCAAGATTCATTGTGTCTGCAACTGAGCAATATAGCTTGTTTGATTTTTTGTTTAGTTTTTTTTTTTTTTTTTTTTTTTGTTAATAGACCGGGGGTTAACATCAAGGAGCTTCCATACTGGTGCGGTTAAATTATTAATTGCCCCTAATTCGCGAGTGCCGCCGCGTCGCGCTGACGGATTTAAAGTGCCGCGTTCGAGGGCGGCTTGCTCTCCTCTGCCATATGTCACATAAAAGAGAGGGACACGACCGTACACACCCTGGGATAAAAGAAACGGCATGCCAGGGAGACAGCGGGGAAAAAACATCAATTATACGCCCACATTTAGATCTCTGGACTTATAGACTTACACGGACTTAATAGAAATATGTCCTGGGACTGAAATTAGCCATCTGGGGCCTGCCACAATATGGCTTATGTATTTCAAAATTCCTGAACAGTTTGCGCGAATACATTTCGGAGCACGACAGACTTTACACTAATTGACTGCGCGCCACAAATTATAGCAATACAGTCGCCCGTCTATTCCTCCATCCGTGCCACCTCAATAATGCACATTTTAAAGAGGTGATTTTGGACCAGGTTCACGAGAGGCCTGTTAATTAGATGCATTTGGGCCGTAGTTTATTCAGCCGGTGTGAATGGCTTGTGTGTTTAGCTTTACAGTCGCGCCACAGAACCGGCTGCTTCATTATTGGCAATTCATCCACGGGATCATATTTTAATACCGGACAGCAGTGAACTTGGGCTCCTGGGTGAAGCTCGGAGAAGAAGCAAAGCGTTCTGGTGTAACCAAAAAAAAAAAAAGAAAGAAAGAAAAGGAAGCAGTGTAGAATATTGTTCGCAATTTGTCCTTTGAATCAAACCCCGCTTTCCTGGGAATTAAAGCTTGGGATGTTTCTTGTAGGGTAAACCCAAGGTTGTTTTTATTAAGAAATCAAAAATGTGCTTGCTCCCTCTTTAGCGGGGTGTGCAGCTTTTTTCTGAAGTGTAGTTCAGGCTAATAGGCATCGCAGTAAGAAAGGGAAAACTTTTTATGTCTACGCGTTGCTGTCTTTGACGTTGGCCCCCGGCGGGGTGTTTTCGGCGCATCGACGTTTGTATTTTAAGAAAAGTATTTTAAGTTCAGTTTAAGTTCAAATACAGCGCACAAAGGGTGCTTGCATTTGGAACTACTGTATAGTGGATAAGTACTTTTCTGCATTACTCATCCCCTTTAAGAAAAAAGAAGTATCTGCTGTACATCAAAATTAAGGGGAAACAAGACTCAGATGTAACTGGTGTCTCGCTATTATGATTATTGATGCCAGGGTCATATTTTCCATTTTAAAAGGAGCCAGACCTGCTCACATCTGACAGCAGCTTTGCAAAGGAGTCTGGGCCGGTCACGTTTGTCATTTGTTACCCTCTGCATAATTATTTCAGGTCACATCTATTGAATATCTGATTCAGCTAATGAACTCGGGGGATTAATTTCACTGCAACAATGCGTCCATTGTTTCCAGTAAGGGCTGTGGGTGCGGAGAAGCAGCGCTTGATTTTTCGAGTAAACCGATCGTACTTTACGGGTACAAATGCCACCGGTGAGGGCCGCATCGATCCCCAGCCTCCTAAGGCTGCACTTCCAAGGGATATCTGAGCCGCCGCTGAGTGATACTGCAGTGGCCGTCGCGTCGGCCCTTGTCCGCAGGAGCAATTTATTGTGGCCAGATACCAGTAAGTGGGTTTTCTAAAGAGAGTCTGATGGCTCTCCCACCACATCCTCTCTCCAACCCCCTTCCCGGGCTTGGTATTGTGGTCTGGGCCGTGGGTGCCCTAATGCGTCGCCCTTGTTGTGCATGTCACGCGCAATTGCCCGAGATAGACAAAGGAGCCGCCCTCCACCCGCCGTGCTTCTCGTTTCTCTCTCCAGTAGGCGGAGCTTAACTCAGAACATTACACCATGGCCTGAGGCTGGGGGGGGGGGGGGTCACTGTATATCGGAAGGGAGAAAGCAAGCAAGAACCACCATCCTCGTATTCCAGCAATGGCAAGTACGGATAGATAGATAGATAGATAAATAGATAGATAGATAGATAGATAGACTGTACAATATTGTACTAAGCAATTCAGCTTTGTTGCTGTGAAGGGCAGGACTCCATGGAAACTGCAGCCATTTTGTGTGCGCGGGATGGCAGCACTGTGGTAGGAACGACAGCAGCAGGCCAGGTTGCTCTCGCACTGAGCCCACGGCCCAGTCCGACTGGGGTCCTCTAATGAGCTCTCGGAGTCCCGGCAGATGGGCCATCCAGAGGGGACGCCGGCTGGCCCATTGACGCGCCGGGCAGCAAGGCCGCGCACAATGTGACATCCGTGCGGATGGAGGGAGGGCCTTAACGCCTGTGGTGGGGGTGGGGGGCACGGCGGTTTCCAGGAATTCCTGTGGCACTCGGCATGCAATTTCCTGCCTTAGTTTGAGCAGAAGGGGGAAAAAAAAATGGGATCAGGTTTTATTCAAATCTTATAAAGAGATGAGCTCTGGGTATTAGGAAGACCGAAACCAATAAAGATCTTTAAGACTTGAAGTACTAATTAACAGACATAATATAGAATGAAGAACAGTGCTGCTCCGGGGGGACAACAGATTCACAGAGATTTTGACAATCTGTTAAAGGCCAGTGCTGTAAAATGGTTCACTCTGTGGGTGCAAAAACAACAAAACACTAATTTCTTTATTAAACTGAGTCTCTAAACAATGGCTCCGAGCTTTTACAGCTGACTGTTTGGAAGCAAAACTTCCACCCTTCCATCTCTCCATCCATCTTTCCATCCATGTGTACATACATGCATACACACATACAGTACTGTGCAAAGGTCTTAGGCACCTGTGGGAAAAATGCTATAAAGCGAGGATGGTTCCAAAAATAATGCCATGAATACTTATTAATCAATAAACCTTCTAAAAAGTGCAGTAGACAAAAAAACCTCAATAAAATCGATATTTGGTGGGACCACCCTTTGCCTTTAAAACACTATCAATTCTCTTTATGCAAACTTGCATGCAGTTTAAGGTAGAGGTTGGTAGGTTCTTCCAAACATTTTGAGGAACTGGCCACAGTTCTTCTGCACACTTTGACTGTCTCTGCATGTCCTCCCAGACTGACTTGATCATGTTGAGGTCAGGGCTCTGTGGGGACCATACCATCTGTTGCAGAATTCCTTCTTTTTGCTCAAGATAGTTGTGTATGACTGAGATTGGGTGTTTGAGGTCATTCTCAGGCTGCAGAATGAATTTGGGACCAACCAGAAACCTCCCTGATGGTAGATAAGAATCTACCTGTACTTCTCAACAGACATTGAAGTTGCATGCCTAAGACTTTTGCACAGTACTGTATATACATTTTAAGTAACCACTTGTGAAATTCAGGATCCTGGGGGTCTGCAGCATCTCCCAGAAGAAGCAGAGCTAAGAAAGACACATCACTTTAAACATACAATCATTTGTTCATTTTTCAGCCTCAGCTGACATCACAAAAATACTAGGGATTGAACGCAACAAGCAAACATATCTCTATTACCAGAGATTTACTACAATCACCCCATATAAATCTTATAGTCTGTTTGGAAAAACAGCTCTTTTTTACTTAATAAATTTCATTCTTATTTTATATGTCTTTTCAGTGAGTGTGTACAGGGATTTCACAACTAGACAGAGTAGATGAAATATTGGCTTATTATGCTGTTTTGCGGTATCACTATCTAATTCCACTGAAACCGACAGTCTGGCAAGATACTAGATTTGATCCTTCAGCTAAAATTCCTGCAGCTTCCTGTTATTTGCACATGCGAGATAATAAAAGTGCCGTGTGATTCCGTCAGCGGATCCGCACATCCTGAACACGTGCGCTGGGTTCAGTTCCAGCGCGAACAGTTCCGACCTGCCCCCTGCCGCACCCGGGCCAAGGTGAGCGAGGAAGCCAGCGCCGCTGGGACTCTTCGGCGGGTTACCTGTTACCTGTTCCAGGCGGTAACGCTGACTGTGGCTCGCATCCCTTTCCAGGTCGAGCTGTAACACAACCTCCGCTTAACAGGACGCCGCGCCGCCGGCTTCACACCCAACTGACGCTGTGTTGATCCCCAGGATTGTTTTCGTATTGGCAGGACCAAGATCCACCCTTAAAAACACGCAAAGGTGTCGCCTTGGTCCCTCCAGAGACCCACAGTTGTTTCCCTGTCTTTTGCTGAAGATTTGTGGAAAATTCTACATCCTTTAGTCACCCGGGAGTGAAAATGAATCCTGAATTTTTCCACACAACCGCAGAAGTAAAGTAAATATGCGTGTTTTGGGGTGAAGAGCTGCTGTCTCACAGTGCCAGGACTGTTCAGTCTGCGTGGACTTTGCACGTTCTCCGTGCAGATCTCCTTCCACAGTCCACAGTCATGTGTTTCGGGTCAACTGGTCACTCTAAGTCGCCCGCTGTGTTTGTGTGCGTGAGACCATCCTACAACAGACATAGTTATCTATGTGAATAAGTCAGCTGGCAACTGAAGATAGGAAAACAAAAAAAAAAAAAACCACAAAGAAAGGGAGCGAGTAAACCCACAGGGGGTACAGGTATGGACAGTGGCTGCCTGTCAGTCAACACGCTGCAAACTGTTTTCCCCTTTCAGCAATTGGTCGAGCAGGAAAGGAGACTCCGTGTCTTCTTGCAGCTCTTCTGCAGACGTTCCCAGGATGTAGGACACTTGCGGGTTGCTTGGATTTCACGCGTCCACCCAGGGGCTCCCATACAGGTACCGCCCGGGTTGCTCAGGCCTGCTCGCACTTCTCCCCGATCTTGACCATGTCGAACGTTGCCGCAAGTTACCAGCACCCATGGCTGTCGGCGGCCATCGCCTCTGCTGCGATCCGATTGGCTGAAAGTGCGACTCCCTGCAGTTTGCCTCTCTTCCCAGCGTATGTGCGGACGGTTCTGGAACAAAAAGATTCGCCGTCCAACAGAATTAAGAGTTTCTGGAGGGAACCGGACTCCCCCGTGAACTATTCAACCCTTCGCGGTCCCTGTGGGTAAAATGCAATCTAAACTCAAAGTGCTATATTTGCTATTATTAGGGTTTGCCTCATCTGGGACCTTTTTTCCACAAAACTGTTTTGCTCATTTGAGGGGCTCCCCGTGTTATTACTTTCAGTATTTAGGTTTGAGTCATATCCTTAGTCAGGTCCTACATGTGCAGCGAGAGCTCTTGTCCTATTTAGCAAGATAATTCAGAGCCTTTGGGCAAAATCGCAGATAATTGAAACTGCTGTGTTTGTGCTTGGTTTCATAAGTTGTTTGTGCTTTATATCCTTACTAGTCCAATTGTTTGTGTCTGTGTGTGTGTGTGTGTGTGTGTGTGTGTGTGTGCGCGCGCGCGCGCGCGTTTGCTAGCTTACACTTTGAGGGGACGTTATTGAACTTAAGAGTGCGTTAATGTTTCAGCACCGATAACCAAATCTGACGACCGCAATTTTGCGGCGGGGTGGGTTTGGACATCATCGGCTGCGATAAAGTGGGAGTGAAACTGAAATCCCGCAAAGACAAGGAAACTATTGTGTGTGTAGTTTCCGCGTGTGGTGTGACACGTGTTGGATTGTTTCTTTGCGGGGCCTGCAGCCCTAAAAATGAGGACTTATTCCCAAACGGTGAAACAACAGAAATGACAGTTTGAATTTGTTCGGTTTTCCAGGTGCTCTGTGCTGAAAGGGAATACGTCGATAAAGCAATAGAAATCTTTTCTTATTTAATTTATTATAAAATATGGTGACTGCTCCACAGCAAGGAGAGCTATTCCTAGAATGACAGACCCCCCAAGACGCCAGCACCCTCCTACTTACTAGTTTATGAAGTTCTCATACCAATATATTAACCTTTCGCTAGCATTTCTAAATGCTACCGAATTTCTTACTTTGCGTTTCATCTGGTAAATTGATTGGTTTTATTGAATTAGGTCCTTAAAGTGAGAAACACTGAGAACTTCAATATCAAGGAAGGCAGCATAGAATCCAGCATTTTACTCCTCTGTTTGGAGGGAGCAATGTGTGCGACGGCACATTTCCCATTTTTAAATGCATTCTGTGGTGCTGCCAACGTCTCCTTGGAAGTTTAATAAAGCAGCGGCAAGTGTAACGGAGAAAACTTAAAATATAAATACAAACAGGCGGCAGGTGGCACAGCGGATAAGGGTATCAACTTGTAACACGAATGCAGGCAGTGTAGATCCTGGGGGCCACGACTGTACCTTTAATGGACTTAACTTTAATAGTAGCAGTAAAATTTCGGGCTGTTTAAATCAGTAAGCTGTCAAATACAGCATTTATGCAGCTTTGTAGATGCTACTGAACATTAAGGGATTAACAAAGTGAGATGAACATCTGTGGATCAGGAAGGCCGAGCCGAATATAGAAGTGCTTTGCATATGCATACATTGCATAGATTGAACGTTGCATGCAGTTCACCGTGACGCTCTGAACAAGGGCGTCTTTTCTTTTTCACACAGTCATACAAGGACTCATTGTTTGTACTGCTGTCTGCGCACACACACACACACACACACTTTTGTCAGCAAGCTGGCCCTGTTAGATTCTTTCTGTACACACACCTCCCCATCACAAGCGACAGCTGTCGGGTGTTTCCTTCATATAAAGATTAACACAAAGGTGTGACTGAAAAGGACACCAAAGTGACACCTCACTGTTTTTACGTTTTTGCTGCACCTCTTACTTCTTCGTTGTATCGTTCTTCCATGTAGGCATGGAAAATCTCCATACGAACCGGAAACCGGTCGTAAATCTTTCATCCGTTACGAGTTGCTGCAAAACGCGCCCGAGCAAAACAGAGACAAATCTGTTCCGCAAAGAGTTAATAATACTTCACAGCAACTTATAAATCTTCCACAACTTGGAAAAACTTGCTTTTATAAGTGCTAAGAGACACATCTTCAAGACTGTTCAATTCTAAATTGCACATTTATCCCCTCAAAGATCACAATCACACACTGCATTCTTCAAAGTTCCAAAAGGTCTGATATACTGAATTTCTAAGATAATCTATGTCATTTTTTGAAGCTTCATAACTAGTTCTAGATTAACATAGTGCTGTCACATGTGAACTTTTCACTGCTGTTATTAATGTAAAAGTCCTTGCCTCTTTGAAATAAGTATTGCTGTGTTCAATCAAACGCGGGGCTCCCTCGACGTTTTGAGGTGTTCTAATGGGACAGGCGGAATTGTGACTTGCCACCCCTCTTCAGAGGCATTAGCCGGCCCCCGCTCCCCTAATGGACCAGCGACTGGCGTTATTTGCCATTGTGCCTTCCAAAAAAGCAAATGCGGAGAGCACAAACTGACCCCTGAATTAATAGTGCTGCCTTTCAGCTGTCATATTAATAGAACGCTTGCTGGACGCAAGAATTCCCGCCGTTGCCCCTGCATCCACCCCACCCCCAGCCCCCCTCGCTGAACGCTAATGGTTCTTGGGCCTGACACGTGCAGCCCGCCACTTTGCTTGCCCATTTCCTTGGCGCATGATGACAAGAGGGGGAATGAGAGGGAGAGAGGGAGCTCACCTGAGTCCCGCCGGTCTGTGTGTCCTCTGTCGCCTTCAGTTCTTTTAGGCGGGGGGTGGGGGTTCAACGTGGGGTGCTAGCTGGACACACTTAATGAACTTTCAAGCCTGACCCCACATGCTTGCTGTGATTTCTATAGGGAACTGTCATCTCCTGGGTCCTGACCTCTTGGCGCGTGACCAGAGTGGTTGACTCAGGCTTCTCTCATCATTAGTGTAAGGGGTCGGGGATGTGATCTTCTCCATGTTCTGCAACCCTGGACCACGTTCACCTGTAAGGTTTAAGAGAGAGCCAGTGCCAACGCCGGTTATTTCTCGACGGCGACAGGATCCTGACCGAAGGACGACTCAAGACTTGACGCTCCAGAAGTTCCCCGACCGCCTTCCTCCGTTCCTCAAGGCCCAGGGAGAAGAAAGCCGGAGGAGAAAGAATGAGTGCAATTCCAGCAGGAAAAATTTATTTTCACAAGTGTTGGTGATCATAACAACATAACATACATGGATTATAATATCGGATACTCATCATAATCACGTTGTTGTCAGAGGCATATTTTGCACGACAAAGTAACCAAATCAGTCGCAATATGTGTTCCCATTATTTATTTTTGGTAAAGACATTCTTGAGTGATTGATGCAACTTTGCATTCCGGATTTAGCCAGTATGTGCAGAGCAAATGTTTATCTAGGACCTTTGTGAAAAGCCCAAATGCCATTACATTTGTGACCTTACAACAGACTGGGTTCTGGAACGGGGGTCCGGTTTTTCTCATTCTCAGGTAAGGGGGTCCAGGGTGACGGCCGCGGCGGGTCGATGAAACGGAGCGCCAGAGAAGCTGCCGCAAAAAGTGGGTTGGATCCTGAGGACCCGCTGAGAGAAGGTGGCGACTGCCAAGGAGAACGCTTAGCTGAAGTACAGTGAGGAACATTGTTGGTGGAAATGAAAAAAAATTTTTTGAAAAAAAAAAAAAAAAAAAAAGGTCAGTTTCCAGCAGAGAAAGAGCCGGGCGGACCGGCCTTGGCTCGGCGCTTAGCTCCCTAATGAACCACGCACGGTGACGGCAGCATCCAGGGTCCTGATTTTATGCGGCAATAAAAGGGGAAGCAGCATTCGCAAAAAATACACTCGGCCTTACTCTCCGCCGGCCTAATTTGTCCCATTTGGCTCAACCCGAGGAACCCTCTCTTCTCGCCAGGAGCCCTAACATCTCCTTATCCAGGTAATTTAAGGACTTACAAATAACTGGAGTCCACTTCAGGGCAATACCCTAAGTTTTAATAGCTGGAGAGTACTAGCAGGCGGCTCCTGCAGCGTGAATGCTAATGGCAGGGTGGCTGTCTGGGCCTGGGAGGGGGACGGCGGCAGTCGGCGCAGCCGGCTGAGCAGAATACCGTATTAGCAAGCTGGAGGTGGAGGACGGACGGGATAATGAGGCACCTGTCCTCCGCAATGAGGCTAAATCGCGTCTCACCTCGGGGCTATTGGTCTGTGAGGTCAGAGCGAATCCGCTCGCTTTCGTGTCTCCGTCCCACATTGTCTTAATGATGGCTGAACCCGAACATCCGGCAAGCGCAATAAAACTCCTTTTTCCAATCAGGTATCGGGACCACCTCCGTCGAACCCCCCTCGAAAACCCGAGCGGCTCGGCGCGGTAAAGCGGGGCCGGGCTGCGCGGCGAGGACGGCCCACAGCAAAATCCGCGACTTGTAATCATTACCTCCGGTGAACTTCAGCAGCCCTAAAGAGGTTTCGAAGATATTCGGCAGAAATTAGAGCTGCGCAGCACCACTCCATACGGCAGGCTAATGATGTTAGGATGCGGAGCGACCGCGGAGCCCCCCGACGGGGACCCCTAATAAAGGGGCCATACAGCCGTGTTTATGTTTCGCTTCCATTGCCGGGGCTTTAAATAATAAAGTCAAACAAATAGAGCCCATTACGCCGCATCTCGCTGTGGCAACTCAAATTGTGTTTATTATGCTAATGGTACATGAAATTAAGAAAGAGACCTTTCTGCCAGCGGAATTAATTAATGAGCTTCGGAAAAAGCATCCAGACGTAATTTATGTTTTGTGAGGAAGTCTGATTTGTGGTTCGGCGGGTGCTCCCGCTGCTGATTGTGTGCCGTAGCCGCAGATGTTCTCGCTCGTGGAGCCCCTCCGTTCTGAGCGAACACCTTCTTACATAAACGGCACCTAATTAAACACGGCGCAGGTTTCACGCCCCCACCCCCCTCCCCCCTTGTCGGGCGAGCGAGCCGGTCTCAAAGGAGAGACGCGAAGAAGACCTATATGCCAGCAACGAAAGCCGTCCGTACTGTTACCTACGAACCTCGGCGCACGCCCTGCACGCTGACTAAATAAAGATTCGGCGATGACCCCCCCCCTCCCTGCTGCACCTTTCCCCATTTTAACCGTTGTCCTCGGGAGTGTGAGAGAACGGAGGTTCCGGTTCCGGCCGCCGCAGAGAAAGGGCTCGCCGAAACTGCCCCCTTCCGAGCTGAGGACACCGACCCCAAGGACTAGAATCGCCACAGATTACGCCCACACGGTACAAACATTCACTGGGCGTTGTGGTGGATGCAGGCGACTTGGAATCCAGGCCAAATTCCTCTCCTTCAGCCCATTCCAGTCCCTTGACTAACCAGCAATAAGTCAGCACTAATTAACTAGACCGCGGGACTCGCGCGGCCCCCTGCGGGAGGACGGTCCCAGAGGCGCAAACAAATCCCGCTTCCAAAGTAATCAAGACGTCTGGCGGGTCAGGGCCGTGCCAGAGGTGCGCTCCGCGGTCGCCGTGAAACGGGAATCGTAGGGCATCGGCAAACAGCTCGAGGTGTAAATCACAGGACTGCTTCGTTTTTACTTCTTCTCCGTCACCGACTCGAGTGCGTGGTGCGCAGCAGGTGACTCAAAGGAACTCTGAGGAGCCTTGCTGTCCTCGTGTCCCCGCCTCCGCGGCGTGTGGTGTAAGACCTTCATTAAACTGTGTGAGACTGACAGCTTTTGACATGGCCAGTGTTAATTACTGTAATGGCACGCATTCGCATTAAGTCATTATTTGTGTGTCCCGAGGCGCCTGTGGACAAGGCTCCTCTCCAGCGACGCCCCGTGGGCCCGCGAAACGGTCTTGTTAATAAAGACAGCTGTTCCTTCCAGCCAGCGCTGCGGTCGGCACCCGGTCAGGGTCATTCTCTAGGGGCGCGTTCCATTCTACAGCTTGCGTTTGGGTGGTAGGAGGGGCGCCGAGAGAGAAGATCAGCCTGTGTCTCTCCGTATCCTGGAGGGGCTCCGTGCCACAGTCCTGATCCCATCGTGCTCTGCTTTGCTGTGCAGAAAGACCTCGCCCTTGTCCGTCTCACCTTTTTCTGTTTTCCACCACGTACCGCCACGGAGTTCTCCGCATTGCCCCCTGTAGCCCCCCCCCAAGAAGGCCAGCTGGAACATCACATGGATCGCTGGCCATCGCTGGCCATCGCTGGCCACATGGTGACAACAAGATGCTGCACAGAGGGGCTCCCCACAGCCGCGACACGTAACCCCCTCGGTTCAGAAGTCCGGCAATGGGATGATCGGCGGCCGCAGCTCCTGCGCTCACCTGCCCCCCGTTGTCCGTTTTCGCCGGCGACACGGTCTTCTCGCGTCAGCCATGTTGATGCCACCACGCTTCCTCCCGCGATGCCGCGGCTTTCGCGTAACTGGCTGGAACGGTTCAAAATCGAGCCTGAATGAACTAACCCCTCCTCTTCAGTTGGTGCAAAGCCAGAGCCCCCCCCGCCTGTCTACCCACAAGCCTCAGAGTTCACACGCTTTTAAACCCTGAAAATGCATGTTCAATTAGGAGCCTGTGAAAAGGATTAACACTCTATCTCAGATGCATGACAATGTTCAAATTGCCGGTTTATAAATGTCTGAGGAGATGTGCAGCCGGTTCCCGGTGAATAGAAATTAAGAGTGTCTGTTCGGGGCAGCGGCTCCCATCCCGTCTGAGCGCGTTATCCATAAAGTCGTAATTCCGCTATCGGTTCGGGGATCTTGCCGAAATTGGTCCTGTCTGTTTGGTCTGCCAGCGCTGGCCTTTGGAAGAAAAAAAAAAAAAAAAAAAAAAAAAAGCGAGGACCAAAGAAAGGGTGATTAATTTATCATTAAGGCCCGGCTTAATTGAAGTCAATTCCGAACAAACTTGAATTCAATTTCGGCTCATTAAATTGAACGCGCTCTGCCTGTCTCCCCCCGGTAGCTTTGAGCTCGCAGCCGAGAACAAGGGACTCGCCTCGAAATTATTAAATTGCGGGGAGTTTATTCGGCCTTCGCGTGCCAGGGAGCCTGTGATGAGGCGCTTTCTTTTTGGCACCGAGCGGAGGCAAGAGCAGCTGGAGGAAGAATCACATTGAAACTAAGCCTTGGAAAACTGACGGAAACGCGAGGCCAATAATACTTAATAATTAAATTTCCGCGAAACAATGGCGTCGAAAGAAGGCGTCGGCGTAGGGGCTTGCCGCCACGGCCATTTGCATAATTGACGCCGGGTCGCCCCTGCAAATGAGCGATGAGGACAACAAAAGGTGTTGCTAAAACGGGGGCGCAATAACAGGAAAACTTCATCAAGCCCTGCAACCTGATTAATCGGCTGCTTTGGACGCAGTGATTTAGAGAGGTGGGCCGGTGCAGGGGGGCGGGAGGGGTATTTGGGGGAGATGGTGGGATGGTAGATTAAGACACGAGGGGGGGCTCTGCAGCCGACAATCTGCCCCAATTCGTGGGCCGCTCTCCTGCACGTGATGTTGCCCCGACGCCCCGGAGCTCTCTGGAAGTATCGCGGTGCTTGAGCTCCCCTGGTGACTGCAAGGTTGCAGGGTCGAGTCCTAGTAGGGAATCTGCCAGCAGGGGCTCTTAAACATGGGGTCCACTGATGCATATCAGCAGACCTGTGAAGCACAAGACTCCACTGAAAATAACACTAACTTACAGTTAAAAATAAAGACATTACTACGCTGCTGGCATCAATGATGCGAAGGTAAAAAAAAAAAAACACTTTCTCCAAATTTATTTATGGACAGTTTCCAGAAGGTCCTTAGCTTTTTCCAGATTCTTAAAGAGGTCCTTGACCTAGAAAAGGACCTCAGTTGAACGCAAACACTGAATTCTTTCAGCTTCAGTAAGAAGATATCCAGCTCGACTATGAAGTTGTTAAATTGTGTTTATTTGTGCTTTTCACTGTTCATCAGTCATCCCTCTTATTGTTGTTACCAGCACATCCTTGGCTCTGTAAGAAGCTGGTGGAGAGGAGCGCAGGAGTCCCTGTTCCAGACAAAGCAGCTGCTGTAAGTGAAACCGCCATTTTGGTTTGGAGCTGTGAAATGGAGCCAGCGGGGGAGAGTGGATGGCTATCGTCCTTGACCCCGGACTTGTCCCGGTGGCGAGGCTGTCCGGCCTGCCGTCACCTCCCGGCAAACCGGGGTTCCTCCGCTGGATAGGGGGCCCTCGGGATGCACAGACTCCAGGGAGGGACAGTCTGGCACACACACCCCCAAACACACACACACACTCTCGCACACGAGGGAGCCGACGAGATGACACACATTGACCGCGGTGCCTGTTTGCGACACGGGACGTAGGAAGCGGCTCCAGTGTGGAATGGGGTTTCAAACCCTAAATGCTGTATTTCACTAGAGTGATTTTGAGGAAAGGCGCAGATATAAATAGCGCATATGATTAACTTGCATTTGGTTCAGTTAGAGTGGAGGACTGTGTTTGAATGAGGGACAAGGAGAAAGAGAGACAGCTGTTCCCCGCCTTGTGCCACATAGGAGGGAAGGAGCCCCGTTTCACATTTAGAAAACAGAGCAGGTTTGTGGCAGCAAGTGGCGTAGCGGTTAAAGCTGCGCCTTCACGTTCAAAAGACCCTGGTTCGAGTTCTCCGTCCAAGAAGTCGACCCTCATCTGACAGAGCAGGAGCAGAGATTCAAACCCAAGGCCTTTGGCTGTAAGACGAAGCCTCTAACCAGCCCTTGTGTCCTGATGCCACCCAGCAGGAGGGGGGAGGAGGACAGAAGCGGTGCGATGCCGTCTTGGGCCAAAGAGGCACGGATGAGAAGGAAATGTTTACATTCCAGCACCATGGCGACATTCCCAAAGTTTCATGCATTGTTTTGTTGCTGTTGTCGGCATATCTGGTTACATTCCGGGGGCCACGGCCACCCTTGACCTCGTCCACTGGAAAAACTGCCAGAAACAGGGATTCAAAAAGGACCCAAATGCAATGCTTCAGAACACAGCGCACAATGAGCACCTCGAAAAAAGAAACAATAAACCACAGGAAGCCGTGACCCCAAGATATGCCGCTTGATGAAGAGCCCCCACGTTAGCTGGTGAAAAATAAAACATCTCCCCTTGATCTATATCACACGGCTGAGAGCAAAGCTGTGATTTTTTTTTTCTGTTTCTTGCAATCTGAAGTAAGAGAAATTCCAAGCGGCGGACACGAGAAAAACGTCCTGCACATCCCGTCAGTTAAACTTTAAACGTTGCTTAGAGGCTGGAAATGAGTAACCAGCTGGTAAATAAGGGATGAGGAAGAATTTAGGGACTTGGGGTTGGGAGGCCGGGCTGCTATCCCGTAGCATGAGAAGACGGGTTGAGTTCCGTTGTTTTTGTCCTCAATTCCAAAACAAGGTGACATGTAATCCAGCTGGGTGGGGGGAGGGGGGGTTTTCCTGCATCCAGGTCCAAGTCAAGACTGGAGTGGATACAACTGTAGGTTCTCCTTGGTGTGATTCAATTCACACCCCCCCCCCCCTTCTCCAAACACCTCCTGAAGGAATCCAACGATGACCATTATTAAAGGGTTTGGAGAAGAAAGTTCCAGGTGTGTTTATACGGTCTGTCACTTCCGGGATTCCTTAACTCGGCCGGTTTGAATGATAAATATTATTAGCACGGTTTTGAAGAATTAGCTCAGCCGCAGTTAATGATTCGTGTTAAAGCCGACTGAAAAGACGGAGGCGGTAGGTGGCGTAGTGGAGTCGTCCTTCTCCTGTGCAGTTCTGCCCTGAATGCCCCCCGTAAAAATTACCCAGCTGTATAAATGGATAAATCACTGCAAAGCAGCTTAGCGTGTGAAGCTAACATTGTGAGCCACCTTAGAGGAAACAGTCAGCTAAATGAACACATAAGAATTTTCACAGCAAGAACGTGTTCCGCTTCCCACCAAAGCCCCGCGGGAGAAGATCCGGCTGCACTGTGATTCGCCAGAAGGTCCTCGGTTCTGAACCCAAACAGTCAGGGGACGTGTTCTATAAGTCCAGCGCGTGTACAATGGCGTCGAGCAGCGTCACTCCCGCACAAGAGGACCCACCCTGTGCACCTCACCTCTGCACGCTTTAAAACGCATCTGCGCACAACCACAACGTGTGCTGTCGTAACACGCGTAAAAGTTTTCACAGTACCGTTCCTGCCACGGGACCTGAATTCACAACATGCTGGTGCCAGCTCTCTATTCTCGTGCATCGTTTGGGGTCGAATCCATTTTGATTCTTTTTTTTCCTCAAAATTAACGAAACTCTTGCGTACCAGCTGAAAGGCGTTTTTCCAGGTGGGACTGAAAAAGACTAACAACCCCAGCAGAAACCCAGGACTGAACCAGCGCTGTACTGGTGTCGCTCACAAAAAATTACAGATCCCACACGATCCGTCGAGCCGCAAGTTTCCGATGCGCCACGTTTATATTTTTTCACTTTGCGACCCAAAAACTCGGGTCCGGGTTCCCGCCGCCGTCCTCTTGCACACAGTATTTACCCGGCGCTACAACTGGTAAGTCACTGTAAAAAAGTGTAGAAACCAAACGCAGCAAGTCGCTTTAGAGAAACGCATCAGATAAGTGAATAAGTAATGTTTATATACGCTGCACTGGATTTTACACGCACACAAGTCCGGATAATTCGAACACTGTATTTGCGTCATGCTACTAAACGAGACCGAGGCGTCCATTCCGGCAAGTTCTCGCCGAGAATAACAGGGCTCCTGTACGATCAGATCTGCTCCACTTTGTGTGCAACGTTGCCACGGAGAGGATGTTTGCAGAACAACAAAAATCGCCCATTTCTAGTGGTTAAACAATATTGACGGCGCGACCCCAGTCAGTACCGCGCGCTCCGAGGCCATCTGGGACGCTTGTGTGATCCAAACTTGGGCCTGTTTTTGAGGTCCGGAGCAGCTGGCAGCAGCTAAGCAGAAAACCGCACAGTATAAGATCGCAGTGGAGGAGACCGGGGCTCAACTGACTGGTATTTTTTCATACTGAATAAACAGGCACATAACAGTCATGTATGGGAAAGGATGCCTGATTTGGATTTCTTTAGCATTTTTCTTCATATTTTATTCAAACTTTCCCGCTTCCGCAGTTCGGCGGACCATCTGTTGAATGTAGAAGCTGTTTGACACCAAGTGCCGCGCCGCTGTGGCCCAGACCAGCCTTGACCTCTCTTCTGACCTCCTCTGCACCTTCGACCCCACCCAACCCGGGAGAGCAGGCAGTTCCCAGTCTGGCGGTGGCCGTAGAGAGTCGACTCCCACCACCGGCAGTGCAGACCCAAAGTAAGTGGGATGCAGAAAACGGGGGGGTATTATGTGGCACCGCCATGACAACAGGATCCTACAAACCCAGCACAAATCCAGCTCTGTTCCCGCACGGTTATTGATAAACATGGCTCCCGCCATCTGGCGCAGGATTCCAGCCCCCTCCCAACATGAGGGGTGCGGGTAAGGCAATCTGCAAGCGGGGGTCGAGCCCCGGTGGTGGGGATCTCTGGACATGCATTTCTTCATAGAGCCTGAAACCGGAACCCAGGGGCCGTGAGGAGGCTGCGGGTTCGCGGTGCATATGCAGGACGTGCTCCTCCGGCACCTGCGTTACTGTTGTTTTCCTCTCGCTGGCTACACACGGCGTCGGGCTTCAGCGCCCAACCCGCACCTTGACCTTCGCGGGGAGTCTTCGGTTTCACGGGACGCCACGGTGTCACAGGTTCACGCCATCCATATTTACACACGTTGACCGTCTGTCATGTTCATCCACTAAATAGTCATTGTTTTTCCCAGCCTCGCCACGTATGCACGCAAACATACTGTAAAGTCCAGATTAAATGGATTAAATCGGGGCAGTTAAATGAAATATTTATACTTTCTGGACTATGACTGCACGCAGACAGGGTAGGAACCGGGCCAGATTGCAAACCCACCTGAAACACAGTGCCTCTCTTCACACACATTTATTCTGTTCCGAAAAGCCAGGAATATTGGAGGGACACAAACACAGTCACGCCGGCCCGTTCCTGATATACCCTCATTTTTTACCTTTCTTAGTAGAATTTTAATTCCTTGTCCACCGCCTTATTATATGTTTGATTCACTTTCTTTCACGTTCTAGTTTTTACTCATTTCCCCTTTTCGTGATTCATTCACTTGGCTGTTGTGATTTACCCAACGCTAAATGCACAGTTTACCGTGTGCAGACACCCCCCCCCCCCTTTCCAAGAGGCCGTTTCTGTTAGATGCCTGCTAAGAAATCCCACGTTATTCGTTTTTCCCGGATGTTACAACGATCCGCAACGTTCAGCTGTGCAGCTGGACCAACAGGACCGGCTCATTCTAACTAGTTCGCAGGTGACGGGCCACTGAAAGGTGGCTTTCAAACCGGCACAACCTCCCCTCAACCGGTTCCTCATTCTCCACTCCTCATTTAGATCAACAGAGGCCCTTCTTAATTTCCTTTTGGCCCAAAAACAATGCATGTGGCATCAGACTTCATTATTCAAATGTTTAATGAGAGACTTTGGGAATATTGATCACCACAGGGAGCAGGTTCATTAACTTGTGATATTTTGTCTCCCCCTGTTGGCCAAATTAAAACAAAATCTCTGCGCCTCTCTGGCACTCAGTGCCACATAAATTAAATTGTGTTGCAACATTAGAGGCGCACAGCTCAAAAAAGCTATGAAATTATCCAAAAATGCAAGATATTAAAACAAAATGAGCTCGGTGCAACGCTGACCGTATTCGGGGGGGCCGAACACGTTACATTTTTCTTTCTTAATGGAGCCCCGTGAAGTCTTGTTGAAAACCTGCCAACCGTACAGTGGAAATGGTGAACAATGGCGGCGTTCGGTTTGAGTAAACTTGTCTGGAAACTAGTGCTTTTATTTATGTCATTTGCATAATATTACATCACACGATGTTGCTTTGGGAGACCGTATCGTTGAAGTGCGCGATATTTCCATTTGAAATGGGAGCACATGGGCGTACAGCGGCGGAGTGTAAAACGTGAGCTGTGTCTCAGAGAGCTTTACATTTCTGATGCTCCCGTCCAAAATTCCGTGTCCCTTTATAAGCCCTGTGTCTATAAAGCTGAATGCTTCTTTGTCGGTTTGTTTGTTTTTTATGCTAAAATGTAAAATTTCATCAGTGATGTAAAGGTAAAAAAGTACATATACGGCAATATACAGTGCGGTGCAAAAGTCTTAGGCACCTGTTGGGAAAAATGCTATAAAGCGAGGATGGTTCCAAAAATAATGCCATGAATATTTATTAATCAATAAACCTTCTAAAAAGTGCAGTAGACAAAATAAACCTCAGTCAAATCAATATTTGGTGGGACCACCCTTTGCCTTTAAAACACCATCAATTCTCTTATGCAAACTTGCATGCAGTTTAAGGTAGAGGTTGGTAGGTTCTTCCAAACATTTTGAGGAACTGGCCACAGTTGTTCTGCAGACTTTGACTGTCTCTGCATGTCCTCCCAGACTGACTTGATCATGTTGAGATCAGGGCTCTGTGGGGACCATACCATCTGTTGCAGGATTCCTTCTTTTTGCTCAAGATAGTTGTGTATGACTGAGATTGGGTGTTTGAGGTCATTCTCAGGCTGCACAATGAATTTGGGACCAATGAGAAACCTCCCTGATGGTAGATAAGAATCTACCTGTACTTCTCAACAAACATTGAAGTTGCATGCCTAAGACTTTTACACAGTACTGTATATTTGGATTTTTCCCTCGACTACGACCAACACACATCAGTCTGTTGGGTGTCTGACACACCTATCAATGCTAGTGTACTAAATGCAACCACTTTATTGGTAAAACAGTTTGGTGAGATGTAATGTGTTATTACTTTTTACCTTTCCACCACTACACCTTTTTGACCCGTGTAACCTGGGTAACTCAGGGAGTTGTTTATAAAGTACAGTTATAATGTTTGTAAATATAAGGCCTAGACAATCACCGAATGTCCTTTTACTCATTTTGAGCAGCTTCACTTGTAGCTTTTTGGCAACCAGATGAACGAAACTATATTTATGATTCACACCTTATAAATCTTCACATTTGAGAGCACAGTTTGAGGGTCAAAGCAAAAGGAACTTGGAACTTTTACCCAGTATTCGAACTATCACTGGTTTTTAGTGGGAGACACAAGCTGGGCCCAGATTTTAACCCACAATCATCAGTTCATCCAAACTCCACCCCCAGGTCAGCCCGGCACCTTTATTACTGGGCTTAAACCCCCACCGCCACAGAAGGTCAAGTGGATGTGGTGCCTGGTTCTGACTCACACTTGTTTCAGACATCAGGCCGCACCACCATTACGTCCCCCTTGCTGCTAAATACACCAGGTGGCTTTGAAGACTCTGCAGCAAACGGACACAATCCGTCACCCTCCACGCCGTCTCGCCGGCCATCCTGCGTTGAAACAAAGTGCGTGTTTCTACAGGAGCAAAACCCTCACGGCAGGACTCATCCAGCCCCCGCTGTCCCAGTAAGCTGCTTTTAACTCCCGTATTCTTCGATTGCCGCATCCCGTTTGGTTTCCCAAAAAAAGCTGCCGAGAACAAAGGTGGCGTTCTCGTTCATGCACACACACACACACACACACACACACACAGGGTTCCAGTGTATTGCGGTGTACATACTGCTGGGCCCTGATCACTTCCTCATCCCTGAATTAGGAGGACACCTGAGGAACGGTGGGAGGAAACCAAGGGGTGTCTTTAGGAATTAGGAATGGAAGGATTTGGAACCCTGAAGGGACATTTTGTAGATCCTCATTTTTCCCCAGGGGGACTTATTCTGGGGCTACACTCCACTGATCAGCAGGTGGTGTACTACATGCTTTCCCAACCTGGGGGTCACGACACACACTAGGGGGAATTTGATTTGGGAGGAAATGTGTATCAGTGAACGAAGCTGCAGGTATGACGCACCCCCTTGGTCTGCAAGCTGTGACGAGACGGGACCCCCCTTCGCATGTGCATGTGGCAGGGGGCCGTGATGTGTATAAACTGTAAACCAAAGGTACATTGGAAACATGGTTGAGAACCACTGGCATAGTGGTTACATCTGCTTTGGTTTGAACCCCACCTCCTGCTGTAGTGCCTGAGCGTGGTACTCACCCTGAAATCACAGTAAAAATTACCCCCCGAGTGAATTCTATCTTAACCCCTCGGTCACTTTGGAGAAAAGGATCAGCTGAATCAGTTAATAACCCAACTCTCACACACTCATCTGCACACACAGGTACACACAGTGACCTCCACCGCACCCTTCTCTCACACACACTGTCCCTCTGCCCGCACACACACCCTTTCCTACTTTCCCACACCCTCCTTCACTGACACACAGACACACAGCAAACATCCTGACACACTTCCACACTTTCTCTCTCTCTCACACACACACACACACACACACACACACACACACCAGCAAATACACACACTCTCTCTCTTTCTTGCTCACTGACACACACACTCTCTCGCTCTCACACACACACACAAACACACACACACACACACACAGGCACACCAGCGAACCCACTCTTTCTTTCTCTCTCTCTCTCTCACTCTTTCTCTTTCTCTCTCTCACATACACACAGACACACTGGTGTGTGTCCTGCTTTGCCCCACGCTGAGAAGTCCCGGAGCTGCGCGGCGTTCGGAGGCCGAGGAGGCCTGTAGGCGTCTCGCCCCCCGGCGTAGCGACCCCCGGCGCAGCGCCCAGAGAGGTGCGCGCGGCTCCACCAGCTGTCCGCTCCGCCGGCCTCTGGCCACGCAGGCGGGGTCCTCATTAGCACCGCGAGGGGGCTCCGCTAATTAGCAGACAAGACGCATGGCCTGCAGACACTGATGCATAATAGAAGAGCTCAGACCAATTATTTCCAGGCGAGGGCGATGTCCAAAGAGGAGGGCGTCTCCCTGGGGGGCGCAGCACCGCTCACACACCTCCACTAGGTCACCTACCTGAAGCGGACGTCCAGCTCATTAGCCGCCTCCTTTGCAAATGCAAACAGTGAAGGGCACCCTGGGTAATTCCAGGTTACAAATCAGGTATTTAGTCAGGAATAATCTGGTTAAACCCTTATATACAGTCTGTTTCGGTCGAGTTGACTTTGACTTTAAAACCTTGGCCATTATGGCAGTAACATGGTGAAATATCACGCTTTTTACAGCGGGCCTCTGGTGTCGGAGCCACTGCTCTCTGACCCGCCTGCCTCTACGTGCAACAGGCTCATCCTCGACAACAGGGTTATTTTGTTTTTCCAGTTGCCGTGAGAAACACAGTAATCCCTCGTCCCCGAAAGCTGACATTTTGGACACCGAGCGCCTACTTCCCGCCATGGGAAAACGATGGGGGGGGTAAATAAACAATGAGCTCCCAGCCCACCGGAAAACACCTATATAACTACAAACCCACGACTCCGGCAGGACCGACACGGTCAACGCCAGTCACCGCTTTAAAAAACGCTCGATGCCGTCGCCGACGTGCGGGTTTGTCGCGTGTGGTGCAGCGTGTGCAGCCGGAGTTCGGGGTTATGAGGCGTCTGGCTTTGGATCATTTTGTTCACAGTCCCGTTTGTTACAATGTCCACAGTTTTTTATTTCGCTGCTGTTCCGTATTTATTTGTCCGTTTTTAACATTTATTATGGACGAGCTTTGGATTAAAATTCATTGTGGCAGAAGTTTCCGTCTGGATTATGACATTTACGTATTCATTTTCGAGAGACGTTACAGCGTAAATGCTGAGGTCTGATACCGACGGATCGCTGTGTTTCTCATTTTCCATGATGCATCTGTACCAGAGGTGTATCTATGATATTTAACTGCCAAGACAGATATTTTTTGTGCACATTTTTTTGTTGCAAACAGTCATTTCTTTACAGCCCTGCCACCCGCTTTCTGCCTGGCAGCCGGAGCAGAACCCACCCCCCAACACCCCCCACTGATGTGCCCCGTCCAGATTCCGCCGTATGACTGGCGCACATATCGCCGCGGAACATCATACCGGAATAATGCAGAATCCGTCTGTTACGAGTGTCGCACTGAAAACAGAAAAAGAACTTTTTCCAAAACGTCTGTGCCCCCATTCTTCCAGTGATGGGTTTCATTCTGCAGCGCCCTCTAGCGGGCCGCAGTGGACATGCCGAGTTCCAGGAGGGAAGGGAAAAGAGGGGTCACATGCCTTGGCCTTCCTGTTTGCCAGCACACAATAAAACGGGAGGAAATACGGCACACATGAGCTCCAGGTTCATATACATGATATACTAAATATATGTGTTATAGTATATGTGTTAAAATATAAATATATTTGTTCAGCCTTATACAAAAGCGAGAACGAAATGTAGCTCAGACAAACTGACACCATGACAACAAGGGACAACACAGACAAAGGCAGTAGGTACGGTGGGTAAATAAATAGATAAGAAAATTAAGTTAAATACATGTATAAATAAATATTTACAGTAGATGCAGCAGTGCAAACATTTTGAGTAGGCTGGAGGTCAGTGACGGTCGTGATCGGGCCCTGTGCTGTCCGGAGCTCAGCAGCCGGACCGGACAGCCTGCAGGGAACAGCTGTTCCTGAGCCTGGTGGTGTCAGTCCACAGGCTGCCACAGTGTCTCCCAGGCGACAGTGGTGGGGCGAAAAAGGGGTCCGCGGTGTTGATGTGAGCTTTTCTGAATGGCTTGCTGTAGGCGGTCTGGATGGTGGACAGTGGGGCCCTGGTGGTGGACTGGGCAGTGTTCACTACCCAGTGCAGAGCTCCCTGGTCAGCGCAGTTCCCAATCCAGACTGGGATACTGATGCAGTTAAGGAACTTGGTGAAGGAGACACTTGGTTCAAATCCCAGCACTGGTGTAGTTGCTGGGTACCTTGAAGTGCTGTAGTAAACGTACGCAAATGTGTAAACAAGTGATGTAAATTACAGCGTTCTCGAGGTATATTCGTGAACGTGACCCATGAGAAACGTAGCAGTAACCTTTATCAGAATACTACTACTACTACTACTAATAATAATAATAATAATAATAATAATAATAATAATATATGTGATGGACTGATACAAAGTGTATATATAAGTGGCGCATTATCTGCACGTTTGAACGCAGTTCTCAGAACTGTACTGTACTCTTACGGCGCCGCTGTTGCGGCGGTAAATGCGGGAAACCGCTTCCTGGCCGCCACTAGGGGGCGCTAAAGACGCCTTCACTCAAAGGCCTTGAGAAAAGCGGGTCAGACAGCCGAAATGAATAATACGATATATTGAAATAACCAAGAAAATGAGAAGCAAAATTTTACCAAAAAAATGTATTTTTAACTGAAAATAATAAATTAAATTTAAATTACTCCCCAATAAAGTGTGTCTTAAGGGGATTTATATAGATTGCAAGCATTGCTGCTCATTCCAGAAATTAAAGTGGGAAAAAGACCTAAAACTTTCCAAGAAAGGAAATAAGCTGAAGAATGGCTTATTTTATTCTGTCATAGAGTGGGTGTTCTTGCTGTTTAAACTGTTGGTGCAGATAAGGCTGCACTCACAGGACACGGGTTCAAATCCCACCTCCTGTTGGACTGTCCTCAATCAAACAAGTTCCTCCGAATTGAGAAAGTAAAAAGTACCCTGCTCTATAAACGGACAATAAAAAGTAAGGAGCTTAGTGCGCAAACCTAACATTGTAAGTCAGTCTGGAGAAAAGCTTCAGCTAAATGGATAAATAAAGTGTTTTATTTTAAAGAAGGTCAAAGGATGACGCAGAAGAGGCACAATCCTGCAGCCAACAGGTGACACAGAGGAGCTTCACGAGAAGGACGCGGCGATGAGGTAATGTTATGTAAGCGGCCAGGGCAGGTCAGATAACACCGCTCGTCTTGGGGGAAGCGCCGCCTCCCTGTCGAACCCTAATCTGTGAGCAGCGCCAGGTGATCCCTTTGAAAAGCCCTGTGTGCCACATCCGTCCTGCTGGCTGCAACGCCATCTGACCCCACAGAGAGGCGACTGGGGGGACCTGTTCCCGGAGCCTCGGGACACTCACCTTTACTCTGATTCAGTCCATCCATCCATCATCAAAACCACTGTGGACAGGGTACCAGTCCATCACACACCACGAGCAGCTTAGAGTGACCAGTCCACCTGAAACACATATCTGTGGCCTGTGGGAGGAACCTGGAGCACATGTGACCACCGCACAGACTGATCAGAATTTGAACCCACACCCAGAAGCGTAGCCCAGGAACTGTGAGACAGCTACCCGCTGCACCACCGTGCAGGCCAGTGTGGGTTAAATAATAATTCGTTGTTATATATTCTCCAAAGAGTAAGCTTTTTTTTTCCAAATAAACACCAGAACCACTTTGATTACAATAAAAAAAGGGAGATTTTGCTACCTTTTCAGTCCGGACTTTGCCAGCGGAAACGGTGAGGATGCCAGGGCCGGCGAGGAATGTTGCTTACAGTCGGGGAACATTTTGTTTTGCCCCCTGCTTTTCCTCACGAGTGAAACTGACACCATTAATTTAATATTAAAGGGAGGTTCGGCACATATAACCTGCGAGATGAAAAGCGCGGCGAGATTATCGCCCTCGATAGGCCAACACATGGTCGGGCGCAGGAAGCCCAATTGTTGCCACAGGAAGTGTCTGGCTTTTGTCCTGAGAGCAGCGCGGAGTCACAGGAGCAGTGATGGCCGCCGAGGGCCGACTTTACCGCGGTATTTCTGCA
The DNA here is from genome assembly GCA_900497675.1 of Arapaima gigas. Lineage (NCBI taxonomy): Eukaryota > Metazoa > Chordata > Actinopteri > Osteoglossiformes > Osteoglossidae > Arapaima > Arapaima gigas. The sequence continues at coordinate 2,682 of UFQX01000868.1, read as the reverse complement.
CCTCCGCGCTAGGCACGCTAATGACACGCTGGCGGCACTGGAAGCGTTCGGTTAAATCTTTCAAGAGCACTATTTCTAGATCATGAATTACGAGGCAGTGAGTTACACAGGTTTGCGCAGGCAGGTTCTCGGAAATGTTACTTCGCTCGGGGCCCCCAAGGTAAAGAAAACGCAATAAAAATACAAGAGGACAACGGGCTACACAAAGCACCCTGTATGTCCCTGTATAATGAATTTCACAGTGTTAAAACTGCACGCTTAACCGAAATTGTACCCTGGAAGCTGGTTTAGCTCAGGTGGGCTGTTAAACTAGCAGGTTTCGGCACCACTGAACAGTATCTGCGATGACTTTAAGCTCTGGCTGTTATATCTACAAATATCTTATATCTATCAAATATGTTATATCTGTGTTATACAGTTATATCTACAAATAAGATCCTCTTTCAACTAATCTGGGCAGTAGGGGGCGTAGTGGCTAAAAGAGCTCATTGCAGTTAAAAAGTCCTGTGTTCCAATTTCAGTTTAGTACCCATGATTGAGGTCTTTTCTGAATTACTATAAAGTGGCCTATTTGTCAGCTAAGTCCTGACAGTAAATAAATCTAAATGTGACAGGTTTAAATTTGCCACTTTGTACTCTGCACCAGAATAAGTCAGCGTCAAAAACACTTTTGTGAAAAGGGGACCTACGTGGTAACTTACACTCTCTACAATCCTGGCTTGTACTCATGTCCATGGCCGGCAGGTGGTGTGATCATTAGAGTCATTGCTTTCTGCTTGGACGGCTCATGTTCAAACCCCTCTCCTGCTGTAATACCCTTAAGCCAGGTACGTACCCCGAACTGTTAGGGTAAAACACACCCAGCTATACAGGTAGGTAAATAGGTGTAAGGAGCTCAATGTAAAAAAACTGCCAGACAAATGTGTAAATAATAATAGAGGTCGAGATGTTCAGAACCAACTCAGGATACACAGTCTAGGTTCAACAGCAGCGTCCAAACTGGGATGATTCATTCCCCACAAACACTGTGTCACATTACTGTTGGGACAGGAGGCACTCCAGATACGCACAAGTGTATATTAGCATATATTTATTCCTTTATACAACCGAGTAATTTATAATGAAGCAACCGAGGATAAATACATTCTAGAGGTATTTAAACCTACTACAGCAGGAGAAGGGATTTGACCACGCGGCCTTCCGATTGCGCAGCTCTAACCACTGCACTCCCTGCAGTGTTTACTATGGACCAATCGGAGTTTATTACTGAGCAATCGGAGTTTATTACTGGCCAATCGGTGCTCAGTGCTGAGTTTCCTCTCACCCTGATCGACACCTTAGTTCATTCATCAGCAGGGGTCGTGAACTCTGAGGCAAAAAAGTTTGTACAACATGTTTTATATTTTTTTCATGCTGGGAGAAGGAAAACAGTTAACAGTTAACAAAAGCAACCCAGCGGAAGAGTTAAACAGGTCATGATTATTTCAAAGCATATTAATTAACCAGCAGCATTTTGCATAAACCTGTTAATAGTAGCTAAATATTTGGGAGAAAAAACTGGAAAGGTTATAGAGATTAAATGTACAAATTTTATTTAAACAGCAAAATTATTATTGCTCTCAACTGTTTTCATACTACTGGAGAGCTGCCAGTTAACATCTACATTTATTGAACGACAATAACCACGCAGCTCAACAACACGCATATTATTATTAGCTGAGCGGCAGCACCGGCTCAGAAAATCCCAGTTCTCGCCCGGTAGCGCAGGGTTCGAACCAACAGCCTTCCCGTGACAACTCTGCAGTAACGTTTAATTGTTTGACCATAACAGAAAGTAATAAAACAGGGCAAAAGACACTTCCATTCACCTTAACCACTCATTACAGTTAAATAATAATTAATAAGGGAATAATGAAATATACTTAATTGTACATCACTAATAACAATAGTAATAAGAATAATAATAATGGATTGGTTGTGGCTTTGAAAAACTAACTATTGTTGGTTAAGTTTATTCACTTTGAAGTTATACAGTGTTATACTGTACTATACAAATGGTTGAAGCATTTTGAAGGTGATTATTTGGCAATAATAATAATAATAATAATAATAGTTATGCTCATTAAAACTGTTTTCAGCTACTAGACAACATCCTATGAACTTACTGACACACACACACACACACACTCTCACTCTCTCGCTCACCGACACACACACACACACACACACGACACACACACACACACACACACACGACACACACACACACACACACACTCTCACTCTCTCGCTCACCGACCCACACACACACTCACTCTCTCTCACTCACTGACACACACACACACACACACTCTCTCTCTCTCTCTCACTGACACACACACACACACACTCTCTCACTCTCTCGCTCACCGACACACACACACACACACACACGACACACACACACACACACACGACNACACACACACACACACACTCTCTCTCTCTCACTGACACACACTCACACTCTCTCTCTCACTCACTCACTCACTGACACACACACACACACACTCTCTCTCTCTCACTCACTCACTGACACACACACACACACACTCTCTCTCTCTCACTCACTGACACACACTCTCTCTCTCGCTCACCGACACACACACACACTCACTCTCTCTCACTCACTGACACACACAC
>UFQX01000867.1:176040-195625 GCA_900497675.1 Arapaima gigas | reverse complement strand
AGAAGGTTTATTGATTAATAAGTATTCATGGCATTATTTTTGGAACCATCCTCGCTTTGTAGCGTTTTTCCCCACAGGTGCCTAAGACTTTTGCACAGTCCTGTATATATAGAAAATATTTAGATTAAAAAAAAAAAAAGGGAAACTGAAAATGATTAAATAAACTGTCAAAACTTTATCATCAAAAATTGGTAACAGGACAATTACCACTTGCAGCACTGGTTTGTAAATTTAAAGGCACCGATATCAACATGTTATTTTCTGAGTACATGAGACCTTGCTTCATCATGTTGTTTGAGCTGTGACTTAACTGTATAAATAACATATAACCTTAAGTTTTAAGCAAAAAACAGTTACTACTACAAACGAACAATCAGTAGGCCCAGTATTTCTGTGTCAGATGAAAAACTAAGAACTGTGTTTGTCTGCAACCTGAAAGTTTCCCTCACAGCAACCCTGCAGTCCTACCTGTGAAGGTATATGGGAGCTCTGCCTTAGCAGCCTCCTGTTGTGCCAGCCTCTCCTCTTCACTTAGGGAACTGTGAGGCATTGTGGGAGCCTCCTGTGTTGCTGATCCATCTTCATCTCCTCCTTCCTGCACGCTGTCCTTGTCCGACTCCAGGTCAGAATGACCGGACTCCCCATCGCTGTCCTCCTCATCCTGCTCCTCTCCACTGTCATCATCACTGTCATCATCCTCTTCTCCTTCTTCCTGATCATCCCCTTCTCCCTCCTTCATTTCCTCTTCCAAATTCCACTTTCCATCCTAAGGTACACAAAACAGAAAGGAAAAAAATAAATAAATAAAAAATAAAAAATAAAGCAACATGATCATACTTATTGCAGAGCACCAGCCAAGTTTAATATCTAACTAAGGACCATATGAAAATACATGCCTAGTCACTCACGTGATATGAAAGCATCCGCTGGTCCCCTTTGCTTAGGATGAAGCCATCATTCAGGTCATCAGCTGACAGGAAGGTCTGTTTTGTGGTGCTATCCTCTTCGACATCACCCTGCATTCTGCGCTGTCTATCAGCCTTGCAAACAACAATCACCAGGCATCAAACATGGAAGCCCAAGTTCGTGGCAAATATAGTTAGAGGAACAATACAGCAATGTTGAAGTAAAGTGCTTTATATTCATCTAAATTACTTTTTTAGTAACATTACTTTGCAAAAACAATGATAACAGCGATTCTATAAATCTGTAATATTTAATCATACTGAACATTCACTTAACTCTTAGAATTCTTCTTTGCAAATATCTGTTTGATTACAAATAAAGTAGGATATGAAATCAAAACGACAGTCATACAGTACAGTCTGTTTCCTGCTTTTTCGCCTGGATAATTACAGTAAGTGGACATGCAAAGGGAAATTTAACCGAAGAGCAATAATATCCTGCGTGTCACATACTCTGTCCATGGAGGAAACTGCGACTGGAATGTCTTATGGATATCTGTCTATTGTGAAATTACTGAATATTTTAGTTCTTCTTTACTAAATGTTTCAACCATTTCCTGACTTGGCCGGTTTTGCCGTCTTGGGTTTACCTTTTTATTTATGGTGATACTGACTCCCCCCCCACACATACACCAATGTAAGTTAACAGTTACATTGTTTGACAATTAAATGTTTTGTCTCTCATGCATCTATTACAAAGACATAGAGCAAATAATGTATTGTAATTTTTTCCACACAAAGGAATGACATTAGGTTAGAGGAATGACTAAGGAATAAAATGAAACACGTGTGAATACATCAGCTAAATGCCTTTCAGGTATTTGGCAGAAAAGGAGGGAAAAAAAAAAAACCGCAAACCTCCAGCTTCTGCAGCCTGTCACGCTCCTCCTTGGCCAACTCCTCCTGTGTCTTCATCCTTTCCGAGGGCTGGGCCTTCATGTCGAAAGCCAGCTCCCGGACAGTAATGTCATACTCGTCTGGCTGAGGGATGGAATAGAACAAGAAAACCTTTGAATGCCCTCATTTCACAAAGCAGTGACCATGTGCAAGAAACAAACGAGTCATTCAAGTGCATCCAAAAGTAATTTTAGCATTTTCATTTATATGTACAAGGTGGGATATCCATCTTGGATGAAATCCAACAAGAAGCACATTAGATTTGCATGTTTCTCAACCATACATGCCTTTATATACAGTATTTGCAACTACCAGCATCTTACCGTGGGCTTTTCTTCTGGCTCTTTTCGCTCAGCTTTTGGAGCCTTATGAGCCAGAAGGGACTGAATGGACTTCCAGTCCTGGTCCAATTTCTCTGTCAGCTCCTGGGCTTCCTCTTTCTGGGTTTGTCGCTCTCTCTAAAAAGCACATTAACCATTAGGAGGTTATATGCCTTGTTTAAAGGTTTTCAAAAGAAAAAAGCTTACTGTTCCACACTTCACACACAACTTTTAAATGCTAAAGGTAGAAGTTGATAGTTCAAAACAGACTTGAACATAGACGGATTCTGGTTCTCACTTTCTCCTGCTTGGACTTCAAAATTAGCTCTTCAATTAGTTCTTGACGGGATTTGGCCTTCTGACTTCCTTCATCCCCACTTTCTCCAGAAGCCTTCTTCCTCAACAACCCACCTCCACCACCAAAGTGTGAGGCAGTGAGTTCCGCTTTAAAAACATATTAAAAAGTTCATTACTTTGAGCAAGAGAAACATACATACATATTAAACATATCTTTATATGTTTTGTATCTTCAGCTTTGTCTGAAGATTTACCAGGAGGACTGTGGACGAAAGACATTCAAACTATTAGATATTATTAGCATTCAAAAAAATCTATTGTATTAACAACTGCCTTAAGTTTACTTGTACCATACATAGGAAAAAAAGGTTGATCTTTCTTATTTTTCATTTTGACAGACATACCAGAGAGCAGGCCCCTTTCTTCAGTGTCACTATCACTGTCCACCACATCATTGAGCTTCTCAATGTCTGCCAAGGACTGACCAAAGTGGGTCAGCTCTTCATCTTCATTTAGGTTGTACATGTTCCTCTTGCCCTGAGTGCGCTACAAAACAAGTAAAAACCATCAGAGGCTGCATGGCTGCAAGCAGAAGAATCAGTGACAATTCTCAGTCTTAAATGGATGCAAACAACATTATACCTGTCTCTCCAAGGCAAACCTCTGCAAGATCTTGTCTTCTGGAGCCATTTTGTTGTCATATTCACCAATCCGCCTGTCTATAAACTTGTTTGACTTGTCTTTCAGTTTGTATTCCTTCAGCAAGGTCTCTTTACGCTGGTAAAGGGAAAAAAAAAACAAATTAAGAAAAAATAAAGGATATACTTGTTAACACTCAAAAAAAGTGTTTGGAGACTTCAATGGATGGATGTTTTATTTCAAGCACACCTTTTTTATAGCCTTTGATCTCGATACACCTGGAAGTCCGACATCATGTTTGGTCTTTTGTCCAAGAACATCAAACTTTTTCCGGTTTATCTTCACTTCAAACGGATTGTTCTTAATCTCAGTTGAGGTTTTTGTCTTACGAACTTTATCAGCAAGACTTTTCTTCTGTGGCTTCCCCATTTTGAGAACCTTTAAAACAGATTGCAAAGTTAAAAAAAAAAAATCATATTTTAACACTTTGCTAAAGAAATGCCACCACCAACCTGACTGGGAAGTTTAAACTGGTAGTCTGGTTTAACTGATAAAATATGAATGCAGGCAGTCAAGTAAGTGAGATATCTAGATTGATGGACAGGAGCTCACAATGTTAAAAACCCAGCTGGACCCTTTTTTATAATCAATGCTTTAAATCCTAGGCCCTACTGTGGTAGCCCTGGGTAAGGTACTTACCCTGAAGCGTTGAAGTAAAAATTACACAAAGATCAGTTTAAGTAGCTCAGAGTATAAACCTAACAAGTCGCCTTGAAAAGAAGAATCAACTAAATCACGGTTCATCAGGATAAAGAAAGCAAAAGCTAATGAATGTCAGTTGGTGAATTACTTACGTGACTAAGACAAACAGATCTGCTTTATTTTATTACAAAGCAACCTTCAGCTAACCAGGCAAACAGTCAAAGAATCCAAACTAGCTGCTGACAAAGTGAACACTATTTCTAGACACATAAGCAAAATTTTTAAAACGGCCATTTTACGTACTTATTAGGTTTACAAAGTAAGTCGATTAAAAAAGTTATCTTTAACTAGTTAATAACAGTTCGAGATCAAAAGAAGCATATGTATTTAGCAATGTGCTAAAGCCGGTTGTTTTGTCACTCACGTCTAAGGATAAACGTTCCGGTAGTTACGTGTTTTCCCACTGCACGCTGTATATATGGAAAAAAATGTTGCACTAAGTAAGTTATACAGAAAACCATGAGGCGACAATCGACCTAACCCACGTTTTCTCCCAAAACAGCCATCAGTTCCTCGTGAGAGGTAAAAGGTCAGAGTTGAACAAGTGTCAGCCTGACACCAGAATGTTTAGCGCCCCCTGGAGAAGGTCCTCCGGCGCAGCCTCCGTCGGTCCAACGAATACGTTCAGTAGTTCGGGTCGGCGACTCTACTGCGCTGCGGTCACCAGTTAGTGTTTTATTGTCATACCGCGGTTAGAACAAGATTCACAGCCAAGTATGTTGAATAAAGACTTATAGTTTTAGAATTAGAGTGTTTAGTGAATATTGATGTTTTGAGTGTTGCTTAGGTTTAATCCACAGTTGCGTACAGCATGGAAAAGTACTTTATGACAGCAGTATGGCTCAAACCAACAGCCTTCAGATACATGACCTTCGGTCAGCTTCATTCATTATCTTTTGTTTAAAAATATTAACAAGCCTCAGAAAACCAATTTATTGTGACTGCTACAAACAAGACATTTTCTGTCATCTTAGAGTAACTTTGATGACCCCCCCCCCCATGAGCGGAGTTTATGAACTGTGGGACTATAACCGTTGCCACACTTAACTTGGTAGCAGACTCATCATAAGCATTTTGCCACCTCCACGCTTTATAGCAGTTAAGGTGGTGTTTAGCACTTTTTGTGCAGTCTGTGTATGATTTTTGCTCTTCCTTTAATCACACTGTTGTAAATGTCTTCTAAATGAATTCCTTTGAACAAGTATGAACATGGTATACTTTGTCACCAAAACATACTGTCACTACCTCTCTCCTACTATTGCAAGAGAAATGTTTTATTTAAGGACAATATCTGAAATCAGGCCTTATAAATAAAAACGTACAAACCATTGTTTTTAAGGAAGTTCTTTATTTATGGAACAAATAAAACAGTACTATAAAAGATGTAATTAAAAAGACAGTTATGACACTGTCCTGAACATATGTATTGAATATAATCAAAACAATTAATAGGTTTAATGGAATTGTGACACAGAACTTAACATCTAAGTAACAACTCAAAAATACATGACTTAGTAGTACTATTAAAAGGTCAATAAAGCACAGTTTAGCAAAGAGGGTTACAGTCATAATGTACAGGAAACAAACTATACAAGCTCAAAGCCTTTTATGACATGCAGTCCTTCATTTTAATTTGCACAAAATATATATCATATAGTGGTTTAAACTAAGCCCCACAAGGATCAAATGCAACTGACATTGGTTAAGTGTCAACGCCTGCCCAGGTTTTAGACCTCAGCATACATCTGCATCTAAGCTTGACTCCTTACGCTATCGTCTGTCTTAGTGTCCAAGTGTAATCTCAAAGTGGGATCAGTATGGGACAACTGAAGCTGAACTAGTTAAAACAGAGTTGATGAGATGCCCAAGTAAACCAGTTCAGATTCTGAGGCACAACTCTACACCAATATTTGCCTTCTCAGCTTCAGGCTTCTTTCAGATCAACACATTCTGAGATGATGTTACACTGTGGGTGTTGCCACTACTTGTAGGAGAAGCACTATAAGTGAACAAAAACACAGTTCTCTTATAAGCAAACAGCTACCAAAAAACAAACAAAAAAAAAAAGCAACCATCGGGTATCATTGTAAAATGTAGTTAAACTGTGTCTGTATGTTTACAGCAATGCAAGGAGTTAAACAATTTTACAGAAATCAGCAAATTTTTTTTTAGTTTCTGTAGCCTTAAACAGACAATCCATATAGCACAAACAAATGGCACTTGTCTGCATAAGACCAGAAGAAGCAATGGCTAATGAATGGAAAGATCTAAGCTTGTTGTCAGAGGATGGCACCATCTTGTTCACAAACCCCCAAATCTGCTTTCTGAGGCAGGTACTTTGTACATAGAATAATGAAATGACACCTTTTTTTCCTTTTTTTTTTTTAAACCTGAAAAGTACTACCCAGGTTTAAAATGATTTCAGCCCATTTTTGTGATGTTGGCTCAGGATGCAATGCAGGCAACAAAAATTGCTTCACTAATGTGAAACCTATAAAGTTTTAGGAAAAAGAACATTAAAGTATGGTTTCTTAAAGCCTTAACATAATGAACTTATCCTTTATGACTGCATTGAGGNTTGCTTCACTAATGTGAAACCTATAAAGTTTTAGGAAAAAGAACATTAAAGTATGGTTTCTTAAAGCCTTAACATAATGAACTTATCCTTTTTGACTGCATTGAGGAAAAAGTAGTCTGACTTAAAAAAAAAAAAAAAAAAAAAAAAAAAGCAAAATGAAACATGAAGATAGGAGTACAAAAACACTGATTCCCACTTTCATGATGACACTGGCACTGTGGGAGAACTTCTGATTCAGTGCTTTCTCACACTTCTATTCAATTTTATATGCGCATGTAAAGTACATACAATCTAAACAGCCTGCATTTCAGTACAGAGTGAATACTTTCATGGGACCCCAAATTCACCTGCATGGCCAATGCAGAATAGTTCAATGCTACCAAACATCAAATATTGGCACCATATCATGTTTTCTTCGTTGTTTTTAAAACCTTGGATTACCTCCAGCTGAACACTATTTTGCATTTATTTCAAAGATATTTTAAGACAATTGATACTTTATTCTTGTTAATCAAATTTAGTCATATGAACAAAAAAAAAATTAAACTATTGCTCACATCAAGTGTGGACCTTAGACATGCGTAACAAGATACAGAACTACTCTTGACCAGATATAATGCAGTCACTAAAAGAAAAGGTGTTTAAACCATAGGCGATTTGACCCTTTTCTCCAAATTGGCACACACACTAGAGGTGAATACTAGAAAAGCCAAACAAACAAACAAAATGAACTTAAAAGTTGTGAATCTTCAGGATCTCTACAGTTCCTTCTTTTTGTTCTTTTTCAAGAAGGAAGGAGTACGAAATTTCTTCTTTTTCTTGGATGGAGACTTACTGGGGGACTCATCACTGCCCTGGTCAGCAGCTGTGGCAGGGTCCTCAGGGCCATCAGGGGCAGCAGGGGGCTCTTGGCCCTCAGATTGCGGTAGCTGCTCCATTTCACTGGGGGTGCGGTCATCAGGTGGGAAGACGGGTACTTCAGAGGGTTCGTCAGGGGTAAGATCAGGGAGGGTTTGTCTCAAAGTGGCTGCGTCGCTCTCGTCTTTGAAGGTCTGCTCCTGCTGGGATTCTGTGGGAGGCGGATTGGGGGCATTGGGGGAGGCAGTCAGTTTGCATTTTTCAGCAATAAAAATCGTGGAAAGCAGCAAAAAAAAAAAGAAAAAAAAAAGAAAAAAAAAGAAAGGCTTGTACACCACAAAGCGTTAATTGCTTTTAAATGTAGTGACTCTGAAACCATAGACTGTCACACAAACATCTGAATCATACATATGGGATCAACACCCTGCCAGCACACACACTTGGTATCTCATCTCCAAATAGCTTCTTTCCTCTACTTGTTCCTAAACAATTTAAAATACACCGCTTTATTTTTGAGAATGATAAACTCGTAATAAAACGCTGATGACCGGCCTTCTTAGGCATTTGGAGCAGTTGCATTAACAAGTGTTCAGCCTCCATGGTAGTATGTTGTATGAACAACCAGTAATACATTTACTGTACACGTGGGCCTTATGTTTTATTGTACCGTTACTGAAGCTGAAAGCATTGCTTTGTATTTCACTTCAGGCCATCACAAAATATCTCTGCCACTCAGGGCTTATACAAAAAGAGTAGAACTGTGGGCTTTATTTCAGGGGGCTAAAATTCCAAAATTTAGGAGGCTTCTAACTGTAAAAGAAATCCATTCACTGCCAAAGGAGCCCTCAGCATATTCTACAGTAAGCAGACATCAAATGTATTCTGTACCGTACCTTAAACAGAAATTACATTTACATTTCATAATTATAACATCACTAGTACAACAGACCTAAAACGTACTGCACTCAAGTTAAATTCTGCTATTAACTGCTTTTCTGTGAAAAAACTGATGGGAACCATTTAGTCTCATCTGCAGTGGACAGCAATATGTTCCATGAGCATACACATTTTATATACACATGATTTTGAGCACCACAAGTAACATTACTGACATGTCTTGAATGATACTTCAATATTTTCAAGAACCCGTCCCATTTCCTGTTGGCCTCACTTCTACTAGCCTGGAGAAGTTTACAAGTTAACTTGCAACTGTGGAACAAAATATGGGCAGTACTGAACTTAAAAATGGCCACTTTAAAGCTGAGCTCTTCTCCGAAATAAAGCACCAGTTAAAGCAAAACTTATTTTTCAACTGTAATGTTAAGCCAAGAGCAAGCTCTGAAGCATAAAAAGCAACAGCATTTTACGGCAGATATAAATCACACCAAAATAAAACCATTTCAACGATTTTTACCTGTGAAAACTTACCTGTGAAAAATTGACAAGAATATGATTTTTAGGGAATTTTTGACTAAGGCCAAGATAACTTGACTTTTTATATCGTTACTAACTCAAAAGAATGGAAAACAAAAGTTATTTGTAATACACCGTTTTTTGCTGCTAGGTCTCTCAGTGCATTCCAATTCTCCAATATCAGGGGGAAATCTGAATATGGGATCTCAGATGGAAGAACCATCCAAATGACACTTTCCAAAAGAGTCTGAATAGATTCAGGAGAAGCTGGTTGACACAGCAAACTGCCTTACATATATGCAGAGTTTGTGCAAGTGGAACCAGTACAGTGGCAAAACTTTTACTCCAAGTTTGACGTGTACTATACAATAGACATACTACAGGTTTACGAAGGTCTTACAGCTTTGTCTCCATACATGTTTCACCATCCCTCTTTTTTTTTTCTTGTTCTTGTCAGTTTTTCTGTACATGAGAACAGGACTGATGGCATTTCATTGGCATGTCAATTATATGGTACTTGGAGGACTAATCAACAAGGTCTCTGAAATAGCACCTGTCACCAAAAGGTATGTGGAATTCAGCAAAAAAGTAAACTTTAGCAGATGAGTTAAGCCAGAGGAATGCGAGACGGTAAGGCCATGCACGGGGGTTAGGAACGGGATAAGCATGAGGTGTGGAACAATACTTACTATGGCAATAGGTACTCTTTTGCATTTCCATCTCCTGATTGTAACGCAGCCACAAAGAAGAAAAAGCACAAGTAGAAAAAAAAGTCTATGCAAGTCAATCACAGCCACAGTGTTAAATTAAAAAGAGAAAAAATACCAGGAAAAAGAATGGTTATATACCATTCTTAAAAAACCCAAGAAATGAGAATGGTGAATGGGAAGGATACAAGACAAGGGACATGCCCTAAAAGGACATTTGAATTAGATTACACCTCCAGTTTAAAATTTCCACATGGCTGATCCTGAAAATCGTTATGCAAGGGGCTAGCATAAGGCTGTAGACACGGACAATCCTTAGAGGGGCCGTAGCATATGAAGCATTTAACATGAACTGGTTCAACAAAATACCCCCTTTTTTTTTTTTTTTTTTTAATACTTGTTACTAACAACGTCTGTTTAGCAACAATAAAAAAAAATTACAAACCGGTAAAATAAATACTCAGCTGCACAATGTCAAATCATGAGGAACCAAAAAGACAATGAAGAAAAGTTTTCTGGATAAACTTTTAAAAACCTCTTATGTCAGGTAGTGTAACAATGGTAGTGCAGATTTGAATGTGGCAAACAGGCTCCCCTTATCTAGCAAGCACTTTTTTTTTTTCTCTCCCCAGAATTCAGACTAAGTGCAAAGTACTGTGTAAAAGTTGGCACACACAAAGACACAATCACTCCCATTCATAAACTTCAGGCAATTCAGAGACACCAATTTAACTGAAGTTTTCGGACTATGGGAGAAAACCAATTCTGATACTATGGACTTGATTTCAGTTAGATTTTCAGGAAGTCAGGAAATTCACGTTTGATGGGGGGGGGGGGTGTTGAACCTTTCATGGATTGGGAATAGATTTCTCAGATTTTTAAATAAAATATAAAAAAGACTATAAAAAATTCACTTTACAAAGATATTTTTAGGAATAATTTAGACTATACATGCAAGGGAAGCCTGCTGTTTGAAAGATCTATCCCTATAAGTTCTGCCCATGAACAGCCAGTCTCTAAATCACATACATATGTAGAAAACCTTTAAGAATAAGCCACAGAAGGCAACTACATTTTTTCCTGCTTTTATACATGTACACTCTGCATTGTAAAATCTACTTCCAAGTTACAGGTGTAATCCAAATGTAATAAAGACCAAAAGGCAAATACAGCAGCATTTCTTTTAAATAAAATGTTCAGTTTGTCCATGTAATTTCCATTCAACTGATTTGTTTTGCCAGTAAGCATATTCATTTAATTTGCAAAATGAATTTTTTTAAAACTTGCATCACTATAAATGTAAATCATAAAAGTTAATTGGCCTTTTTATTGCCCAAGTAAAAATGTTTTCATGCTTTTAGGGGATCTTTTGGTCTTTTATTACCCACAAAAATACAAACTTATGGTTGTTAAAGAACAAATATCAAAAAGATACATAGACAGCATAATGCATTCCTGGTTTGACCCTTGTGGAAGAGCTACATAAAAGTGACTGCAGCCCCACTTGCAGTAAGCCAAGCAGGTGGATGGAGGACATACCTTCCTCTGGTCTGACAGGGGTGCTTGGAGGAGTACGAGTTGGACTTTGACCCTTTACTACTTCTTCAGGCTGCTGTAACTGATCTGTCAGGCACAATAACAAAAAGATTTATAAATCAAATAGAACCATGCCAACACATTTTTAATATCTTTACCTTTATGACATTTTAATATGCTTATGTATTAAATGGTTGAGAGACATGTTCAATATAACCATGAGTTCAACAGCAAAAAGCATTAAGTAATTCACTATTGGATATGCCATTGTACCGAAGTGAAACAAATCATATTCATTAATCCCATGTAGACTAAACCACATTCATATTTCCAAATGATAAAGGATCAGAATAAAGTTATATTAGAACAGACAAAAGCACAAGTGACACAGAAGATCCCAGCTGTTGAGTAAAGGATGTGGGACATGGGAGAGGGGGGGGGGGGACCCCCCCCCACACACACACACACACCATTAAACCCAGAAGCCAAGTATTCACCATCACCCAGAAGTGATTGTTCAGTCCCAGTAATATGCTGATTAAAGGCAGGGGTTATATTAGTAACATTTCATAAATGGACACAAGAAGTTGTTCATATATTAGAAGTTCTCCTCTCAGGTGATGTGTCTGCAACAGTTTCTTCCTGCTTCCATGAAAAGTTCCACTGAAGATGTAACATTCGGTGGTTAAGAGTAAAACCGGATCACCAGGAGAAGTGGATTACTGGACGAGACAAACACAGGTGGTATGGCAAGCAGTGGGAGGGAGCAAATAGGAGGAGACTCAGCCAATGAGACTCCAGAGTGCAGGAAGGATCGAAGCTCTCCAGTACCTGGACCCTCGGTCATAAGTTTGGAGGTGTTGCTAAGAGCACGCAGGACAGCATAGTGAAACTCTTTGTGTGGGGAGTCCAATGAGTCTGCCCCACCAAGGTTCAGATTTCTGATAGCTGTGTCGACCTGGCCCAACACCACTTCTGTACTTTGGCTTGGATCCGAAGAGGAGGTAGGGGCAGAAGTGGGCAGGACAGAGGCTTGAGACTCCTCCCCATCACCATGACTGGAGGCCAGTGTAGGGGCCTTTAGGGGACTATAGGATGAGCTCTCCTCACGAGGTAAAAGCTCTGGTGAGCAGGACACTTCTACCTGTACTGGATGCAACACAACATTTTCTCTCCAATTCGACTGTAGCTCAAGTTCTCCATTAGCAGTGAGGTGTGACGTTATGCACATAGGTAAGAGAATCCATCACAGATTATCGGGATGAAATTCAAAATCTGCTTCTAGACTGAGATTTATTTCAGAATAATCAGAGAAGCAAGAATGATAAAATGTGTATTTTTATTAAGTAACTGAACCTCTAATAAGCGTACCCATATTTTTGAACTCCAAAAAATACATAGATATTTAAAAAACATCTTTAAAAATTTTTTAAAAAAGGACCCTGCTGACAATATTTAGTACTGCAATCAACGCCAAAAAAAAGCACAAAGACTCCATTTACTTCCATCAATAATTACCCTGTCAAGAACGCAAATTTTGTCATTGTACAGAAGTACAACACAGCCTTTGTTATTATTCTCTTTACATAAAAAAAGCCCTATTCCAGGGTCTTTTTACCTTCAGTTCCTTTCTGTTTCATTTCAACCTCTTTGCGGTATTCCTCTAGCTCCTGGTCTGTTAGCTTGTTAAAGGGATTTGGTCCAGTTTTGCTAACAATTACACGTGGTTGGTACTCCTTCTCGATGATGGCTTTGGAGGCAGTCACCAGCTCCCCCTAGGAAAAAGAAGAAAAAAAAAAAGCAAACAAGCTCTAGTTACATTGCGATATAGTACTTAAAGAAGTTGTTAACCCATTAATTAAAACAAGCAATTTTGAACTAAAGTTTTGTAGTATTTCACATTTAAAAATAATCACAAGAAAGACAAGCAATGAAGAGTAGTGTAAAGTTTAACAGGGTAATTTAAACAGGAGTTTAAGGAATTTAAAGAACACACTCCTACTCCTCCTTGTCTTCCAACCTTGTCATTGAGGGGCTAGAGTACCCTACCCTGGGGATTCTGACAGGTGTGCTGTCCAAAGTCATGTGTTCTTGATAGATCACCTCACCAAATTGGTCCAACAAATACTTTGCCCTGAAAAAGTTTACTGGAACAGTCCTGAAGCCAAGCCGGACAGTAGTGGTGGCAGTGAGCAAGTGGCCAGTGGATGGGTAAACCACAAAGCCTGGCCAAGTTGGTGGGGGGGATTCTGGCAACCACTTCACTTCCTGTGCCGTCCACCACTTGTACTACTGTACGTTTATCGTGCTTATGCACATGTGTGTATTTGCCCATTTTGTATTTATCTATATTGTATTATTTCATTATAGTCTTTAAAAATTTGCTATTCTCCTGACTTCTTCCCCTTCTTCTGTGCATCATGGATTGGAGGAGCTTCATTTTGTGCTCCCTGGTATACCTGTTGTATAAGAGCACTCGAAAATAAGTGATTCTTAAAAATGACACCATAACGCTATTGCCAGGAGAGTCACATGCAATGCATGTCAACAAGCATGGGTGAGTGGATGAGAAGGAACCAAGATGCACGCTCCCTCCTACTCTGGAGTTACCCACTACACGCAGGTCCCTGATGTGGCTGCCAGTTTTAGTAAGAAAATCCATTTGAGTCCATGCTTTGCATTTTATAAAAGTTATTTTTCTGGCAGGCACTTTTCCTCAAAGCTACAATGTTAAGATATTTGTACCGATTTACTCATTTACACAACTGGATAATTTTTAGTTTCTCAAAGAGATAAATTAAGATAAATGCCTTGCTCAAGGGCATTACAGCAGGAGACTACATACATACATAGTGAACATCCAGGAGATTTTGTGGACACCTTGCTGCATAAGGGATTCAATTCCCATTTGTGAAAGACCCTCTTCTGTCTACCAGTATAGGGATCTATTCAAAAACTCACTTGTGGGGGTGGCTACAAAGACTTGCCTATGTGAAAATGATCTGAGCCTTGGGCTACATTTCTCAGCCTCCCCAGAAAAGGTATTGAAAAGAAGACTGACAGCTGAGTCCAAGTTTCAAAAAGAACAGATTCTACATTAGTCATAGAATAGAACTCTTTTCATAGATACCAAAGGGGTCCTGTTAAACGTGTTAATTCAGTCTACCAGTAAAAGGAAAAAACGTGGAGACGGGAGGCGCTGAAGAAAAATTTGACACCATACATTACATATACGTGTGCATGTTAACGCAGTGGTTCTTAAAATTTTTTTTGTGCTGCAGACCAGAAGCATATTCACATTTTTCTGGCAGACCAGTGGAGTCAGTTGTTGCTCTGTACTATAGCTACAGGGTGAAGAGTAAATACAAGTAAAACGCAACGTTCATGCATTAGGTAGTACAATATATTAGAAGCAACAGCAGGTGGCAGCAATGTGCCAATCTCCTCACCATCCAAGACCTAACGCTGCGTTTAAACACCACTAACAGCTATGACTAGGATTTTTTTAAATGCTTATTTCTACAAACACAATATACACCTTTGACAGCTTCACTGCTTCAGTGGAAAGAATTTCGGCACACAATAAGCACATTACATATGGTGCCTGTGAATCACATCAGAACAAATTCATACTTTGTACATGATGGATAATAGTTTTACTTGAATGTTGATTTGGTTTAATATTTTCAGATTCTGCATTACCTGCACCAACTTTCTTTTACATGAGCAATCCGCAAAAGACTGTCCATTGTCATTTGTGGAAGGCCACTCTTTTTTTTGTATGTTTTGGGCATAAGGAGGAAAAAAAAAAAAAAGTTAGTTATTACTAGGTTGGTTACAACTCCATCTCTGTGAATCAGAACTATTGAAACTAACTCAATGAATCCAAAACCATGCCAATCACACAGCAACAAAGTTATGCCTATATTCAGTTTATCTATAAATGTTCTGCATTCTCAAATTGCATAGATTTTTGTATGCTACCCACAGAAATATTTAAGCTATATATTTATACATTCATTTAAGTGGTTTTTCCACGGCCTGAAAAGGCAACATTGACAGCCCAGTTCTAGTCCGGTTGCTGAGAACCTGTGCCTTAATCACTTGTAAAAAATCTTTCATCTTTACTTACATATTTTATTTATTTATCATAATTCACTGCTTAAGTAAAGTACTTGTACTACAACTGTGGAATTACTTACTGAAAGGTGCATTTACAAAAATATTTCAACTGGGCATCAATGTTAGTCTTAATAGTTATAGGCTGTCCTCAACTTATGAGAAACATATGACTGATTCCCAGTTTTACAGTCAATAATAAAACTGAATAAAAATTAAATTAAGTAATTGGGAAAAAAAAAAAAATCTTTTCATTGTTTCCAGAATTCGGGCAAGTGGATCAGCATCTTATGGCCAATTACAAGATGTTAATATATACATATTTTAATGTACAATGTATAGTACATGTGCGATATCGTGTAATGACACTGTCTGCCAACAGTCATACATAAGTACTTACAGTACTATGACCTGAGTGAGCACCTCTAGCTTATACTTTAGATGAAAAATGTTATGAAAATGGAGTGAAACTTTATTAAAAACATTGTACATGTGTACCTGGACAGGATGCATGTGCGACATGTAACACCTTACACTATTGTTATGCTATTGTTATGACTATTCTATCACAAGAGATCACATTACTTGTGCTTACTGCATCTTACTGTTTTATGGGACAGAATACTGGTACTGAATTATTTAATAACGGTATGTATAATATACTGATGGCCAGAAATAATAATAATAATAATAAAAAAATAAAAAACAAACATTGAAAAGTTACATGATGGAGGACTACATGTGTAGAAAGGATCTGTCAAGTACAATCTGACTTACGACAGATACAACTTACAACCAGATCATCAGTCCCTAACCAGACAAGTTCAAGGACAATCTGTATGCAGCCAGTATAGTCTCCAAAACCTAGAACTAAAGCAGGTTTCTTGAATTCTTACATTCTTATTAAGAAGCCATGTGAGGATATTTAGGAAAAATGGTCTGGCACTTATTTGGGGTGTATATGTTCTCACAAACCTACCGTCCCAGTTTGCTGATATGAACTGCACTATGTACAAAAATGTTACAGCAAAACTGTATACTTCATATTAGTACAAACCACTGCAGACTCCCCACACATTAAAATTACAATTCTGCATTTTTCAGACAAAAAAGGGTGGTGACAACCTTAGATATTCTCACTGCAAGCCAAGTTACTGTAATGAAGCGCAAACAGTTATGAAAAAGAGGGCGCAACAAGCACATATAAAAAGGCAATACACGGGCTCCTCAACTACAAACAATTTAAACGAGAAGTTTATTCTCAACTCCAAAGTCACTTTTAGCACTACATCTTAATGAATAGAAGGTGCATAATACAGGGTAGGTTCTGTAAAAATGTTAGAAATGTTATAACAGATAAAAACTCTGACATCCATTGCTTCATTATTAATAATCACATCCTACAGCACAGTTGTGGTGGTCTACAGACTATACCAGAAACAATGTGTAAGGTAGGGTATGTGAAGAACAACATGCTTGTTGATTGCAGTCCAACTTGCATAACTACCTTCAAACTATATAAAACTATTTAAAAAAGTTAAATACCCCCTTTTTAAGCCTGATGTACAGTTCTGGTCAACATTCAACATGGCACCCTTGCATTTTAGGTATGTGATGTACAATATATCCTGAAAAAAGTGGGGGGGGGGGCTTTAAAGGCTGGTGCAAACTGTTTGGGGAGGGGAGAAGGGGGGAGAGGAAAAGAAGAAGAAAAAAAAAAAAAAGCACACGTAACATACAACATTCAACAATCCTAAAGTTGACCTGGAACGATCTGGAGTGATGGTTTCAAACTGTACCATCTCCACAGACTAAACCGTAAAGTTTTATGGGCAAAAGCTGAGGAGGTGTCTGTCATTCAAAGACAAACAAAAGGCACAACTTTGCCCAAACCTACCTAGAGGAACCAACATCATTCTCGGGAAATATTCTCTGGATTGATGAAATCAATGCAGAGTTCTTAGGCATTGCAGACAAGCAATGTTTTTAATGCGACAATGAAGTTTATAAGGTATAGAAAACCCCATTTACAGTTAAATATGGTGGAGGTTTTGCCGCATCTGGTACTGGAGGCCTTGAAAGTTAACAGAATCATGATACAAGAGGATTACCAAGTCATTTACAGTGAAATGCCCTATCCAACACCTGAAAATTAGATATGGGTCAAAGATCATGGTTCCTCCAGTAGAACAATGACCCAAGACAAAAACTACAAAAGATCGGTTAAAAAGAAAAGGAAAAAAAAAAGGACTGTGTTTAAACTAGCCTGCAAATTGCTAGAAGAGTTACAACAGAATAATTGAATAGTGGGGAGAAACTACCAGCAGAAAGGTGCAAGAAACTTCTAGATGCTACGAAGTAGAAACGTTTGATGGCATCATTGTCCAGGGTTTTCCAACCAAGTTTTAGAAAAGGGTGCTTTTAATCCTGTCAAAATTCTTTTTTTTGTAAGGAGGGGGGGACTACATACAAGTTAGACATTTGTTGTTGTACAACTTTGGAAATCCTATTAAAATATTCTGATCATCCAAATGTTTCTGAAGCTGTCTGTACATGATACACCTAAAATGCAAGGGTGTTGATAATGTTGACCGGAACTATATTTATTACATAAACATCTAGAGGTTTCATCTGTTTCAGCTCTCTTTCATTATTATTTACTAAATACAAAGTAAATGCTTAATAATACAGGTGACCCTTGATTTATTTACAGCCTAGGTTCTGTGAAAAGGGCTTCTGCAGTCACTTTAAGTAGTTTTATTCTAGCTCACAAAAACATCTTTGTAACAAACAGGAATAAATTTTAAAGTAAACTAGAAAAAATGTGTGTCTTCAGAAATTCATAACTAGAATTTTTGCAACCCAAGGAGCCAGTGTACCTGAAACTGAAGTTAGCAGGACAGCATGAAGCTCCCAAATATCCACTTACCTCCCACAGCATCACTCTCTGTGACCAAAATACAATATCAGTTTTGCGCAATGAGTGGATTCTTTAGTTTGTAAGGTACAGTTCTATAGAGGTGAGTAAATTGGTACAAGATGGAACACAGACTCACTTGAACAAATGAGCGGTCCACCACAGGGCCACACAAGACCTGAGACTGAGGCCCAGCCGTCTTAATGTCTTGAAGGTTCTGCTCACGGATCTGGATTAGTGGAAAGAGAAGGGAGGAAGTGGGTAGTGAATGTGTGAGGGGTTGATGCAATCATATCCAGGTGTAGACTATCAGGACCCCTCCCCATTTAGCCTTCTCCAAATCCCCAGAGGAATGGGCAAGCAGTTTAATAATATGAATGCATACCCCAAAGAGCACTGAAAATCTAATGAATAGAAAAATACAAAAAAAGAAACCCTTATATTTAATTCTGAACTGTGCTTCTGGTTAAACTTACTTGGAGTAGACCATTATGATCGGTATATTCAAAACAGAAAAAGGAAATGTTAGTACACATCAAGAAGGTGTGCACGCTAGACCACCATCAAGTGGTAGTCAATGAAATTTCCAGACCTTGTTTCTCATCTCTTGGACCTCTTTGGGGTTCGTGTTCAGTGGGACAAACTGATTTGCCACTGCAGCCTGTCGAAGTCCCTCCTCCTTTGTCCACTGTAATCACCATGGCAACAATTAAAACACATTGCAACAAGCACAGGAGAAAATGAAAATCAAAAATCAAGACACACAGGCTTAACATTACAAAAGATCATGCATTTCAAAAATATTAATAGAAAGAGTAAACATGTTTCTAGTTAAGAAGAATATGAACCAATGATGATGCAACTTTAGGCTGGATGGATTTGTGATTAAATGCCCTCTAAACCGCATAAAAAGTCACTATACACCCATGAAATTCCAAGCTTCAATCTTTATAAAATGACCAACTTATAATAAATTATTGGTCTCATCTTGAACACATTCATTTGACAAATAAAGGCACTGGGATCTTGCGTTTCTATTGGTATAGGCTAAAAATACTTTGTGCAAATCAAATTGGAAGCTTTAATATTAGACATTTTTACAATTATGCAACAAGTATTTTCTTGACTGTCCCGGAACTTTTAGATTGTCAAATCTGGTCACTGTAATATGTCCTGATGGATACAAATGAAGGTTCTTGGACACAGGGCTCTAAGTATGTTGTCAAGTGTCAACAGGCAGACAACTGACTACTCTAGTAGCAAATAGCCATGATGGCATTCTCAGTCTGGCAACTACATGTGTAAAGAACAGAAGGCAGTATACTGGCTCCTCACCTTATAAACTTTGGTCCCAATTGTGTTTAACTTAATATGAATTTTAAAAATTAATCACAATAAATGCTTAACACCACATCCACAAATTAATATTGTATTTCCACTGTTGAATAATTCACATATGCAATATAAAGCTTTTAGCAAGGTTCAGTTTATCTACACAATAAGAATTTTAAGTTGCAATTTACACTTACCTGCCAGTTTATTAAATGCACCCCCCCCCCCCCCCCCCTACCAAAAAA